>JAQJVK010000013.1:6142837-6742837 GCA_035578135.1 Flexamia atlantica
ATTATATTTTGCTGTGTAATACACACGTCAGTCCACATATACCTTTCAATTTAATCCATTTTACTTTGAAAATTAACTCATAAAAAGTCGTTCTGGCCGCGACCGTAATTAGGCATGTGAAAACCGGTATTAGAAATGCAGCGACTGGTATTAGGGATTTAGGTTGGATTACTATGTCTTCATTAAACAATGTTTTACTAAATAATATAATTTATTTTTGTGACATAAATATACGATCCGAAACTTCAATTAAATTCTGAAGTATAATTATCCAAAATAAATATAACCTGAGCAGCTGGTTCAAAAATTCATAGACAATATTAACTCTGTCTTACCTTAACCGACCAGAATTTGGGTTGTTTACCTTACTCAGACCATTATTTAAATAGGCCTACTTTTGAATATTTTGAATAAATAACTTAATCAAGTTTCAGTTTATTTCTGGTTCTTAATCGTGATTTATAATGTTAAAAGAGATGTAAAACAGACAAAATTGTCCTCATTTCACAGCCGTTCGGTGTTAGGGAGTCAAACTTCGAAATCAGGCCCAAATATCTCTCAATTGAAAGACACTGGAGCATTGAAACTTTTATAGGAAGTAGTAGGGCCTACATGACTTTGTTACACCTTATGTATTGTTTGTCTCGTTTTCAATAATTTGTTTTTTTTTGTTACTGCCATCTTGAAAATTCATTACTATTGTTAACACAGATGTGTATTGTAAAATGGTGTAATTCCGTTTGTCTAATAAATAAATAAATAAATGACGAGGCCTAAAGGTGGTGATTCGTTTCCTGCTCTTCTGTAAGGCGGAAAATTAAAACTGTATGAAAGTGCCCCTGTATGAAACTGCCCCACTCCCCTCTAAAATTTAACATTGAAATAGAAATTTCAAGGAACAGCGTAAGTTAATATTTTGTGTCTTAAAAGAATCTGCTGAGCAGTGTGTGTGTCCACTAGTTAAGCAAAACAGTTAGGGCCTAGGCCTAATTATCAAATTGAGAAATCAACTTAAATCATACCGTACCATGAATTAAGAGGTATAGGCCTTGAAGTCTGATAGGCTAGGCCTATTTTAAGTTTTTAGAAGGCCTTAGCCTAATCAGCAATAGAATTGTTAAATATCAATTAAATAAAGCAGGTAATCGATTGTTACAAGGCATTACTTTACAGCATTGCAGGCCGCAGTTCTGTAAGCGGTCTATATTTTATTGATTGAAAATATATCAAACTTATAATCTCTTTTTATATTATATAGAATCAACTAACTCTCAATGAAATAATCGGGTTTGTTTCCAAATTAAATAAATTTACAATGATATTAGTTTTTTTTATTTTACAATGTTTGGTTTGATTAGGTTAGTCATTAAAATGTATAACTTAACATAACAAAAAACTAATCAAGTAATAAGCTAGTTTTTTTATATTTAGGAATAGATGGATAGGCAGTTAGCTTACCTTTGAAAGAGTTCAGACAGGCCATAGGACACTTGAAACGAACACAATAAATTACAATATTTCGTCCCAATCAGGGACTTCTTCTGGAACAAAGGAAGGGAGGAAAGGACAGTTAATAATGCCGCGATTATAGAACTTTCTTTCCTTCTTTTGAACCTGAAGAAGTCCCTGATTGGGACGAAATATTGTAATTTATTGTGTTTACTTCAAGTGTCCTATGGCCTGTCTGAACTCTTTCAAAGGTAAGCTAACTGCCTATCCATCTATAGATTCCTAAACATAAAATCCTGGCCTAGAGCCTTTCCTAAAAAAACCAAGAAGTAAGCTAGTACAGTAATAATTAAACTTTTGAGACCATGATAAATAACTTAACCATAACCAAAATTCAGAGAGCTCGTCATTTTTTGTCAGTGCCATGTCAATGTAAATATTGAAAACCAAACACAAAAATAACTAAAGTTAAAAATGGCACACGATATGAAATAAGGTGTGTGCGTTGCTGAGTTATGTTATGTTGGTAATGTTTTAATTTAATGATTAGAGTTTAAAATACTCTGTACCGTACTCGTTTTATTTTAAATTTAGTTTTTTAAACATGTATTAGTTCTAGTTATATAATCATTTAGGTTTGTAGATATTAATGTTTTGTTGTGTTTCATTTTGTTATTGATGCAATAGAATAATCTTGGTATCGGTTATTCATTTATCGGGGTTTCAGTTCGATATTTTCAATCGTTAAAATGTAAACCGCTTCTGGAACTGCAGTTAAAGTCTAGCTTACTTGAGACGTCTCTACAATACTAAACCTCCTAATAAAAGTGTTTGTCTCGAATTGAAACATAGCCTTTTTTACACATCCGTTCCGGAGTTTAGTCAGCATTAGGCTATAATTAAATTATAACTGAAGTCCCATACCTACCATGAAAGACTATAGTTAAATTTCAAAGCCAATAAATTTTAGACACGAATAACTAAGTTTCAGATTACCCCTTGGTTCTGCATGAATTCGGATGTCAAGTTCTGTCCAACAAACAATATTAACGAACTTCCACTAGGCTATCGGTAGACCGTTCGATATGTTTTCTTTAAAATCAGATGTTGAATCGTTTGCTATGGAAACGAACGGCAGAAGATCAGATATGAAACTCGTACCTCTATGCCTAGTCTAATACATACATAGACACATACATAGGTATGACGAGTCGTCCCGTAGACCACAGAATGCAGCATGGGACCAGTCAAGTGCAATTCTCCAAGCACTGTAGTTGTCTCTCACAAAACCAAAGTTAGGTTAGGTGAGTATGGAAAACTTGGGATTGGAAGGGCTCGAAGGCCAGGCTAGGCTGTCTGGGCTAGGTTTATGTTATCGTTTTCGCAAGATAAAAATTTTTCAATGGTGTAAAAACACTTATTGGTTAAGTAATTTTTAAGTTCAGACCTAAGCTTTGAAGGTCTTGCAATGGAGGTTATGTGGTGAGGAATCTTGTTGAAAAATTTTGGTCCAAGGAAGCTGAGCTTATTTTTTAACAGTCTAAGATTATGGGCTATTGCAGATCTATGATTAATTTCTATTTCTAGTGAAGTAGTTATGTTGAACAGGGACATTGGTTAGCCTACATTGTTGTTGATAGCAAATATGACACTTTCAGAGATTATAAAAAGAGAAGGAACTGTAAGTATCTGACGGTTTTGAAAAGCAGGTTTACAGTGATCTCTAGAGCGGAGGCTCTGTATATACAGGGTGTCCCGAAATTATGGTAAAATATTTTAGTATATGATAGTACAGGTAAAAATAAGAAAAAAAGTTCATATAAACATAGGTCCACAAGTGCTTCGTTTTCCGTCTGTGTGTCTGTTTGTGATTTTTACATATTTAATCATATCTCATGAACCTCTTAACATATAAACTTCAAACTTGGTACATGGATGACCACTATTAAGACCTATTTTTGTATGTAGTATCAAATTTCTACTTTGTACTATTTTAAAATGGCGACTGTTTTTTGTTTTCAAAGCTAAATATCTTAAAAACCGTAAATTTTAGAAAAATTATACAAAAAAAAAAAGTTGTGAAATTTAATCCAATTAACGCTGGTATTAATATTATGATGATCGGATTACTAATAACGGAGAAATTTTAATTTTTCCAAATAAAAACATGGAAATTTCTGACAGTTTGTTCTAAAGGACCATGTTTCTATTCAGAAAAATTAATATTTCTCCGTTATTAGTAGTCCGATCATCATAATCTTAATATCAGCGTTAATTGGATTAAATTTCACAACTTTTTTGTGTCCTGTATAATTTTTCTAAAATTTACGGTTTTTAAGATATTTAGCTTTGAAAACAAAAAATAGTCGCCATTTTGAAATGGTACAAATTAGAAATTTGATACTACATACAAAAATAGGTCTTAATAGTGGTCATCCATGTACCAAGTTTGAAGTTTATGCATTAAGAGGTTCATGAGATATGATTAAATATGTAAAAATCACAAACAGACACACAGACGGAAAACGAAGCACTTTTGGACCTATGTTTATATGAACTTTTTTCTTATTTTTACCTGTACTATCATATACTAAAATATTATACCATAATTTCGGGACACCCTGTATATACCTAACCACCCTTTTCTGGAGCTTAAAAACTATGTTAAGATTTTTAGCTGATGAGTTATCCTATTATAGAATAACTAATATGAGATTCAATATAACTAAAATACACAAGCCTAGATAAGCCTACATTACCCACCCTAGAGATGTTCCAGCAGGCTGCCTGTTTCTGAGGTGATTTATTTGTTCATCCCAGGTGAGACCATTGTCCTATTTCACCCCTAGGAATTGACAGAATCTACAAGTTTTGCCTGATCTGTGTTTTTTTTCTGAAGAGGGTGGTGTCATCAGCATACACAACCAAGTCGTCTTCAGGAAGGTACCTATTTATATCATTGATGTAAACTAAGAAGAGTAGGGGCCCCAGAATCGAGCCCTGGGGCCCCAGTCCCAACACTACTGATATCGGAAGTGACAGAAATTTTAAAACCTTTTTTTTGTGATGTCGGATTTCGGTGACTTGATTCCTATCTTTCATGTAACCTGAGATCCATTTTAAAGGGATGTCGGTAATACCGTGTAGTGACAACGACTTTGGACCAATGAATGAATATGAATATGAAAATGAATAAGACTAAACTAAAGAGTAGACTATCTCAAATCGGTCTAAGTCCCTACGGGGATGTCAAAAAAATGCGTCACAAGTTAGCTGAGTATTACAAGAACAAAACTAAACAACAAAAGAAAGACAGACAAGACGACCACGAGACAGATCGTAGGAAGTCGTTTGGGAATAAATCGTTTGTTCAGGCCGACTCAAAAGAGAATAATTCAATTAGCCGCGCATGTGATGTTATCCGTAAGTGGAATTTGAAGTTTGACGGTGAAAAAGGGGCGGTAGCATTTTTGGAAAGACTCGATGAATTAAAATCAGCTTACTCAATCGAGGATAAAGATATGTTGTTTGCTCTGCCAGAGGTTTTAAAGGGTAAAGCAATTTTATGGTACAGGATCAATAAAGAGGAGTGGGAAACTTTTCAGGACTTCCTCAAATCATTTAAAGAACATTATCTCCCTCCTGACTACAAAAGGTCTCTTGAGGAGGAAATCAGGTCTCGCACACAGGGAAACGATGAGAATATCCTTGATTATGCGATTTCTCTCCTTACGTTGATGAGGAGACACGGTGGCGTTTCTGTGTCTAGGCAACTAGATATGATTTATCGTAACTTACGACCCGAGTATAAGACATACATTAGGCGTCACGACTTTGACTCTATAAGCGAGTTAATGCAGCTCGGGGCGGAATATGAATTATTATGTAAAGAGTCAAAACAGTTTAAACCTTCGCCTAGGGCAGCACAGGCCTACTCAGCGGATACGGCGTACCAGGGAAGGCAGAGGAGCGAGGCGCGCAACTACACGACACCAGTCAGCAGCGCCGCCGCCGCCACCCGGTCCCCCGGCACAGGACACACCGCCGGCGCCGCGGACCCGGTAGCACAGCGGCAGCCGACCGCCACCAGGTGTTGGAACTGCGACTCAGCGGACCACACACACAGGATGTGCAATGCACAGCGAGGTATCTTTTGTTACAGGTGCGGGTTCAAAGACAAGACCGTCAGTACGTGCCCAAAATGTTCGGCGGGAAACGGCCGTCGGACCCGGTAGAGGGGATTATCGGGTCCCACCCAACGTGTCCCCAGATGTCTAATTTTAATAGCATAATGAATAATGAATCAAAGTGTTTACCCCAAACAGACAATGTATGTACATCAATGTTATGTTGTTTGGCACTGAGTTTAAGGCACTGATAGATACCGGAAGTTCGGATACGTATATAAATGAGTGTGTTTCCGAACTGTGTAGGAAATATTCAGCTCCATTTCAGGGTTACACGAATTCATTTGCTAGGGTAGCAGACGGTCAACTCACACCCGTGACTGGCGCATTCGAGGTGACGATGGTTGTGGATGGTGTTTGCGCTGCAGGGTGGGTGAAATTACTTCCGGGCCTGACCGTGGATATACTGCTCGGATTAGATTGGTTAGATAGTCTGAATGTGAATATCAATGTCAGACAACGGTGCGTTAATGTTGATTCAAATACCGCTCTTATCAGTTCTGCCGCGGGACTAACGGCACAACAAAAACGAACACTTGATAAGTTCCTGAATCACGAACTTTCACTTTTTAAAGATGTACCGGGTCTCACACATTTAATCTCTCACGAAAATTCGGATCAAACCGGGTACGTTGCCAATAAAACAACGCTACTACCCAATGTCGCCGGCTATGTTAAAAATACTACACGATGAAGTTGATAAACTCCTTGAGAGGGGCATTGTGGAACCGTCTAATTCACCCTGGAATTCCCCGGTCGTGATGGTTAAAAAGGCATCCGGAAGTTGGCGTTTTGCGCTTAATTTGAAGAAGGTTAACAGTGTAAGTATCGCAGACGCGTACCCAATCCCTTATGTGTCATCAATTTTAGATAAGCTGCGATCGGCAAAATTTATTAGTTCAATTGATTTGTGCGACGCATATTTTCAAATTCCCCTTAAAGAAGAAAGCAGACAGTACACTGCATTCACGGTGCCGGGAAAAGGCTTGTTCCAAATGTGCCGCGCACCTTTTGGTCATAATTCAAGTGGGGCAACTTTTCAGTGGTTGTTAGAACGCGTTATCGGACCTGAGTTAGATAATTGCGCCTTCCCTTATCTTGATGATATAATTGTCTTCTCACCGTCCTTTGACGAACACCTCGTAGCGTTGCACGCAGTCTTCAAACGCTTAAGAGGGGCGGGATTGGCACTTAACTTGGATAAATGTAAGTTTTGCAGGACTGAAATGACTTATCTGGGGCATCACGTGAGTGCGGAGGGTATCGGGGTAGATAAAGAAAAAGTGCGCTCTATTGTTGAGTTCCCTCCTCCCACCACAGTGTGCGAGTTACGCCGCTTCCTTGGTTTGGCATCTTATTATAGGCGATTCATCGAGCAGTGTGCGGATATCAGTGAACCATTGACGCGCCTTTTACATAAGAATACACGTTTTGAGTGGTCAATTGAACAACAGTCGGCATTTGAAGCTCTTAAAACCGCGCTCACTAGTGCACCTGTCCTTATGTGTCCCGATTTTAATGAGCCGTTTTATATTCAGTGTGACGCATCGAATGTAGGAATCGGCGCTACGCTAGGACAGAAGGTAGATGGCAAAGACAAGGATATCGATTTTAGTAGAGGGTTGACTGATCTAGAAAGAAAGTATTCAAGTTGTGAAAAAGAGTGTTTGGCGGTACTGTGTGCGATTTGTAGGTTCCGACCTTACATCGAGGGCTACCAGTTTTACGTATATATTTATTTATTTATTTATTTATTCATTATTTGTCACATCATTTACATTTCACATGCATAGCATACGTAAATATATATCACGTCAATCATCTAAAATAGATGAAAATACAATAATCTTAAAAGATAAACAAAAATTTTAGAATAAAACTTAAGATATTGTTAAGAATAAAAATTGCAGTTCCTGAAACCAACAAACACGACCCGATGACACCAGTATTTAGACCAATAAAAAAACCTAATTAAAACTTTGAATAAATTCCTCTATGTTATAGGGACAAATTTGAAGTAAGATATTTTTAAGTTTGGTTCTAAATCCTTTGACGCTGTTTATGCAAGTTATTTCATTTGGAAAATGTTAAAAATCTTTTCGTTATACTGCTTCAAAAACAGATGTTTTTAATGCATGTTTTCCGGACCTAAATGCACTCTTTTTATTCCTAGGAATTGAAAGCTGATGTACTCGATACCAGCTGACTCTTTATAGTCCTAGGACTATAAAAGTCAAAAAGTGCCGAGTACTAATCGTAATAATCGAACAATATTCATTCGATTACAAATAATCGAAACATTCATCGTTATTATCGAAACATTCATTGTTGTCAGTTTAATCACTTTGTGAAACTCGCTCATTTCACCAATCGATTATTACATGCGTTCGATACGTCGATAGTTAGTTGTTCATTGTTGTCAGTCTACCCTAACACAAATGAGACAATCAGCTGATTACTTCAAATAGCAAGAACAAGACGGTGACATCTTTTGAAGGGATCTTTAAAGGTAAACAAGCTGTAACATTTTGGTTTTCTTAAGTAGTTTACGTATTGTATTGAGCAATATAACGAAAAATATAGTTCATGACACGGACCTAAAGCTGCTTTTCGTTACTCGGTCTTTTTTCAACCTCGGCTTACAGCCTCGGTTGTAAAACTTGACCTTGTACGAAAAGCGTCACTTTAGGTCCTTGTAATGAAATATACTATTATACCACTGTAAAAAGGTCCTCGCTCAAGCATTGTGAGGTGGTGACAAGGAAATTGAAATTTATTTTTATGACGTGTGTTATGATTATGTTTGAAATTTTGATCCAGAAAAGCATGTTCAATCTTTTTTATGAAAACTAGTAGTTCTAGAATATAAAGGGCTGGAAAAGTCAATAATCCTAAACGTTTAAATAGAGGTTTGCATGACTGTCTACTATCAATATCTGCTAAAATCCTTTATGGCTCGTTTCTGTAGAACAAAAATTTTTTGACTGTGAGCAGAGTTCCCCCAAAAAATAATACCATAGAGAAGAATAGATTGAAAATACCCATGATAAACTATTATTGATGTATTTAAGTCTGAACTTCTTTTTATTATTGATAAAGCAAACAGAACTTTACTGAGTTTATTATGCAGAAATGAAATATGGTTTGTCCATTTAAGATCGTCCTGAATATATAGTCCAAGAAACTTTACATCAGAAACCGTCTCTATTACTTCCCCATTATTCAAGGTTACCTGCGAGATGTCATTTTTGAAATGAGAATTGGTTTTAAAACTAATAAAATTGGTTTTGGAAACATTAAGGCTTAGGCCGTTACAGCTAAACCAATCTGTAAGATTTGAAATGGTGGACATAATCTTATTGGACAAATCTACTGTGTTGTTTGATTGTATTAGTGCCGAGGTATCATCTGCAAATAGTGTAAAATTACCATCTAAACTAAATGGAAGATCGTTTATATATAGCAGAAATAAAAAAGGACCTAATTTTGAACCCTGAGGAACCCCTCTTTCAACCTTAAGCCAGTCTGAAAAACAATTTAATCCATTAGGCAAAGAAATTTTGACTTTTTGATATCTATTTTTCAAATATGTTTCAAACCAGGAAATAGAAATTTTGTCTAGTCCCCATAGTGTTTGAGTTTTGAGATCATAATATCATGAATGACACAATCAAATGCCTTAGATAGATCACAGAAGACACCAGCTGCCTTCCGTGATCCATCCAAGGCTTCAAGAGCTGTATTAATAAAATTAAAAATTGTATCACCTGTTGACTTTTGCTTTCTAAAACCATACTGATTTGAGCTCAGATATTTTTCAAAATAACCTCTACATTGTACCAAAACAACCTCTTCAAAAACCTTAGAATGTAGGGAGCAAAGCCACCGGTCGATAATTTGTTGGTTCAGTCCTGTTACCATTTTTGAATAAAGGACAGATCACAGCATATTTCAACTTTTCCGGGAAACAGCCAGTTAATAATGACAAATTAATAACATGTGTCAGGGGCCTGAGCAAAATATAGGCTGCTTTCTTAATAACTAAAGCTGGCATTTCATCCCAGCCGGCAGAAGACTTGTTAGGTAATATTTATTATATTTAAAACTTCCCTCTCAGTTACGGAGCGGAGTGAAAAGGAGTCTTGAGATGAGGTAACTACATTTTTTAAATAATTTAAGGACATAATGCTGCACGAGTTTAAAGATAAATCAGATGTAACACTGCAGAAAAACTTGTTAAAACAGTTAGCAATTGCTTTATGGTCTGTTATTTTGTTATTATTTACACAAAGTAAATTACAATACTTAGTTTCTGGTAGTCTTCCAAGCTCATTCTGCACAACCTTCCATGTTCCCTTCATAATATTTTTTTGAATCTTTTATAATTTTATTGTTATGAGTTCGTTTTGCTTTTTTTATTGCCCTTTTTACATCCCCTTTAATTTTTGTAAATTCAATCTGCAAGCGTTTTGATGGAGAGTGTTTTAATTTTTCGCAAGAAACTTTTTTTGTTTGCACATTTGCCTTAAGTCATGTGTCATCCATTGGTTACGAGATTTTTTTGTTTTAGATAATTTAAAAGTTTTAACTGGGAAACAAGTTAAAAAAGCATTAAAAATTTTACCAAACAAAGTATTGAAAGCTAAATCTACTGAACTGTTACCAATGAAACAGTCAGTCCAGTCTTCCTTGGACAAAACAACACAGAAATTATGCAGGTTTTGTTCACTGAAGATCCTTTTGTGAATTATCTTATATTCACAATCTGTTTTACCCACTTTTTTTAATGACAGATATTGTGCATTATGATCTGAAAGACCCAACTCTATTACATGAGGTATAAATTTATCTATAGTACCGGTACCGTTTACAATGATGTTATCTAAACACGATTTTCTTGTTTTTGAAATCCTCGTTGGCCCTGTGATAGTGTTGCAATAGCCAAATGAATTAATGAGATCGAGGAATTGTTTTCCCGCATTATCTTTTGAATCCAAAATATCTATATTAAAATCCCCATTTATAAAAATATTTTTTGTTTTGTATTCTGACCTTAAATTGTAAAATAATTTTTCAAGGCTATTAAAAAAATAACTTAAGTTGTTTTTTTCTGGAACTGTGTAAACTGCAATGAAAATGCATTTTAGTGAATTAAATGTTACTAAATTACTTGTCTCAATAGCTATACATTCAAAGGAATTTTCAATTGCTAGTGAATCAATGTCAGACCTTTTCTTAAAATCTACTCCATTTTTTATCAAAATACAAGCTCCTCCCCTAATTTTATCCGTTCGATTGTAAATAGCAGCTAATTTATAATTGGTAAACATATTTAAGAAACAATTTTTTTCATTAGGAAACCAGTGCTCTGTGATATTCAAGACAAAAGGGTCAATATTTTCTGAGCATAACGCCAACTCCAAATTACTTATTTTATCATCCAGACCTTGAATATTTGTATGAAATACTAGATCTTTTTGTTTACTTTTATCAAAATTAAATTTTTCCCCTTTACTACTTTTTGATTTTATTCTATAAACATTTACCTTTTTACTTGGTTTTGATCTCTTATCCTTAAAAAATAACGAGTTTTGTGCTGAAAATTTTCAATTTTTGAACAATTTTTGCTGTCATTATTGGAGCATACCTCATTATTCATCTTAGAAAATATCTTAGGCATACAGCTATTTGAGTCCACTGTTAGATCATAGATGTCACTCACGGACACAACACTTTTGCTCTGCTTTTCACTTATATCGGCACTAGTGTTGAGTGAGACACATTCTGCGTAGCTCCAGAAGGCTGTTCACAGAGCAGTGGAGTGTCACCTGAGACTGGGATGGATGCTGTCATTAACTGTCCTGGTTGACATCTGCATAAAATTTTACCAATATGTGTATTCTCTTCATTTATTTTTGTTTCCACTGGTAATATCTCCACATTACGGAGAACAGATGTTCCTTGTAAGCACCGGTTTGCAATTGCATGGCGTAATCGCTTGATGAAATAATGATGAGGCATCCCATTCCACAATATCCTCCTGGAGTTCTACTGGTAACTAACCACTTCTATTCCAGCTCCTGTTTGTTGCTGGAAGTGAGTTAGATTTTTTATAAAGTGGCTAGGAGAAATAAAATCCCTGACACAGCCCATTGCAGAGCACACCAGCTTTTTGAAACCTTTTTCCTTGAAGTCTTTTGTAAGTTCGCTAAAGGCTGTGTCGTAATCTAAATCAGTAGGCTTGTCGTGGTATTCCAATTTTGTTATTAAGCTATACACGCTACACCCCTCTGCAAGTTTTTGGTAAGCTAGAAAATTGTTAATGCAATTTTTTGGGGTTGGTCTACCAAATATTTTCCTAAATGTTACCGCTACACCAGCAGTCATATTTCTCGGACTTTCAAGATCTGCAGAGATTGTATGTGCAAAAGCGACATCCTCAATCTGTTGGTATTTTGAAATCATGTCCTTCATGTCCATTTCAATGACTGTGATTGGCTCTGGTTTTTTTCATTAATTGTTGGGCTTGATATGTTTACAGGGGGCGTATATATTTTTTTCCTGACATTGTTATGATTGTTAGTGGTATTTTCATGAATGTTACGTAATTTTGACGCATTCCACTGACTTAAAGCTTTTATTATTATGCGAGCCAACTCCTGCTTACCTCCAAGATTCAAATGAAGACCATGAGACGTAAAGTGGAATTTTCTTAATCCACTCATTAACGTTGTTTAGCCTTTCCACTAATTCTGTACTGTAGTTATTAACGATAGTTATATTTTCATTCTGTACACTATGCCCTGCAGTGTCATATCTTTTGGGGATTGTGCATACAAACACAGGTCTGCTCTTACTGACGGTTGATAGTTTATATTCTAGATTCTTGTAAATATCAGTAAAATCATTATTTAAGCTATCATTGCTACCACCTAGGAATACAACAGGATTCTTCTGTTCAATTATTGCTGAGTCAACTACTTGAGTCAAAGTTGTGTTAGCTCTAACATAGCCAAACGTGTTTATTTTATTTAAACTTAACTGAGAAATCATTTGTGGAACAAAAGTTCCCTGGCTATCAGAGCAGAAAGTAATGTTAACAGTAGGAATGTGGACCTCATTTTGTGATCTTTGTTTGCCAGTCCTAGCAAAAAAACCTCCCTTTTTTGCCTTCTCCCTTTTCTTGAAAGAATTAGTAGTGTGTGTCTGTTTGCTATTCTCAGGTCGATTTTCAGATTTAGCATCCTCCTCTTTATTACTGACTTGGTGGCTTTCATCCGTTAACTCTTCCAAAACTTTAAACCTATTATTCAAGCTGATTTCTGTGCTAAGCTGATGCTGTGTACTTTGACCTTTTCTACTTGATTTTGGTTTGACTATGGTCCAGGAGTTATATGGTTCCGCTCCAATGTGTAAATTTGTTGGGCTCTCCGTCTTTAACTGTTTTTCATGTGATGCTGCAGTTACCAATTCACTATCAGAGCTGTATTTATAACCCTTGTGAAAAATCAGAGATTTTATGGAAGGATCATCAAATTTTCTATGCTTATTGTTGCAACTTATATAAGCCAAAAGTGCACGTTTTACTATAATATCATTGTCTGTGATTTTCATAAGAGAGGAGCATCGACTCATGTATTCACAGTTTTCCAAATGATATACTGTTTGGAGAAGCCAATCAATTGTTAACAAAACGTAAACCCCACAATCAACACCATTTTTTTGTTGAGGGCTGTCAACTATTTTAAACTCTGTATTGTTCTTAGGATTAGCATGATTAGATATTTTTGAAACAATTTCCTTAGCTGAATTGAGGTTGATGTTCCTTTTTGAATCAAAATAAAAGAATGTATTACAGCTCCTCTTATAAAAAATCAAACTCCAGTGTGAACCAGATGCTTCATGTATTACAGGCGCATTGTTTACAGGCACAAAAATATAATCCTTTTCGGCCAGATTTAGAGGAGTTAGCATAAACTCACAATCGTCTAGACACTTTATTGCCTGACTAACTGTTGGACTAATGAAAATGGTGTCATTTTGTACTAAATTATTAAGTGTAATCATATCAAAATATAGTTGGATTAAATCATCGTCCAACCAGTCATGCTTCAAAATGGAAAGATAGGATTCAGAGTTTCCATCTGTTTGTGTTGCTATTGTTTTTCTGTCTTGAACAGACAAATTTTCAGTTTCTTTGTTAGAAAAATAAAAATCATTGTCATTTAATTTATCAGGTTTGTTCAATTCAGGCGATTCTGAGTTTAAACTCATGGCTAGACTAACTGAAGTCATTATGGTACCAGAACTTTCATTTTGTGGAACTTGTGAAATTTCAGCAGAACAGTCTTCATAATTAGATTTGGCATTTTCATAATCTGATATCATATTTTCAAGAGCAGATAGAGAATTTTTATCATCAGATTGGGTATTTTCATGATCGGGTAGAGTAGTTCCATGATCAGATTGAGCATTTACATGATCACATTGAGTATTATCAACATCCGATTTTGATAGTTTGCATTTTAATTTTTTAGCGGGGTAAAATCTTTCAATTTTCAATGGCAATTTTTTTTCTGAAATATATTGTGCTAACTCTTTTTGGGACCTAAAAACTTTTCCCTTAGGAGATGTAATATAAATATCCACTTTCCCTTTACTCAACCCACTTTTCCTTAGTACTTCTTTTTTTAACCATCCTTTTGGTAAATCAGAAACATCATCTGGTGAATCCATAACAATTTATTGCAATTATACCGAATACTTATTATTTATCCAGTGGCAAGAACTTTAAATCATAATTTAGTTTACAATTACCGTGTATTTGCCTATGTTCTTGCAAGGATGAATGTAGATCTCCGATGCATTTCGCCACAATTGTGGCATCGTCGGGGAGAAAAAAACACTACTACACTAATCACATTTTCACTATTTACATGTCACTTTTCACTATTTACAGTTCTAGTATACTTGTTCATTGTTGGGTTGGCCAACACGACGACCGCCCGAAGGCATCGCGTTCGCGGGCACGGGTGCGGGCGCGCGTCCAAACTGTTGTCGCACTTGGTTCGTTGTCATTCACTGTACTGCGAGGGATGGTCGGTGTCGGCGTCTGCCGGAGGCTGGGGTTTTCCGGGTTTTGTTGGAAAAAAGGGGGAAAAGGAAACCCCACAGGAACCGAAAGTCCCGAGCCCCTAGGCACCGAGTGGTGAGTCTGCAGCCGGCAGCATCCGCCCGAAGTCCTCCGTCACTACGAGTGACGATCACCGTTCGCACGTCTGGGACGCCAGTTACTGACGAGGGACGTCCCGGAACTTCGTGTTCATTGGCGAATATACCATCGTGAGGTCCCGAGATGGCCATAGGAAGGCCCCTACCGTCTCCTCCGGTTCCAGACGTTTCCTCGAGTACTAATGGTGCTTCCCCCCGTGCGTCTCTTGCGGACGACAGCGTGGACGCGGATATCTTAAATATTGATTCGCCGGGCTTAAGGGAATTTTGTGATAACGAATTGAAGTCCGACCCGGTATTTAGTGCCGTTTTTCGTAGTCCCCCGCCCATGACTCTGGTACGGGAACTCGAAAGAAACGTGACAATTTTATCCCCTTAGACTTTGCTCCAGCCCACAATGTATTTTCAGTACCGACTTGAACCTTGTAAGCCCCCAGACTCCACCAGAGCGCTGGATTGATGTGCTAGAGATGATGGAGAAATTCGCGTTATGTTTTCTTAATAAAAGAAGTGTTTTGAGTTTAATATATTCTGCTGTTATGACATTATTTTGTTGTGGAGTTAGTATTATGTACTAGGAGTTAGTACAATTTTATGTGACTTTCGTAATTCTTTCAACATAGTGTCCGCCCCGTGAGTAGGTGTTGGAAGATCTGTAGTTCCTTTGGACTAGAGTTTGCTTTTTGTTTCGGTTATGGACGTTAACACCCCGGGGTTTCACACTTTTTTTTCTTTTAGTAGGGGGAGGGTGTAGTGACAACGACTTTGGACCGATGAGTCACGACTTAACGTAGTAAGTTCGGGGCTAATCGGTCATCTTCGGTATCATTCGGCTATTAGATGATAACTACCGAGCAGGATTCGGGAGTTCAGTGAGGCCCAGAGCTTAGAAGAAGTAAATCGTGCGAGTATGTCTGTATGTGCCGTCCGGTTTCCGTCGCCGTGAACATCAGCCCCGCATTGCGTTGTGACAAGTGTACCTCATATTTGTGTTTGTGGGGTTCTAAAAATTATTAGGCCCATGTACAAAAATCCTCAGTTGTAGGCAGTGAGTATCATAAATGAAATCGAGCACTCCTGTGACCTCCTCATAGGCTGGGAGTCGCTTGACTTAGCTTAATATTCTTATCGAATGTTGGATTTATTTATACAGCGTTCCTGTGACCGCTCAGGCTGGGAATCGCTATTAAAAATAAAACCAACACACTTTCGGTCGTGTTATGAGCGATCCAGTGACTCATGGGGTCCGGAACCACCGGCATTAAGTATAAATTTTGAGCTTGATTGGCTTTCCTGTGACTTCCTGGAGGCTGGGAAACGCCAATCGATTTGATAATATATCTAAATGCCAGTAAGGGCCTAATAAAGAACCCCAATATAATTAGTCCTCCTATCAGGTGTGAAGTGATCGTGCATGACCGGCGATTGGAAGAACGGTTGGGACAATAGTCTTGAAGGTAACTTTTCTCTTATAAATTTATGTTCTGAATCGAGAGGCTATCCTTTCAACCATGTTTATAGTCTGTCACTACTAAATATACCTTCGCTTGTCTCTAATTAGATTATTTAATTAACCCCGAATCGTGTATGTTATCCAGTCTCATACCAGCCTACCCCTGGAACCACTGACCTATCCTAATAATTTACATAAAACCACTATAACCGAGAGGGGCTAATTTTTCAATGAGGATGTCAGGAACAACACAGTCGAAGGGGTACGAGTTTCATATCTGATCTTCTATGTTATGTTTACCGTCGATTGTTTAACTTTAATGCTTAGGTTTGATAACTGAACTTCTCAATAGGATTTAACATGGGCAAAGATCAGTTTTGTTTTCGGTACTCAGTTCAGGTTTCGGTTATCCGATATCAACTATCAACCTATCGTGTTTAACTCAACCGATGTACTGTTTCAACAACCGTCAGTAATGAAGAAACTTCGATAACAAACAATAACCGAAACCATTGTCAATTATGTTATTCGATTCTCTCACGAACAATAAAACATATAAAACATAAATATAATACAACTAACATTAAACTAAACGTAGATTAAAAACTTAATTAAAACTTTACTATAGTTACTAACTAAACCCAAATTACCACTAATCATCGTCCATCTTGTAATAAAATACTATCGATAAATATATTTTCATAGATTAACCAAACAATTGATATGAAATATAATGGAATCCGGATGTCAAGTTTCAACCAACAAACAGTACATCGAACTTCGACTATCGGTAGATTGTTCGATATTGTTTTCTTAGGAAATCAGATGTTGAATCGTTTGCTATAGGAACGAACGGCAGAAGATCAGGTATGATACTCGTACCGTCGAAGGCCTTGGAAAGATCCGCACAGCATCTGACTATGCTGCCGCCGCCATCCATGCAATCGAGGCAATCAGAGAAAACTGAACAAGAGCTGATTAAGTTGACAAGGTACATAAGTTACACCTATGTATACTGTCAGACTTAGCCTCCTCTCAATACTTTGAACTAACTTATTTTTAAAATTACTTTCATGACCACGACCTTTTATATAAATATGACATTAAACTATGTAACCTAGTTGTAACATAGTTCATGTTACCTAGTTCCTGCCATATTGTAGGACTAACCCAGTTTCAATTAAGTTCATTTAAACTTAACTATTGCCATTAAAGTACTCACTAAGTAAATTAGCATAGCTAAACTTTTAAAATAATAAATTTCAATTTCAAAATCTAAAGAAAATTTACCTGCCTTATTGACTGAATATGTGGCACAATTGCCTTAGCGAGAAGCACTTGGACTTGGTAACATAACCTCCCACACATAAACGATTTATAATAAACTTGTAGAAACAATAATTAGGTTAAGTATAATTTGCAGTACAAACCATTGCTAACAGGAGTGTCGGAATCAGCCGTCGGAGTATTTTCTACTTGAGCATTAGGCTCCGTCTGTAAGGGTGTGAACGAAAAAGAAGGCACGAATTCGGCTGCATTTACGTTCAACGTGGAAAACTTGGCAGACACATCGGTTGATTCGGGACCATCTCCGGGGGCAGCATCTTCTTGTGTTTCCCACGAGTCTGGAGCTCCGTTATTATTAGCCATAATTGGTTATTTAGTATTGTCACTATCACACACTAATTTCACACACAAATATATAAATTCCCTAAACACAGATTCCTCGTGTCTGCCTACACTGTAATGAACTCAGCTTAACTACCGGAAGATATATAACTAAACTTTAACAAAAAACTTCACTGCAATAATACTTTTCCTACTGTAATATCATCAGGAAAAATTTATTTTAAAAAGTTTTTATTTTGTCTCAAAATCACCAAAGGTAATGCTCTGAAGACAATAGTTGAAATATATTTGTATGTTAAGTGAAAGCTAATGAATAACGTAGTGACACAGTGATTCCATTTTGATGATTAGACTGACTCAATTGAAAGACTAACTGGGATATAATAATAGAAAACTAACTTAACTGTAAACTAAATAAAAAAATATTCCTAAGGAAATTTCAATCAATAAAACTTTTAAGATTTAAACCCACTATTAAATCACTTATGAAGTAGATAAACTTAGAAAGTTTCTATTATGACACATCCGTTTTTAAGCTAAAACATATGATTCCTTCATTTTGTCATGGTAGGTAAGTCAACACTTCAAACCCTCGGGTCTGTTTGCACGACGCCCAGTACAGTTGAGGACAGTAGACAGTAGCTGTCCCTTTTTTTAAAAACGGACTGAGCAACTGTCCTTGACTGTCTCTGCTCGTTTGCACGGCGCAGATGATTTCCAGACAGTAGCCTTGTAAAATGCTCGGGAATTCAAAACGATTGTCTGCTGCACAACAGAAATAGTATATTACGCAACTAGTGCGGGAAGTAGGTGTTTACGTGCGAGCATGATAGTTCACGCGCGACGCTTGCGGAGCGCGGGAATTTCATGCGAGCAACGTAAACACCTTCCCGGATGAGTTGCGTACGATAGTTTTCGCAACACTACCAGCAACAAATATACAGGGTAAGTAAAAAAAACACTTCTATGAAAGTTAAAAGATTTAAAAAATATTAATTAAACTGTAGAGAGAAAATATGAACAAAACTATATTTATCTGTGCGGGGGAGTTAACAAAAAGCGTTATCTCTGCTGTTCAGCGACCGAGTAAGCCTTTCTAGGAATACGTCTTATCGTTACACCGACGGCAACAATTGATTAAATAATACTGCTCTTTATTAACTTATCGCTATTAACTGTAACTAGTTGCAACCTGGGAAACCAGTTTATTTACAATTGATATATGGTCGCCATAGTTAAAATGTGTCTGTTGTGTTTATGTATAATGTATGTAAATTGTGTGATATACTATTTTTTTCTTAAGTTGGCAACATTGAGTAAATACTCAATGTTGCCAACTTAAGTATGTTGTAAATACTTATGTTGCACGAGTGCGGTAAATACCGCACTCGTGCGGTAAATGCTCAATGCAAACTCTTTACCGCACTCCAGCTGATTTGTTACCTCACTACAGCTGATATTTGCCGTACTCTTTTGTAAACGGCGACTTCCCACACTGAAACGGAAGCGGAAATCGGCTACTTACTAGTGTAGTGTTGCGAAAAAATAGTTAAAAAACACGAACTACTGAAATGTTTATGTCTACCTTTGTTTACAGGACATTATACTAATACAGGGTGTTCAAAAATTGTGGGGCAATAACTTACTTAGTGATTTATTGGGTCAAAATAACGAAAAAAAAGTTTTTATAGACATAATGTCCTATCTCATTTAGTTAAGCGTCTGTCTGTATGTATGTGTTTTTACTAAATAATTCATAACTCTAACAGTTTGAGTTACAGCGTTGAGATTGTGCGGAAATGTTTATCTTATTAGTTGCTATCTTTATACAAAATATTAATAAAAAATCCTTAACCGTTTCAAAATTATGGCTATTTTAAATATTTGGTTATTTTGAAATTTGCCGCCAAATATTAAAAGTAGCCGCTATTTTGAAACCGCCTTTTAACAAACAAAAATTTTTGTAGCCGCTATTTTAAGTAGATATTATAAATTGCCTTATATTTGTGCATTTTGAACCGTGAAACACATTTAAATAAACCGCTAAAATCAATTTTGAGGTTAGATTCGGGGGACAGTTTGAAGGCCTGTTTGCACGGCGACCAGTAGAGAGGACAGTCGGTAAGTCAGTACTGTCTTCGACTGGTACTTCGACTCGTGCAGACGGAACGGGTCAGTCAACTGTCTGGACAGTCAGCGGCTGACCCCTCGGTCGAAGTAGCTGTCCAACTGTACCCCGAACCTAACCTAAAAATTGATTTTAGCGGTTTATTTAAATGTTATTAAAGGTCCAAAATACAAAAATACTTGGTAAATTATAAAATCTGTTTACTTAAATCTTTCCTTCAAACTTTTGCTATTATTCCTGAGTAATTGTTAAAGAAATAATTGTCAAAACCATTCTGATAATTATAAATTATTGTTTTTCAATAAATTAATGAATTCGATATATGTTTAATATATATATTAACGATTTGCCTTTAAATGTTGAAAGAGACGGAATAAAAGGTTTTTTATTTGCTGATGACTTGGCCCTGAAAGTTTGTTGTAATAGTATACAGGTGACACATGAAAAACTTGAAGATAGTTTAAATCTTGTTCAGGACTGGTGTGCCGCTAATAATTTATCTCTGAAGAAGGAGAAAATTTGTTATATATCTTTTAGTTATTGCAGGAATATTAATTTAAATTCATCACGTAGTAGTAATTTCAAGTTTAGTATATTAGTCGCTTATTAGACGCTATCTTTGTAGAAAATAATAATAAAGAATCCTCAACCGTTTCAAAATGGCGGCTGTTTTTAATATATGGTTTTTCTTGAAATTTGCCGCGAAAAATTTAAAATAGCATATCTAAGATGTAACTATACAGGGTGAGTCTTCTAAGCCGTCCACAACAGATTAGAGGCGAACAGCTTAACATGCAAAGACGAAACAAAACATTTCCCGTCTAAATCACACCTAAGGAACAACGTAAAAATATTTTTAAGCTTTTTAAAATACAGGGTGTTCCAAAAACCGGGGGTCATGGGTTCGAATCTCGGAATTTTCAAACATAAACATACACCACGTTATACATAATTTTAAAGCTCTAAGGAAGATAAACAATTTGGTGAAAACTGAGCTCAATTATCTTTATAATTTCGAAATGGCGGCCGTTTTTGTGTAAAATATTGGTATTTACGGAATACCCTGTATCTTGAGAACTACTGAAGGTTTTTCGTTCTGTTTGAAATTTCTTAATCCTTGTAAACTCAGCTTTAATTTGAAGTGTAACATGCCAACATTAAAAGGAAATAAAATCTTTTTTTAATTTAATTTTTTATAAATGTTGGTAGCACTGAAAATCAAAAATTTTAAATGGCAACATATGTCAAATCGGATATTATTTTAAAGGTCTTGCAAAAACCTACAACTCTTTCAATTTATACTCCCCTTCTATCTTAAGTAGTTTTGTAGTAATAATAAAAAAACTTCATTTTCCCATATAACGCCTATGTTAATGTGCAGTTGTCAAAGCATTTAAATTTGCATCCTTTAACATTGAGTACAGCAAATTTAACATGGGCTTATATGGGAAAATAAAGTTGTTTTTTATTACTGAAAAACTACCAAAGATAGAAGGAGAGTATAAGTTGAAAAATTGTAGGATTTTGCAAGACCTTTAAAATGATATACTATTTAACATATGTTACCATTTAAAATTTTTGATTTTCAGTGCTATCAACATTTATAAATACCCCCGTTGCAGCAGACATGCTACTCAGCGAATTTCAAATGCAAAACAACATATTTCAATCCAACATAGCGAGATTTGACATGTTTTGTAAACTCCATAAGAATAACATGGGGAATGAGTATGCAGGTTTGCTGCTACGGGTGTGTTTTAACTGGTTGGTTTTAATTTAATATTTAGTAGACCTGAACTAAAAGAAGCCATTTACCAAGTTTTATCAAGATATGTTGAGAAATAAGTGAGATATAGAATTTTACTTATTTCCCATAAGGTTAACATTGAGACAACGTACTGTGTTTACCACTTTCAATATCTCGGTAACCAATGGACATAGAGCAGTGATTGAAAATACTAAATTGTTTGTTTTTGTGAGCTGAATTTAATGGTTCCAACAGAAATTCGATAAATTTTATTTTTCTATGTAAAAAACTCAAAAAACCCATTTTTTGGGGATTTATCCCCCTTTACCCCCCTTCCGGTGGTCCGAGTGGGCTGGTTCACGAACTCGTCCGAGTGATTACCACTTTACACGTATGTACCAAATTTCATTAAGATCGGACCATATTTACGGCCGCTATCGTGTTAACAGACATATATATAAGTGACAGACAATAATAAGCAATCCCATACACTTCGGGTCTGTTTAGAGGATGAATAATTATAGTTCATGTTCAACAAATAACAATAACAATTTATTCCAATTGCCAAACAATATTTCTACTAATACTCATAAACCGGTTTTGATAAACTTTTTCGTTACAGTGTAAAATAAAAACTACTTGTTTTAAGTTTTCTTTAAAATGAACTTCCTGTAATTGTAGCAAACCATATAATAATATTACAAATGTCGATTGGAGTAAAAATAAACAACATGGGGAAGCATTAGGAATTAATTCACACTTTCCAAGCTAGTCGGGGTTTGCTGCAGCAACAATGTGGGAGGGTGAAGGAAAGGGCTGTGGGAGCGCGGCCAGTGGGACGAGTGTGTTGCCAGTGCAAGTAGGCCTACTTCCGTCCACCACAGTCAGTTGGTGGACATCGACCTTGGCCTTGACTCGGCGACAGGAGCTATTTTGCTGATAAAGGTGTTATCAATGTAATGTCTTGGTCAATAAAGGCTAGAGCGGAGTCTAGCTTTTACAGGTATGCAGATCGATATCAGTCGCCGGGTATTAATTCAACTTACCCCCTTTATAATTATTTACAAGAATACCCCCGTTGCAGCAGACCTGCATACTCAGCGAATTTCAAGTGCAAAACAACATATTTCAATCCAACATAGCGAGATTTGACATGTTTTTGTAAGCTCCATAAGAATAACATGGGGAATGAGTATGCAGGTATGCTGCTACAGGTATGTTTAAACTGGTTGGTTTTAATTCAATATTTAGTAGATCTGAACTAGAAGAAGCCATTTGCCAAGTTTTATCAAGATATGTTGAGAAATAAGCGAAATATAGAATTTTACTTATTTCCCATAAGGTTAACATTGAGACAACGTACTGTGTTTACCACTTACAATATCTCGGTAACCAATGGACATAGAGCAGTAATTCAAAATACTAAATTGTTTGTTTTTTTGAGCTGAATTTAATGGTGCCAACAAAAATTTGATAAATTTTATTTTTTCTATGTGAAAAACTCAAAAAACCCATTTTTGGTGGGGTTTATCCCCCTTTACCCCCCCTTCCGGTGGTCCGAGTGGGCTGGTTCACGAACTCGTCCGAGTGATTACCACTTTACACGTCTGTACCAAATTTTATTAAGATCGGACCATATTTACGGCCGCTATCGTGTTAACAGACATATATTTAGATATATAGATATACAGGGTGAGTCTCTACTGACTACATTAATTTTAATAGTTAATTCTACTTATTAAATGGAACACAAAAATATACATAACCCTATTTCTGACTTTAACCGTTTAGCTGTAATGGCGTATTTTGTGATTTTTTAAAATTACACGACCTTGTACTATTAGTTCGACAGTAAAAAACAAACTAATGTATGTATGACATAGAAATTAATACCATTTGAAAGAGAATTAAATTTCCTTTAAATTAAACATCGTACCCAAGTAATAACTCTTTATAAAACGTTTATAAAATAACATAAAAGTTAAAATTTGTTGTTTTCAGAATTTTTCCTTTAAACTTCAAGGTTCAATTAAACCAGTTAAATTTGCTATTTTCTTATATCCAAATACATAAAAAACTTCCTTATTTATTTATGTTTAAAATTATGTATAAATATTAAGGGGTCATAAGAGGAAAAATTTGAGAATTTCATAAAAATGTTGTTAAGGTACATAATCAGGATTGACATCATCATTCGATATTGGCTCTAAACATCAAATTTATTACTGTATTTGTCTCCTATTTCTTTACCAGCTGAAACTGTTGACTAAATCAGCTGACTGGGAATTACAATAGACAATAGTAATAATCAGCTGATTTTTCATTGCTTTATTGTGAAACTGTTTATTCATGTTCTTTTCAATTGTGCATTCCAAGTAAAACGCAACTGATGTCATTAATGATAAATATCATTGTTGTTTCGAGTTGTCATGTCGTTTACCAATGAAGAATAGGTTGACATTATGTGGTTTACGGGTTCTGTGGCTATAATTCAGTAAAAGCCGTCGCGATTACCGTCGCCGCTATCCAAACAGAAGGCTTCTGAATGAACTTACCTTTGTTAACGTGCATCGCTGTTCCTGGTACATAAATCTTCCAATCATGTAAGGTTTAAATTAAACGTCTGGATCGGACTCATTGAAAGTTGGCTCATAAGACCTTATCTCGACATTCGAACAGCCTTAATTGGCATTCAGTACCTGGACTTTCTTGCTGAAACATTACCATCGCTCCTTGAAGACCCGGATTTTCGTCAGCGCATTATCTTCCAAGGAGATGAAGTACTCTCACACTTTAGCGTTGAGATCTGTCAACACATCAGTGATACTTTTGACATGTGGATCGGAAGATGAGGAAGAATCGCCTGGTCTCCGTGGTCTCCAGACCTCATTGTCCCTTGACTACTAAGTTTGGGGGCACCTCGTTACAGGTTTTTCGCAAACCAGTTCGAAACGTAGAAGAGTTAAGGAACAGGATTTTGAAAGCTTGTGAACTTTACTTAATGAACTGAACTTGAAGGCGACTGTGAGGGAATCCAGGAAGAGATTTCGCATGTGTATCAGGGTAAACAGTGGACACTTTGAAAATCTCCTAAAATGATGAAACCTGTTGACAGATGAGATACCAAGTATATGTAAAACATATGGTAAATAAAGTGTTTATTTTTCAAATAACATCTGCTGATTAAAATGAATTATTGGAATCCCCAATCAGCTAATTTAGTTAAAATATTCAGCTGTTAAAGAAAATACAGATTTACAGTAATTTATTTTATGTTTAGAACCAATTCGACGAATCGTAATGATGTACATTAACAACATTCTTATGAAAAAAACCTGCATTTTACACTTTTACGACCCCTGCGTTCATTCAAAAGCCTTCTGTTTGGATAGCCGCTAGTAATCGTGACGGCTTCCCGCTGCATTATAGTCACAGAACCCGTAAACCACAATAATGCCCACCTATTCTTCATTGGTAAATGACATGACAACTCGAAACAACAAAGACATCCATCATTAATGACATCAGTTGCGTTTTACTTGGAGTGCACAATTGAAAAGAACATGAATAAACAGTTTCACAATAAAGCAATGAAAAATCAGCTGATTATTACTATTGTCTATTGTAATTCCCAGTCAGCTGATTTAGTCAACAGTTTCAGCTGGTAAAGAAATAGGAGACAAATACAGTAATAAATTTGGTGTTTAGAGCCAATATCGAATGATGATGTCAATCCTGATTATGTACCTTAACAACATTTTTATGAAATTCTCAAATTTTTCCTCTTATGACCCCTTAATATTTATACATAATTTTAAACATAAATAAATAAGGAAGTTTTTTATGTAATTGGACATAAGAAAACAGCAAATTTAACTGGTTTAATTGAACCTTGAAGTTTAAAGGAAAAATTCTGAAAACAACAAATTTTAACTTTGATGTTATTTTATAAACGTTTTATAAGGAGTTATTACTTGGGTACTATGTTTAATTTGAAGGAAATTTAATTCTCTTTCAAATGGTATTAACTTCAATGTTATACATTAGTTTGGTTTTTACTGTCAAACTAATAGTACAAAGTCGTGTAATTTTAAAAAATCACAAAATACGCCATTACAGCTAAACGGTTAAAGTCAGATATGGGGTTATATACATTTTTGTGTTCCATTTAATAAGTAGAATCAACTGTTAAAATTAATGTAGTCAGTAGAGACCTCTCATTTATTCCTAAACTCAATGGTTCAGCAGATATAAGCAGTTAAAGTTTGATTTTTCCCCATTTAAAATGCATTGTGTCCATTTAACTGTGCCATCCCATGTATTCCTTATGGAGTAAAATCATATTCAAAATAACACATTTCCACGATTAAATCTTGACTAAAAATTATTTTATGATTAAATCTCAACTAAACTAACATGTTTAGGCACTTTCATTCTTTGGCATCTTTTATTAAACCCAACCGTTTTCGATATACAGACTACCAACAATTTCCCAATGCTTTTTAAATGGGGAAAAATATAACTTAAACTGTTCATACCTCCTTAACCACTAGGTTTAGGAAAAAATTATAAAGAATAAAAAGTTCCTAAAATCAAGCGTATAATCCAAAAACGCCCTAAAATATAGGGTGTTCCATAAGAAAAATCAAAGTTGCCCGCCATATTGGAAAATGGCGGCCATATTTTTAAATTTCGAAGTGACTCCAAAAAGCAACGTTAAAAATTAAGGGAAGTGCCCCATAAGAAGTTCTTTGTCAGATTTATAATAAAAAAGTTAGCTATTGGTTCACTTTAGGTGAGACACCCGGTATATAGATATATATATATAAATTCGAACGAATTGTGTTTTTTGCTTCTGGGGACCCCAAAATGAAAAGTTAATATGGTCTCGGACTTAGGTCTTACCATGAGTACTACCGTAATAGATTACTCCTTTAAGGAAATTCGCTAAAACGGATCATCTTTCATCAATTTTATCGTTGAATATCCCATTTTAAATAAGAGCAGAATATTATGTTTTTGATAATGTACTCTCTCTTAACAAGATTATTTATTTAAATTGAAGGAATTAGAGTGCCTTAACTAATTATGCGAAAACTGCTTGCCGCAACATACACAGGGTTTCCGGAAATTATGGTGAAACATTTTAGTATATGATAGTAGAGGTAAAAATAAGAAAAAAAAGTTCATATAAACATTGGTCCTAAAGTGCTTCGTTTTCCGTCTGTGTGTCTGTTTGTGATTTTAAACTATTTAATTATATCTCAAAAAACTTTTAACGTACAAACTTAAATCTTGGTATATGGATAACTACTATTAAGAACTATTTTTTTGAGAAGTATCAAATTTCTACTTTGTACCATTCCAAAATGGCGGCTGTTTTTTGTTTTCAAAGCTAAATATCTTAAAAACCGCAAATTTTAGAAAAATTGTAAAAAGAGACAAAAAAGCTGCAAAATTTAATCCAGTAAACGCTGATATTAAGATTATGACGATCGGACTACTAATAACGGAGAAATTTCAACTTTTCTGAATAACAAAATGGTTATTTAGAACATACTGTCTGAAATTTGCATGTTGTTATTCGGAAAATTTCTCTGTTATTAGTAGTCCGATCATCATAATCTTAATATCAGCGTTAATTGGATTTAATTTCGCAGCTTTTTTGTCTATAGTATAATTTTTCTAAAATTTGCGGTTTCTAAGATATTTAGCTTTGAAAACCAGAAACAGTCAACATTTTAAAATGGTACAAAGTAGAAATTTGATACCCCCACGAAAATAGTTCTTAATAGTGGTTATCCAAATACCAAGTTTGAAGTTCATACGTTGAAAGGTTCGCGAGATATAATCATATATGTAAAAATCACAAACAGACACACAGACGGAAAACGAAGCACTTTAGGACCTATGTTTAAAAAAACTTTTTTTCTTATTTTTACCTCCACTATCATCTACTAAAATATTTTACAATAATTTCCGGACACGCTGTATATAGATGGTCCCTAATTCAAGAATTCAACAATTAACTTCTGCTTCTTTATTGTTTTCGTATTTAAAACATTAACAGAATAGACTCATTGCCTTTTACTTTAGCTCTTTTACTGCAATTATTTTCTTTTACAACAATTCAAGTATAATAACAGAAGTTGTAAGGAATCATTTAAGAAAATATAGATATCATAAATAGCCTTGTATTTGTGTACTTTGAACCGTGAAGCACAATTAAATAAACCACCACAGTCAATTTTGAGGTTAGGTTCGGGGTACAGTTGGACAGCTACTTCGACCGAGGGGTCAGCCGCTGTCCTGGCCGACTGTCCAGACAGTTGACTGACCCGTTCCGTTTGCACGCGTCGAAGTACCAGTCGAAGACAGTACTGACTTACCGACTATCCTCTCTACTGGTCGCCGTGCAAACAGGCCCTCAATGACTTTTCAGTAAACCACGAGCGTCTGGCCACAGGACGGGTCCCAGTACGAATTGAACGAATGTAGTCCTAAAGTCACTGGCATAAACGGAGCGAATTTCTTGAAGTTATGACGTCACCAGGTTTGACGTCATTGTTTAGAATCAATTAATTATAGTAAAAATTTTCAAGTTTTTCAAGTAAGTATTGGAGCCGACTACTGATTGATAGCAAGCTCCTGTCATTTTGCAAACGTTGCGGTAAGTTTTGTTATTTTATGAAATAATGCCTTAGCTTTAGTTTTTAGCTACCACTTAAAAATTTAATTACTCTCAAACCATTAAAGGATGTGTTTTAAGGGTGTTTCTTCTTTCGTATTAACCCTTTCAGTTTGAGCAGTAAACCAGTGTCACAGGTTTTGAAGTATGCCTACTTAAACACATAATATCTAATTTTCATAATGTTCATTTTTGAAAAGGAAAGAAAAAACTAGTCAATTATGATGGACATATTGTTTTCTCAATATTGGTAGGATCCAAGTAATGTAATGGGAGTGTAGCTCATTTTCAAGTAACAATAGGCCTTTTAGGTACTCTGCATAAGTCTATTTGATAAATAGTATGGTATGAGAAAACTTAAAATTGTAACTTACTAGAGTATCAACTGATATCTTATTAGTAGATGTGATATGTATGTTCATGCTCGTCCCAAGAGGTCCTCATCAGACGAGGCGAGGGGAGGGGGTAAGAAGGGGAAGGGGAGAGGGAGGGAGGGCCCGCATCTCCAACCACTTCTCCTCTCCACTCCACCCACATAATCACCCACTACTCCCCCACCCCTCAGCCACTTCCCCTCCCCAGCGTAAGAAACATTTCTCTCCCATTCCTCTCACTTTTCTCTCTCCCACCGCCCTATAACGACACCCACTTTACAACACCCCCCCCCATCCACCAACCAACACTCATACCACACCTGACTCCTCACCCAAGGCAGAGGGGGGTTTCCCCTTTTTCCATTCCACCTTTTACGCACCCAGCTGTCCTTTACGATCCCACTCCTTTCTTTCTCTACCACTATCCAAACCCCTACCTTACCACCATCAACCTCGTCCACTATCCAAGCCCTTGCCCTACCACCATCACCATCGTCATTCCCACCCAAACTAAACCATGAACCCAACTGGCAACCTAAGTGGATGAATGTACCTTTCTCCCTCCTAATTCCTTCATTCTTTCTACCTTCTTCCTGCCCTCCCTCCATCGCATCTTGCAATACAACCCCACAATTCCCTCCCCGGGGGAGTATTGGCTTCTTCACATGAGCAGGAGTTAGTGTCGATATGTTTGATTGGATATGGAATTAGTAATATTGTAATGGGCCTTTGTAACAGTTTGAAGGGAATTTAAATTTAGTACACATCCTACTAAATTAAAATTCTAATTTTGTTAAGACATAGATTACTTTGTTTTTAAATTACTACCAGATCAAACGTGAGTGTTTATAAATGGGATTGGATTATGTTTTTATCCCATTACTCTATTTCTAATCCTAGCTGAGTTATTCTAAATACGATCCGATGTTTTCGTATTCAAAAGCAGTTTGCCGTTTTTGGTTACATAACTAACCAATGTATAAAAAATCTATTTCCCTATCGTTTTCCATATATTTTATAATATAACTTTATATTTAAAACGACAAAAACCATTGAGTTTATATTTCAAAACATTTGATTGAAAATACAACTGGTATAGATCTCGTAAGTATTTCAATTCACTAATCCGGTTTTCGTGTTGTGATTAAATTATCAAAAATAATTCAAATAATAATTTTCACATCGGTTAAATCACGGCTTTTCATGAACTTGAAATCACATCTTTACTATCATATACTAACCATAACGTTTAATTAGTCATTAATCCTGTTTAATTAATATAATTAGTATCTTGCAATTACCTACTTTAATATTCGATTTCAGCAAGTATTATATATTTACAAAGATGATGAAATTAAGTATTACAATTATTATACTTCTATGTCAAAAGCACACCAAACACCAAACAGTTAACATTAGGTAAATAATTAGCTTTTTGAAATCTGTACCGTGTGCATATGAAAAACGTGGATAAACAATTTATGAATCAGTGGAAGTTTATTTATAGTAGTCGCTTAAACGACAACTCAGTACCTAGTAAATTTTTTGTGATGATTGTTTAGAAAGTTAAGAACGAAACTTTAAACAAATTAAATACATTTTAAATGTAAAAACTATAGTGATGCAGTATTGATGGAAGGGTTTGTCAAATTTGATGTTTACCTTCCTAGAAGATGGTTTTTATTGTTCACCGTATATTTCCTCTGTTTTGTTCCTGGCCTCCCCCCCCCCTTCCTATTGTTAAGCTTAGACTCTCAAATTTGGTGGAATTAAAATAGCCTTTCGATTTCCCCTGCGAACCACGCATGGTTTAGGAATAAAAATAGTTACTAGTTAATTAGAATATTTTTTTTTTAGTTGATAGGTGTTGATATTTATTGGTCGGTGGTTCGTTAGTTTTAAAGCCTCTAGAGGAACGTCAACCTCACCACCACGCTAGAGGTCACTCTTTTTAGGGTAAAGAGGTTCCCACAGGCCTAGACCAAATAAACCTGTGGTATGGAGAAACCCGTATATACAATATGTACAATCTTCTTCAATTAATATTTTACAATATGTGCAATTACTCTGTTGAAAGAGCAGACTCTACTTCCATCTCCACCACCTGTTCTTGAGGGATTTTATAATGTCCCCAGGGGAGAGTTTGGATTCCGTCACTTAAAATGTACCGTTTATCATCGTGAGCTGACAACGCAATCTTGTTTAGCTCAACACTGTACAAGTCATGCTCGTAGCTCCGAATCATTCTCATCGTACAGTATTGATCGATTTGTGTTTTCAAGCAATCCTTATAGTCTTGGAAGGTAATGCTCTTGTTTACAACTGATTTGCTCACACCTTTCGACTTTTTAATGAGATGATCATCTTCGGATCTGCTTGCATACATCTTAGATCGCAAGCCAACATGTTCGTACATTATTCTTCCGTTGAGTTCGTCCTTGAATTTCCCGATTTCCTTCTTATTAAGGGTACTAGAATAGTCGTGAGAGGTTGGATAGTCGCTAGTGTCAAAGTATTGGTGCATTTTCATCATATCCTGATAAAAATCCTCTGTCTCGATATGGTATGTCAATGAGTCTGTATCAGTATACTGCAGCCAGATCTTGTCTTTGTAGCGTTCCTTCATCACATTGTAGTGGAAGTCGTACATTAGAGTCTTGGACACATCTAATATACTCATTCCAACATAGATGGCCTTATTAAAAAAGAGCTTAGTTTTACTCATGTGCACTGCTGCCAATTGTTCGGTGAAAATCGTTCTTCTCTTAAAGTTTGGTTGCGACAACCACTTGTCTACCTCCTTTTCTTGAGTAGCCAATCGAATATCAACCCTGTTCCGAATATTCTCCATAGTCTTGCCAAATACAGAATTATTCATGAGTTTATAGAAATCCTTTTCAAAATTGTTTGTAGCCTGCGTTCTCATAAATGTATTTAAATCTATATATGATTTGAGCCAATCTTTTTGTGTAAAACTGATTGCTCTGTGAATTTTCTTAAGTTTTAGACCAAGGGAAAGATATTGTTTTAGGTTGCGAAAATGGAGGACATAATTATGTTTATCTAGCAGTGTGGTGAGAAGTTTTTTTTGGGTTGATCCTGGTGGTGCTCGTTTCTCTGGTGCGAGAGGGAGATCAGAATGCAGATCATGTAGTTCTTTAGGGTACTCCAAATCAACCTCTAGGATGTATCCAGTGTCCCCATCGTCGGGAACCGAAAGAACATCGATATTGTCGACGTTTTCAACCCATTTAAAATCTTTGTATGGCATGCTTTGGGACATTGCCCAACCATATAAGTTGTTAGCATCTAGATACGTCAGGTACGATGTTGGCAGGTTTTCATTATATTCTTCTTTCATGTATTTGTTATTAGCAGCGGCGTAACGGTTTGAAACTTGTGACAATCCACCACGTATCCCGCTCCCAATCATTAGAATCATATTGTAATCTGTTAAAAGTTCTAGTTCAATTCCGGTTATCTTGAGCATCGCACTCCAAGCGAGTCCGGGTGCTGTGTAGTACCATGCGGGGTCGAGCTGATAGGTCTGTATACATACGTTGCGAAAATTTTCCATTACATCAGCTAATTGCAACACATCGGACAAATTGTACATCAAGGTATACTCTTTCATGTTTTGTATGCTGAAAGCGTTCCAAACTTTACTAGCATGCTCGTATTCTTCGTCTGTAATGTCAGACAAGGTTAATTTGTTGTAGAAGCTCTTCTTTTGCGGGAGTGATACGCATTCAAATTTTTCCAGTGAGTCCATGAAGTCGTAAGGGTACACGCCCTTTCTTAGTAGCAACTGCAGTTGCTCACCAGAGAAGTACTTTGATGTATGTTTAAACTGGTGAGGAGATAGATTTTTGACTAGCGTGTCCAAACTACTAGGCATAAATTTCAGAGAATCGAGGAATCTTAGCTCAATGCCTCCTTGTACGTGAATTGTATAAGAAATGTACTTTTCTTCGTTGTTCGGGATAACTTCAATAGTTTCATTGTTTAGTCCAAACATTTTTATAAATAGATGTGTATCATAGCCCGAAAGGTTATGGATAAATATAGGTACGAAATGTGGTTTACGGTAATTCAAATTGCAACTGTTGTGTGCTGGACCTCTAAATTTCCCCGTAATATGGTCATGGTCTCTGACTAAAGGATCTTCCGCTGAAAACCCCTTTCCACAAATGTGACAGCAAGTCGCTGTTAAAATGGTCTGGTGATCCTCATGGGATAAATCCATCGGCTTTGCAGCTTCCTTGGAATATTGGTAGCTTATATCCTTTGATTCTTGAAGAATCCGATTCACAAAAACTTGTGCCGCATCCTCACCAAAGTATGATACAGGTTCTTTATAAGATTCTCCGGATTGTACAATGTAATAACTAAAACTAATAGCATCGTGTTTTTGGTACTTTTTTGTGAATGATCTCATGGGTTCCTCTTCATTCTCGATGGATTTAAAGGGAGTTAGCTTACATTCGAAGTCTGCATATATCACAAATGGGACTTTCATCTGTCTGTTAAAGTCCCTGAACTTTATAGTATCACCCTTGTTGGGCATAACAATTTTGACTGGGTCATGCTCTTTACAATATTCTTTGTGTGTTTTTAACAAATCTTCCGTTCCAAAATGTTGTAGACAACGTTTACATATCCATATAGTATGACAGTGTTTGTTTTTTTGCGATCTTACAAGTCTGCTGAGAGATGTGATTAAGCAGTAATGCGAATTTTGTTCATCTTTTAAGTAAAGCAAATCTACATGTCGCTCTTTTTCTTCGTCGGATGTAATTAGCGGGTACACCACAAAGTTTTCGTCATAGCTGTAGACGTTAATAGATATGTTGGCACGCTTTTCAAATAATTTAATATTTTTTAAACTCATAGGAAAGTCGATTCCTTTCAGCATACTATCGAATTCATGTTCATACTTTAGGTAGTGATGCACTTTATATGGGTTATTTGTCGAATCTACAGGGTGAAGAGCAGCAAGAACCGACCACAGGAAGCATTTTTGATCTCTGTTTTGGATATTAATCACAGCTTTTTTAGTTTTAATTGGATCTGGAAGGTCTATGTACGATGATCCACGAAGTGGAGTGTAGCGATTTATTCTTAGTTCAAGATTGATGATGCTATTCAAAGTCCAACCTGAACCTTTTTCTTGAAACTCTTCCATCTCTTTAAGGAGTTTTTTTCTTTATCTTGTAACTTTTCTTCAATATTGTTGGTTGGGTGCAAAATAGTGTTCTTAGTTTTGAAATTCATTTCTTGCAGTATTTCTTCATTGTTGCTCGATTTTTTGTAAGTGGTTAACAGAACAAGATTTATTTTTATGCTATGGTCTTTCAAATGTTCAGCTATCTTTTTAGAAATTAGGGGTCTTGCGTTTTCTAAAAACTGCTTAGCATCTTTTATACCTGGTAAATTGTTAACAACATAAGTCTTCATCCTACTTTTGAATGCTTTTTCTATCTCTACGATGTCTAGAATAGAATTTTGTTCTCCCATGTTGGCAGTAGTTGAAATCGCAGGATTGTTATCAGAAAGCACAGCGGATCGGATATTGCTCATAACAGAGCGTTGGTTGGAACTGGTAGAAGATTCAGTGTTTTCCAAGGGCTGCATGGAGCTAGTCGAGGGTTTTGAAACGTCCATACGCTGTTTCTTTGGAGTTTGGGTTGGGTTTTCTTCTCTTGCACGTTTTAAAGAACATTTTCTCATATGACGTGTTTTGTTTGATAACGTAACTAATGTACCACAATATTCACATGGTCTCTGTGGTTCCTTAGTTCCCATCTGCTTACCAGAACACGTTTTTGAATGACGCGAAAAGTTTTTGGATAAAACACTCTTATTGCACTCAACACAAGTTTTTTATCCATCGCGTACTATTGTCTTTAAACTTTAATTAATTTAAGAAAGTACTAAGATATAGTATATTTACTGTAATAGATGTTGCTTCAACCGCAGGCAACGATCAACTGAAATTTCCTCACAATGTTCCGCTATTTATACTCTCCTTTAAGAAAGTAATAAAATATAATATATTCACTATAATAGATGTTGCTTCCACCGTAGGCAACGAACAACTGAAAGTTACTATTAATGTCCGCTATTTATACTCTCCTTCAATTAATTTAAGAAAGTACTGATATATGATATATTCACTATAATAGATGTTGCTTCCACCGTAGGCAACGATCAACTGAAAGTTACTATTAATGTCCGCTATTTATACTCTCCTTCAATTAATTTAAGAAAGTACTGATATATGATATATTCACTATAGATGTTGCTTCCACCGTAGGCAACGATCAACTGAAAGTTACTATTAATGTCCGCTATTTATACTCTCATTCAATTAATTTAAGAAAGTACTTATATATGATAGATTCACTATAATAGATGTTGCTTCCACCGTAGGCAACGAACAACTGAAAGTTACTATTAATGTCCGCTATTTATACTCTCCTTCAATTAATTTAAGAAAGTACTGATATATGATATATTCACTATAGATGTTGCTTCCACCGTAGGCAACGATCAACTGAAAGTTACTATTAATGTCCGCTATTTATACTCTCATTCAATTAATTTAAGAAAGTACTGATATACGATATATTCACTATAATAGATGTTGCTTCCACCGTAGGCAACGATCAACTGAAAGTTACTATTAATGTCCGCTATTTATACTCTCATTCAATTAATTTAAGAAAGTACTGATATATGATATATTCACTATAGATGTTGCTTCCACCGTAGGCAACGATCAACTGAAAGTTACTATTAATGTCCGCTATTTATACTCTCCCTCTCCATAGCTGATAAGCTAAGAGAGAAAATCCATGAATAAGCAAAGTCAGCAATTCATTGTCCATCCATGCGGTATGTACAATATTGATCCTCTGTCATATGCATGCAACTGCTCTTCTCATGTAATTTTCTCGTGAATTCACCGTCCAAGCCTGCAAAAAGATATAAACTTATGTAGTAAATATACAATCTAAGCATTTTATACGTAAACTTGTATTTTGTGACACATGTATAATAATAGAATAGGCATCCAGTGGATTTTCGTTAATCTGAACTAATTGAGACCAAACTCATAACAGATTACTGAAATGTTCAGACTAACCAAGTTAGGCCAAATATCACCCGCTGATCACGAAATTGCGAGTAACAAATTTGATTAAAACATAAATTCCATAAAACGGCCTGAAAGGTTTCTAATTAAGATTATTTTTAGTGCTCATACATTACCTTAATATAATTGTTAAATAAGCTCGTTACAGTAGACCTACACATTCACTGAATCTCAGATGATTGGATAATAATTTTAATGCATCCTAAAATTAATCCAAATCCACTTACATCCCAAATTTGCAAGTAACAGTTTACCCTCATAAGAATAACATTGGAACTGAGTCGGCAGGATTGCTGCCACGGGCCAAGAAAAACAAGAAAATGTTGGCAAAATACCGTTTTCAATTAGATTGACTCACATAAAAAGTTTTATTGAGGTGTGTCAATAAATAAGCGATATAAAACTTTATTAACTTTTCATTAGGATGACATTTGCAAGTAAGTACTTAGGCTTGGAGCCACTGAAATATATAAATGGACCAATTTAGGCTACTATCCTGTATATTTGAAAGATATGAAGCTACATGCCCAGTTTCCATTCAAATGTCAAAAATAAGCGTAATGTAATTTTTTATTTCCCATAAGGTTAACGTTGGCACAACGGACTGTGTTAACCAGTAGTGATATCTCGGTAAACTGTGGACTAAAGGCAGTGATTAAGGATATTAAATTGTTTGTCTTTCCAAATAGAATTGATTGGTTAAACCAGAATTTGATTATTTTCATTTTATGTAAATAATTCCAAAACATTTTAAGGCAGTTTATTCCCTCGAACTCTTCCCCTTAACGTGGATTGGAGTTATCACGGCTATGGACAGGTGAATATATTTATACCTTTATCTTATATATTTATGAAATTAATCAATTGTGTTTTCCGGGCCAAACTAAAGTTACGGTGGTCCCACGCTTAATTCTTTCCTTGCTGCTAATGGTTGGAGCTACGGTTAACTAATTATCTATTGAATAAATTCGATAAAAATCATAATATGAGTATTTTACTAATTAGTTATAAGCTTATTTTCATTGCTGTTTTAACTATTTACTGTATTACTCTGTTGCAGCTTAGTTTGCTAACACTTATTTTTTATAAAGTGATTATTCTTTAGAACTATTTCAGAACCTGTATAGTATTTTGTAAACAAAGTCGACTGAACTTGATCGAATGTCGATTTATAACTTGATTTATAACTCATATTTATAACTGTTTCGAAACTTTATCCCCTTACTGTACTTAAATGGTGCAGTTTCTTGAAATTCTGAGATATATTGAGAAATCTTAATAGAAATAACTTATAATTAACACTTCATCTACTAGAATCCTCTTAGCTTTTCTTAAATAATGACTGCAAAAAGGAAAGACCTCGCGTATAGTCCAACCAAAAAACTTTAAAAAAATGACTCAACCTAGAAAACATTCCGTTAATTTGTAACCTTACACATTTATTTAGAAGTACCTAAGGCTGAAAACATCAAAATCCCCCGTAAATATGTGACGATCTCTAATGGTAACTAACAGAAACAGGGCATTTCTTTTGGGGTTTTCGTAAAAGACACGTGAACCGCCGGTCAGAGATAAAATACCCCTGTTGCAGCACACCTGCATACTCAGCGAATTTCAAGTGCAAAACAACATATTTCAATCCAACATAGCGAGATTTGACATGTTTTATAAGAATAACATGGGAATGAGTATGCAGGTTTGCTGCTACAGGTATAATTAAAACTGGGTGATTTTCATTCAATATTTAGTAGATCTGAACTAGAAAAGCTATTTACCAAGTTGTATCAAGATATGTTAAGAAATAACTGAGATATAGAATTTACTTATTTCCCATAAGGTTAACATTGGGATAACGTACTGTGTTTATCACTTTCAACATCTCAATAACCAATGGACATAGAGCAGTGATTCAAAATACTAAATTGTTTGTTTTTTGAGCTGAATTCAATGGTGCCAACAAAAATTCGATAAATTTTATTTTTCTTAGTAACAATCGGAATATTTATATTTCTATGTAAAAAACTCAAAAACCCCATTTGTTGGGTATTTATCCCCCCTACCCCCTCTTCCGGTGGTCGAATCGGACTGGTTTTCGAACTTTTCCGAATAATAACTACTTTACACGTCTGTGCCAAATTTCATTCCATTCGGACCATTTTTGCGAGCGCTATCGTGCTTGCAGACACACACACAGACACACACACACACACACACACACACACACACACACACACACACACACACAAATATATATATATATATATATATATATCTAGAAATTTGAGCGAATGGTGTTTTTACTTCTGGGGGCACCAAAACGAAAAGTTATAGTGGTCCCGGAAATTTGAACGAATGGTGTTTTTACTTCTGGGGACACCTAAACGAAAAGTTATAGTGGTCCCGGGCTTAGGTCTTACCATGAGACCTACGGTAATAGGTTCTTCCCTATAGGGGAAATTCGCTAAAATTCAATAAAGAAATTAAGCTTACTAAATTTGCTACAAAAACGGTAATATACTTTCTGTACTTCTAACGGTTAAAGTTATAGGGTGCCAAATAAGAATATTATAGTAATTCTCCCCAAAATTAGCAATACATTTATTTTTTTATTTTTTAGCGTATCAAAATACAAATGATCAAATTTTCGTGAGGACCATTAAATCCAGCCTTAAAAACTATCTAGTATGTGAATCACTGTTTTATGTCCATTGGTTACCGAAATATTGAAAGCGGTAAACATATTTTACACTATCCCTATGTAATTCTTATGGGAAATAAAATAAGTTCCATATCTCGCTTACTTCGCAACATATCTTAGTAAAACTTGATTTGTGGTCTGATCTAGTTGATATACAGGGTGTTTAAAAATGTGGGGCAATAATTTACGTAGTGATTCCTTGGGTCAAAATAAACGAAAAAGTTTATATAAACTTACGTCCTAAAGTGCTTCGTTTTCCGTCTGAGTGTCTGTTTATGATTTTTAAATATTTAAACATATATCACGAACCACTTAACGTATGAACTTCAAACTTGGTATATGCATAACCACTATTAGGAACTATTTTTATAAGAAGTATCAAATACAGTTTAAATATCACTTGAGGATATGTAAAATCACTTGAGGAGGTTTAAAATCACTTGAGGAAAATTTGTTAAAATACTAATATTTTTCTAGAATTTTTATCGAGACCATTCATTCATTAGGCTGACGAGTGTCAGACTTAGGTTTCCTCAAAGTTTTGGGTCATTTGTTCATCATATAAAGAATACACATAAGCTGGCCTAAGACTTAATTAAATTAAAAATCAAAAGGAATAACAATTACCTAAATTTGTAGTTTGCAGGTTTTTATCAATTTATACATCAATGTAATAAATATTGCGGTCGAATTAATTTATTTATTGGAGGGGCAGGTTGAATGGTAGTACGGTATAACGAAAAATTGAGGTATATCGTTTGTTATCAGTTGGTGCTAAACTTGAAACCCTGTTATTCTAATGAGGGAAAAGTAATGAAAAAATAGTTAAATGTGGATGATTTTTGCTGGACAATCTTATATGTATACCTAAAATATAATACCTACTTAAATTTGTAGATTATTAGCCAAAACTAATCCATATTTTATAATTTGTGAATGAATAGTCAATCGTTGTTTAACACTGTAAATCATTATTATTACTCAGTTCTAAATTAAATGTGCCATAGCTTACAGCTGAATCATTTACTTTTTGTTTACATGTCCACGTTATCACGAACACTCAAATCTACAAAGTTTGTAAACATTGTATATTATAAGTTTTCTAATGATATGATAAGACATGAAAGTTTATTTCTTTGTTTAATAGAATTCCATCACGCCTAAGATACTGAACCAATTAATTTGTATTTAATATTTCGCAGATAGTTAGCTAATAAACTTGAGTAACAAGGCATATTCTGTAATTCTGAAATTCATTGAAATTACGCTTGGTGGGCCTATAAAGTATCAAAGTTATCCTGAAGAAAATTGTTAATAAAAACGCATTTTAATTTATGGCTGACGATGTCCATGCTACACAGTGCTTAAGAAATAAGGTGTTTTTATTCTTTATTTCAGATGCTTTAAATGGATGGATTGATTGATTAGATTTATTGTAGGAAACGCCTTCTAACCGAATTAAAGACCGGGTGTAGCATCTAGTGTGGTGTAATTGCAGCTTAAGAGATTTAAAAAAATTATAAGATCGGAATTAAAATATTAAGCAAATGGGATCAATAAGTTATTTTAAGCTATAACCATTTATACATGTTCAGTGTTATAATTAACTTCGCAAGCACGTAGTGAATACAAGTGCCAGCGAAATACGTAATAATTAAAGAAATAATTTTAATTAGGAATCACAAGCATTCAACGTTTCACAAATTAAACAACAGTCTTACCCACTATGTTGCTGAATCGACTACATTCTATTCGGCTCTTTTGCTTCTTATTAAGATGCACTGAGGTCAGGGATGTAAATTCAATCCAAACACTTCATACACAGACAACAGCACGCGAGCTACTCTAATGACTGCACACTGTAAACTGAACCTGAATATGTACTGAACGTTAAATAAAAACACCATTCGTTCAAATTTCCGGGACCACTATAACTTTTCGTTTTGGTGCCCCCAGAAGTAAAAACACCATTCGCTCAAATTTCTAGATATATATATATATATATATATATATATATATATATATATATATATATATTTGTGTGTGTGTGTGTGTGTGTGTGTGTGTGTGTGTGTGTGTGTGTGTGTGTGTGTCTGTGTGTGTGTCTGTAAGCACGATAGCGCTCGCAAAAATGGTCCGAATGGAATGAAATTTGGCACAGACGTGTAAAGTAGTTATTATTCGGAAAAGTTCGAAAACCAGTCCGATTCGACCACCGGAAGAGGGGGTAGGGGGGATAAAGACCCAACAAATGGGGTTTTTGAGTTTTTTACATAGAAATATAAATATTCCGATTGTTACTAAGAAAAATAAAATTTATCGAATTTTTGTTGGCACCATTGAATTCAGCTCAAAAAACAAACAATTTAGTATTTTGAATCACTGCTCTATGTCCATTGGTTATTGAGATGTTGAAAGTGATAAACACAGTACGTTATCCCAATGTTAACCTTATGGGAAATAAGTAAATTCTATATCTCAGTTATTTCTTAACATATCTTGATACAACTTGGTAAATAGCTTTTCTAGTTCAGATCTACTAAATATTGAATGAAAATCACCCAGTTTTAATTATACCTGTAGCAGCAAACCTGCATACTCATTCCCATGTTATTCTTATAAAACATGTCAAATCTCGCTATGTTGGATTGAAATATGTTGTTTTGCACTTGAAATTCGCTGAGTATGCAGGTGTGCTGCAACAGGGGTATTTTATCTCTGACCGGCGGTTCACGTGTCTTTTACGAAAACCCCAAAAGAAATGCCCTGTTTCTGTTAGTTACCATTAGAGATCGTCACATATTTACGGGGGATTTTGATGTTTTCAGCCTTAGGTACTTCTAAATAAATGTGTAAGGTTACAAATTAACGGAATGTTTTCTAGGTTGAGTCATTTTTTTAAAGTTTTTTGGTTGGGCTATACGCGAGGTCTTTCCTTTTTGCAGTCATTATTTAAGAAAAGCTAAGAGGATTCTAGTAGATGAAGTGTTAATTATAAGTTATTTCTATTAAGATTTCTCAATATATCTCAGAATTTCAAGAAACTGCACCATTTAAGTACAGTAAGGGGATAAAGTTTCGAAACAGTTATAAATATGAGTTATAAATCAAGTTATAAATCGACATTCGATCAAGTTCAGTCGACTTAGTTTACAAAATACTATACAGGTTCTGAAATAGTTCTAAAGAATAATCACTTTATAAAAAATAAGTGTTAGCAAACTAAGCTGCAACAGAGTAATACAGTAAATAGTTAAAACAGCAATGAAAATAAGCTTATAACTAATTAGTAAAATACTCATATTATGATTTTTATCGAATTTATTCAATAGATAATTAGTTAACCGTAGCTCCAACCATTAGCAGCAAGGAAAGAATTAAGCGTGGGACCACCGTAACTTTAGTTTGGCCCGGAAAACACAATTAATTAATTTCATAAATATATAAGATAAAGGTATAAATATATTCACCTGTCCATAGCCGTGATAACTCCAATCCACGTTAAGGGGAAGAGTTCGAGGGAATAAACTGCCTTAAAATGTTTTGGAATTATTTACATAAAATGAAAATAATCAAATTCTGGTTTAACCAATCAATTCTATTTGGAAAGACAAACAATTTAATATCCTTAATCACTGCCTTTAGTCCACAGTTTACCGAGATATCACTACTGGTTAACACAGTCCGTTGTGCCAACGTTAACCTTATGGGAAATAAAAAATTACATTACGCTTATTTTTGACATTTGAATGGAAACTGGGCATGTAGCTTCATATCTTTCAAATATACAGGATAGTAGCCTAAATTGGTCCATTTATATATTTCAGTGGCTCCAAGCCTAAGTACTTACTTGCAAATGTCATCCTAATGAAAAGTTAATAAAGTTTTATATCGCTTATTTATTGACACACCTCAATAAAACTTTTTATGTGAGTCAATCTAATTGAAAACGGTATTTTGCCAACATTTTCTTGTTTTTCTTGGCCCGTGGCAGCAATCCTGCCGACTCAGTTCCAATGTTATTCTTATGGGGGTAAACTGTTACTTGCAAATTTGGGATGTAAGTGGATTTGGATTAATTTTAGGATGCATTAAAATTATTATCCAATCATCTGAGATTCAGTGAATGTGTAGGTCTACTGTAACGAGCTTATTTAACAATTATATTAAGGTAATGTATGAGCACTAAAAATAATCTTAATTAGAAACCTTTCAGGCCGTTTTATGGAATTTATGTTTTAATCAAATTTGTTACTCGCAATTTCGTGATCAGCGGGTGATATTTGGCCTAAGCTGGTTAGTCTGAACATTTCAGTAATCTGTTATGCGTTTGGTCTCAATTAGTTCAGATTAACGAAAATCCACTGGATGCCTATTCTATTATTATACATGTGTCACAAAATACAAGTTTACGTATAAAATGCTTAGATTGTATATTTACTACATAAGTTTATATCTTTTTGCAGGCTTGGACGGTGAATTCACGAGAAAATTACATGAGAAGAGCAGTTGCATGCATATGACAGAGGATCAATATTGTACATACCGCATGGATGGACAATGAATTGCTGACTTTGCTTATTCATGGATTTTCTCTCTTAGCTTATCAGCTATGGAGAGGGAGAGTATAAATAGCGGACATTAATAGTAACTTTCAGTTGATCGTTGCCTACGGTGGAAGCAACATCTATTATAGTGAATATATCATATATCAGTACTTTCTTAAATTAATTGAAGGAGAGTATAAATAGCGGACATTAATAGTAACTTTCAGTTGATCGTTGCCTACGGTGGAAGCAACATCTATAGTGAATATATCATATATCAGTACTTTCTTAAATTAATTGAATGAGAGTATAAATAGCGGACATTAATAGTAACTTTCAGTTGATCGTTGCCTACGGTGGAAGCAACATCTATAGTGAATATATCATATATCAGTACTTTCTTAAATTAATTGAAGGAGAGTATAAATAGCGGACATTAATAGTAACTTTCAGTTGATCGTTGCCTACGGTGGAAGCAACATCTATTATAGTGAATATATCATATATCAGTACTTTCTTAAATTAATTGAAGGAGAGTATAAATAGCGGACATTAATAGTAACTTTCAGTTGTTCGTTGCCTACGGTGGAAGCAACATCTATTATAGTGAATCTATCATATATAAGTACTTTCTTAAATTAATTGAATGAGAGTATAAATAGCGGACATTAATAGTAACTTTCAGTTGATCGTTGCCTACGGTGGAAGCAACATCTATTATAGTGAATATATCATATATCAGTACTTTCTTAAATTAATTGAAGGAGAATATAAATAGCGGACATTAATAGTAACTTTTAGTTGATCGTTGCCTGCGGTCGAAGCAACATCTATTACAGTGAATATATTATATTTTATTACTTTCTTAAAGGAGAGTATAAATAGCGGAACATTGTGAGGAAATTCCAGTTGATCGTTGCCTGCGGTTGAAGCAACATCTATTACAGTAAATATACTATATCTTAGTACTTTCTTAAATTAATTAAAGTTGAAAGACAATAGTACGCGATGGATAAAAAAACTTGTGTTGAGTGCAATAAGAGTGTTTTATCCAAAAACTTTTCGCGTCATTCAAAAACGTGTTCTGGTAAGCAGATGGGAACTAAGGAACCACAGAGACCATGTGAATATTGTGGTACATTAGTTACGTTATCAAACAAAACACGTCATATGAGAAAATGTTCTTTAAAACGTGCAAGAGAAGAAAACCCAACCCAAACTCCAAAGAAACAGCGTATGGACGTTTCAAAACCCTCGACTAGCTCCATGCAGCCCTTGGAAAACACTGAATCTTCTACCAGTTCCAACCAACGCTCTGTTATGAGCAATATCCGATCCGCTGTGCTTTCTGATAACAATCCTGCGATTTCAACTACTGCCAACATGGGAGAACAAAATTCTATTCTAGACATCGTAGAGATAGAAAAAGCATTCAAAAGTAGGATGAAGACTTATGTTGTTAACAATTTACCAGGTATAAAAGATGCTAAGCAGTTTTTAGAAAACGCAAGACCCCTAATTTCTAAAAAGATAGCTGAACATTTGAAAGACCATAGCATAAAAATAAATCTTGTTCTGTTAACCACTTACAAAAAATCGAGCAACAATGAAGAAATACTGCAAGAAATGAATTTCAAAACTAAGAACACTATTTTGCACCCAACCAACAATATTGAAGAAAAGTTACAAGATAAAGAAAAAAAACTCCTTAAAGAGATGGAAGAGTTTCAAGAAAAAGGTTCAGGTTGGACTTTGAATAGCATCATCAATCTTGAACTAAGAATAAATCGCTACACTCCACTTCGTGGATCATCGTTCATAGACCTTCCAGATCCAATTAAAACTAAAAAAGCTGTGATTAATATCCAAAACAGAGATCAAAAATGCTTCCTGTGGTCGGTTCTTGCTGCTCTTCACCCTGTAGATTCGACAAATAACCCATATAAAGTGCATCACTACCTAAAGTATGAACATGAATTCGATAGTATGCTGAAAGGAATCGACTTTCCTATGAGTTTAAAAAATATTAAATTATTTGAAAAGCGTGCCAACATATCTATTAACGTCTACAGCTATGACGAAAACTTTGTGGTGTACCCGCTAATTACATCCGACGAAGAAAAAGAGCGACATGTAGATTTGCTTTACTTAAAAGATGAACAAAATTCGCATTACTGCTTAATCACATCTCTCAGCAGACTTGTAAGATCGCAAAAAAACAAACACTGTCATACTATATGGATATGTAAACGTTGTCTACAACATTTTGGAACGGAAGATTTGTTAAAAACACACAAAGAATATTGTAAAGAGCATGACCCAGTCAAAATTGTTATGCCCAACAAGGGTGATACTATAAAGTTCAGGGACTTTAACAGACAGATGAAAGTCCCATTTGTGATATATGCAGACTTCGAATGTAAGCTAACTCCCTTTAAATCCATCGAGAATGAAGAGGAACCCATGAGATCATTCACAAAAAAGTACCAAAAACACGATGCTATTAGTTTTAGTTATTACATTGAACAATCCGGAGAATCTTATAAAGAACCTGTATCATACTTTGGTGAGGATGCGGCACAAGTTTTTGTGAATCGGATTCTTCAAGAATCAAAGGATATAAGCTACCAATATTCCAAGGAAGCTGCAAAGCCGATGGATTTATCCCATGAGGATCACCAGACCATTTTAACAGCGACTTGCTGTCACATTTGTGGAAAGGGGTTTTCAGCGGAAGATCCTTTAGTCAGAGACCATGACCATATTACGGGGAAATTTAGAGGTCCAGCACACAACAGTTGCAATTTGAATTACCGTAAACCACATTTCGTACCTATATTTATCCATAACCTTTCGGGCTATGATACACATCTATTTATAAAAATGTTTGGACTAAACAATGAAACTATTGAAGTTATCCCGAACAACGAAGAAAAGTACATTTCTTATACAATTCACGTACAAGGAGGCATTGAGCTAAGATTCCTCGATTCTCTGAAATTTATGCCTAGTAGTTTGGACACGCTAGTCAAAAATCTATCTCCTCACCAGTTTAAACATACATCAAAGTACTTCTCTGGTGAGCAACTGCAGTTGCTACTAAGAAAGGGCGTGTACCCTTACGACTTCATGGACTCACTGGAAAAATTTGAATGCGTATCACTCCCGCAAAAGAAGAGCTTCTACAACAAATTAACCTTGTCTGACATTACAGACGAAGAATACGAGCATGCTAGTAAAGTTTGGAACGCTTTCAGCATACAAAACATGAAAGAGTATACCTTGATGTACAATTTGTCCGATGTGTTGCAATTAGCTGATGTAATGGAAAATTTTCGCAACGTATGTATACAGACCTATCAGCTCGACCCCGCATGGTACTACACAGCACCCGGACTCGCTTGGAGTGCGATGCTCAAGATAACCGGAATTGAACTAGAACTTTTAACAGATTACAATATGATTCTAATGATTGGGAGCGGGATACGTGGTGGATTGTCACAAGTTTCAAACCGTTACGCCGCTGCTAATAACAAATACATGAAAGAAGAATATAATGAAAACCTGCCAACATCGTACCTGACGTATCTAGATGCTAACAACTTATATGGTTGGGCAATGTCCCAAAGCATGCCATACAAAGATTTTAAATGGGTTGAAAACGTCGACAATATCGATGTTCTTTCGGTTCCCGACGATGGGGACACTGGATACATCCTAGAGGTTGATTTGGAGTACCCTAAAGAACTACATGATCTGCATTCTGATCTCCCTCTCGCACCAGAGAAACGAGCACCACCAGGATCAACCCAAAAAAACTTCTCACCACACTGCTAGATAAACATAATTATGTCCTCCATTTTCGCAACCTAAAACAATATCTTTCCCTTGGTCTAAAACTTAAGAAAATTCACAGAGCAATCAGTTTTACACAAAAAGATTGGCTCAAATCATATATAGATTTAAATACATTTATGAGAACGCAGGCTACAAACAATTTTGAAAAGGATTTCTATAAACTCATGAATAATTCTGTATTTGGCAAGACTATGGAGAATATTCGGAACAGGGTTGATATTCGATTGGCTACTCAAGAAAAGGAGGTAGACAAGTGGTTGTCGCAACCAAACTTTAAGAGAAGAACGATTTTCACCGAACAATTGGCAGCAGTGCACATGAGTAAAACTAAGCTCTTTTTTAATAAGGCCATCTATGTTGGAATGAGTATATTAGATGTGTCCAAGACTCTAATGTACGACTTCCATTACAATGTGATGAAGGAACGCTACAAAGACAAGATCTGGCTGCAGTATACTGATACAGACTCATTGACATACCATATCGAGACAGAGGATTTTTATCAGGATATGATGAAAATGCACCAATACTTTGACACTAGCGACTATCCAACCTCTCACGACTATTTTAGTACCCTTAATAAGAAGGAAATCGGGAAATTCAAGGACGAACTCAACGGAAGAATAATGTACGAACATGTTGGCTTGCGATCTAAGATGTATGCAAGCAGATCCGAAGATGATCATCTCATTAAAAAGTCGAAAGGTGTGAGCAAATCAGTTGTAAACAAGAGCATTACCTTCCAAGACTATAAGGATTGCTTGAAAACACAAAGCGATCAATACTGTACGATGAGAATGATTCGGAGCTACGAGCATGACTTGTACAGTGTTGAGCTAAACAAGATTGCGTTGTCAGCTCACGATGATAAACGGTACATTTTAAGTGACGGAATCCAAACTCTCCCCTGGGGACATTATAAAATCCCTCAAGAACAGGTGGTGGAGATGGAAGTAGAGTCTGCTCTTTCAACAGAGTAATTGCACATATTGTAAAATATTAATTGAAGAAGATTGTACATATTGTATATACGGGTTTCTCCATACCACAGGTTTATTTGGTCTAGGCCTGTGGGAACCTCTTTACCCTAAAAAGAGTGACCTCTAGCGTGGTGGTGAGGTTGACGTTCCTCTAGAGGCTTTAAAACTAACGAACCACCGACCAATAAATATCAACACCTATCAACTAAAAAAAAAATATTCTAATTAACTAGTAACTATTTTTATTCCTAAACCATGCGTGGTTCGCAGGGGAAATCGAAAGGCTATTTTAATTCCACCAAATTTGAGAGTCTAAGCTTAACAATAGGAAGGGGGGGGGAGGCCAGGAACAAAACAGAGGAAATATACGGTGAACAATAAAAACCATCTTCTAGGAAGGTAAACATCAAATTTGACAAACCCTTCCATCAATACTGCATCACTATAGTTTTTACATTTAAAATGTATTTAATTTGTTTAAAGTTTCGTTCTTAACTTTCTAAACAATCATCACAAAAAATTTACTAGGTACTGAGTTGTCGTTTAAGCGACTACTATAAATAAACTTCCACTGATTCATAAATTGTTTATCCACGTTTTTCATATGCACACGGTACAGATTTCAAAAAGCTAATTATTTACCTAATGTTAACTGTTTGGTGTTTGGTGTGCTTTTGACATAGAAGTATAATAATTGTAATACTTAATTTCATCATCTTTGTAAATATATAATACTTGCTGAAATCGAATATTAAAGTAGGTAATTGCAAGATACTAATTATATTAATTAAACAGGATTAATGACTAATTAAACGTTATGGTTAGTATATGATAGTAAAGATGTGATTTCAAGTTCATGAAAAGCCGTGATTTAACCGATGTGAAAATTATTATTTGAATTATTTTTGATAATTTAATCACAACACGAAAACCGGATTAGTGAATTGAAATACTTACGAGATCTATACCAGTTGTATTTTCAATCAAATGTTTTGAAATATAAACTCAATGGTTTTTGTCGTTTTAAATATAAAGTTATATTATAAAATATATGGAAAACGATAGGGAAATAGATTTTTTATACATTGGTTAGTTATGTAACCAAAAACGGCAAACTGCTTTTGAATACGAAAACATCGGATCGTATTTAGAATAACTCAGCTAGGATTAGAAATAGAGTAATGGGATAAAAACATAATCCAATCCCATTTATAAACACTCACGTTTGATCTGGTAGTAATTTAAAAACAAAGTAATCTATGTCTTAACAAAATTAGAATTTTAATTTAGTAGGATGTGTACTAAATTTAAATTCCCTTCAAACTGTTACAAAGGCCCATTACAATATTACTAATTCCATATCCAATCAAACATATCGACACTAACTCCTGCTCATGTGAAGAAGCCAATACTCCCCCGGGGAGGGAATTGTGGGGTTGTATTGCAAGATGCGATGGAGAGAGGGCAGGAAGAAGGTAGAAAGAATGAAGGAATTAGGAGGGAGAAAGGTACATTCATCCACTTAGGTTGCCAGTTGGGTTCATGGTTTAGTTTGGGTGGGAATGACGATGGTGATGGTGGTAGGGCAAGGGCTTGGATAGTGGACGAGGTTGATGGTGGTAAGGTAGGGGTTTGGATAGTGGTAGAGAAAGAAAGGAGTGGGATCGTAAAGGACAGCTGGGTGCGTAAAAGGTGGAATGGAAAAAGGGGAAACCCCCCTCTGCCTTGGGTGAGGAGTCAGGTGTGGTATGAGTGTTGGTTGGTGGATGGGGGGGGGTGTTAAGTAAAGTGGGTGTCGTTATAGGGCGGTGGGAGAGAGAAAAGTGAGAGGAATGGGAGAGAAATGTTTCTTACGCTGGGGAGGGGAAGTGGCTGAGGGGGGGGGAGTAGTGGGTGATTATGTGGGTGGAGTGGAGAGGAGAAGTGGTTGGAGATGCGGGCCCTCCCTCCATCTCCCCTTCCCCTTCTTACCCCCTCCCCTCGCCTCGTCTGATGAGGACCTCTTGGGACGAGCATGAACATACATATCACATCTACTCTTATTGGCCAAATAGTTTGCGCATAAGTTGACTTGTACATTGGCTAGGCCTACACACAGGTTTTCATCGTCAGTGTTGGTCCAAGTAAGTTTTACCTGTGATTCCGATTGTGTTGCTTAATTTGGAATTTGATTCAGATAAATTTTAGGCATTTGGACGTTTTCCCTACAATGTGTTTGTGATTTTGGCTATCTTCAATGAAGAGAGTGTGTCTCAACCGATTTCAATCAACACATTTATTTCTCGGTTCATAGACCACTTCGGGGAATGTCTATTATTATCCATTCGTTGTATCAGTTACCTGTAATTACTCGATTTTACTATCAATATATCAATTAAGTTACACTATCAGTTAATTTAAGAACACGGTAACTAGAAGACTGTACTCCGCATAGCCTAGTCAGATACTTGGGTAATATATTTGCCTTTGGTGCAGACCAAGCTTATCATTTCAGTACAAAAATGTTACCTTGGCCAAAAATGTATGATTTCATGGTTACTATATATGCTCAGTAATATTATGGTGTGACCGTTAGTTTAATTGTAGATCTGTTAGTTTAATTGTATATCTTTTATTAGCCTAACCTAAGTTAAGGCTGAGGCCTAGTTAATATTTTTACTGGTTGCACAAATAATCACTTGATTTAAATCAGAATTCCACAATATCATTAATCTGCCTGATACCTGTTAATTATATGTTATTGTACGGCCTAATAGCCTAGTAATTATTTTTAATAATTAAGTTACACTATCAGTTAATTTAAGAACACGGTAACTAGAAGACTGTACTCTGTAAATGCCTTCCGCATCAGGCTAATAACGGTACAAATGATTTAGTAACCAATCAAAACTGAGATATTCACTTGTGTTACTTCACTAGAGGAGCTAAATTTCAGCTTTTTGATTGACTGGATTAAATTAATTGATATCTCAACTGTATACGATGATTGTCAAATTAAAAGTCCCCCCTCTCCTGACAACCACGGTACCCCCCGTTTCCCCCTGCTAATGAGGTTAGGTATGACCCATGGCCATTGTTACACTAAATAACCTAAACTAAAAACTTTTATATATTTTTTCCCCAATTCCAGTACCTAGGTCAAGGCTAATTTTACTATAGTTTATTCTGTGAGATAAATGTTGACTTCAGGGCTCTTTCAGGCAACATGATTGAACCTAAAAGGCTAACCACCTTTTATTTACAGGCTCATACTGGCCTATTTGGTGTAGTCCCTACAATTTTATTGGAATGTTTATTAAGACCTAGGCCTGGATTTGTATTTGAATGCTCAATTTAGGAATTAAGTTGATTTTAGCGAATTACCCCTAAAGGGAAGAAGCTATTACCATAGGTCACAAGGTAAGACCTAACCCGATTCCATAACTGTTTCAAGGATGTGTTCTGCAAAAGATGATTTTTGTGTGGTTAAATTACATGATTTTATTGCTTGTATGTGTTCTTTGTATCTGCAGTTGAAGCTGCGTCCTGCAAAAATATTCTATATCAGGATATTGTAGCTGGTAGATAACCCTAAATACTGTGTGCTGAGTTTTATTTATGTATCGTTTACAGTTAGTTTAAAATAAATGTTCAAGAGTAAAAAAAACATACCTGGTTGCACCTACCTCACTTCACCCTATTTAAAAAAATAGGCTAAATCAACACCTGAACTTTTTTTCAGAAGTTGTTCGATGCCGAATTTTACAAGCTGCAAACTACGAGATTAAGAACAGCCTATTAAAAAGTGGATGTCTAAAGCAAAAGAAAAATTGGAAGGAAAAAGGTAATTTTGGTATTTACTCTTAACTTCCATGCAACCAACACGTAATTACATTATGTTTAATTTAATTGACATAGATATTTAACAGGGTATTTACCAGTCGTTAATTCGGGAAAATGATGGGGATTCCGAAATGTCAGGAATAGTCATTAAAAATTAATGAATTTAAACCTTTGATTGAGAAATAGTGGTTTTCGATGTTTTTTGTAGTTGCGGCTGGCAAATCTCACAATCAAATCGCAACATATATTTCGGTAACATCGCGGCCGGAACATCCCTTGATTGTATTTCGGCCAGAAAACCGCTAGTTTCATGACCTTCAGATCTCTCAGTAGATATAATCCCACCAGTCCAGGGGCAATAAATCAAAAAATGAATAAGTCTCTCAGTAGCATCGCTACCAGGAAATCTGTCGCATTGTGGCCATCAAGCCAGTCTCTCAGTCTCTCTTTTTTGGCCGTGACACCTCTTGGTCATTTTATAGCCAGAATCACTCACTCATTATGTAGCTGGTAAACCACCTCTTTTTCACTGCCGAAAAATAGCTTCAAAGTTGTTCCTGCGATCAGTCAATAAGCTTCGGTGAATTTCATGGTCATCTACTTCTTTTGCAAAGTTACTCCTGCGATCGGTATGTTTCGTCTACCCGCTCGCGGTCGCTAAACATGCACGATCGTCTTTCTCAAAATTACTCCCATTATGAATGTGCTGTGGTTTACTGTAATATACGAGGGCCGTCCAGAAAGTAAATTACGTTTTTTCTCTACATCTAGCCCAGTGGTCTCATCTCCATGGCTGATCTTGCTCCTTTACGTAATAACTACAAATTATTTTCAACTCGAGTCTACGTACAGACCACTAAGGTCCATGTAGGCTCATTTCCGTAATTTTTTTATTTTCTTTTTATGAAGCTTAAATTATTTTTTAAAATTTTTCATTATCATTTAGTGTTTTCTTTTTTATATTTTAATATTTTAGATACCATTTCTTTTTACGCTTCATTTATTTTAACAAGATATTTATAAGTTACATTGTCAATTTGTGTATTATTATTTTGTGGAAATAAACTGATTTTCACTTTTGGCTTTTTGACTTTTAGACTTTTGATAGTGTGGCCTAAACCTCCACTCCTGGTCCAAATCTGAGCCAAGTCTCGTTGCCGACCGACATGCATTTCATTCTTACAGCGTTTCGAAATGGCAGTGTCCTTTTAAAATTCCGCTTTATTGATTTATCCTAACAATGTTGCTTCTTTTAGTTCCTTACCATTTGCAATCAATTTCCCATCCAGAAATCCCTTAACTTTGAAAAAATGTAATCTCTTAAGACCAGGCATGGGTTATACAGGTTTATCCGAAAATGTCTCACTTTAGGTGGCAAAGTTCTGTGAAGTTGCTGATGCTGCGTGGGGCGGGTATTTGTAGGCAAGAAAGAAGCAATATTGTTAGGTTAAAGAAATTTCGCGTGATTTTAAAAACACACTGCCATTTTGAAACGCTGTAGAAAATTCTTGGTCGGTCGGCAACGAGACTTGGCTCAGATTTGGACCAGGAGTGGAGATTGGGCCACACTATCAGTTACGTAGATGAGACCACTGGGCTTGATGTAGAGACAAAACGTTATTTTCTTTCTGGATGGCACTCGTAATTTTCACAAACCAACTTCAAAATTGCAGGACCTAAGTTTACAGCATAAAGGTGTTTTTGTTACAGAAAACGTGATGAAAGCAACGATGAAAAATGAACTAACTACCCTATTGAACGGGAAGTGGACACACCGTGTATATCAAATCACTATTCATTATTCACCGTACATTGTATCACAGCCAATGTAAATTAGCTGAATCTCATCTACTTGCCTATCCATCTGCCTTTTTATTCACAATTCACTACTGATATTGTCATCTGTTATCATTTTAAAGTTTGGTAAAAAAGTGTAATTTTAATCCAACCTCAGCTCTGCCCCAATGACCTTCAAAGTTATTTGAACAGGTGCATTCGGTTAATGAACAACTGGACGCAGGGTTTACCTGGACATTCAGATATCCCTGTGTGATCCTTTCCGGGTCCCAAGGATATAGAGGGATATCCCGGGGATAATACCAATATCCTTGTGGATTGTTCCTAGAGATGTTTTTGTGCTGTGTGGGTAATTAACGTGGGGGACTTTTTAAAAGTGTTCTATTTGATTCTGCCAATTTAATTGGAAATATATGAAAACCAAGGAATTATAACGACTTTTCAATGTAATTTGTAAGGCCAATTAAAATGTTTCGAGTTTTACCTTGGTTACATTTAAACTTATTGGCTGAAAACAAGACTGATGCTGAGGTTATGGATTTTCTTGTGACAAGAGCTCAATGTTGAAATATCCATGGAAGCTGAAAATAGGGTGGTATCATCTGCATAAATTACCTAATCAACACCAACATTTATTGGCAAATCATTAAGAGATATAAGGAAAAAGAATGGTACTGTACCAGGACTGAGCCGTGCGGAACTCCTGCAACTACCTCCCTCTACTTAGATTTTCTTCCTCCACCAGAAACAAATTGCCTTCTACTACAAAAATAAGATTTTATCTAATGTTTATTTAACTCTAAATCTTATCGCACTCAAACAGAACTAAGGAAATTTAGAAAAGCCTATTGCATCTAATAGATGTTAATTGATTGATTGGAGTGTGGGGAATAGGCTCAAAAGGTCTCGGCATGTCAACCGAAGCTTATTGTGCCCCTCCTAATGATTGATGCACTGCCAAATCCAACTACATTTAACGAATAAGCTAGACCAGTTGGTTTTTGTGGCTAAAATCAATTAATTTAGTCAATAAGACTGGGTAAAAAAAGTCAAAAGACCAGTCATTAATTTAAGGTAGGCCCTAGGCCTAAATTAAATGGGCTGCTTGAACACTTCTGTGGACCCCTATGATGGATCAATAATTTGATAACGATTGGTTAACACTTTAGGGCATACAGGCATCTAGGGAGAGTTAACGTAGGTAAACTTATTGTCGACTGTACAATGTTTTCCGAACATGACAATGTAAAAAATGAACTCTGAGAAGATAAATCATTAGAATTTAGCAAGTTGTATTCTAAGTTATAATGACACAAACCCAGTAAACCGAATTCTTGCAATAGGCTATTAGCTATTTAGTAAGAATGAGGTAATGAGAATGTATTTTCCTTTGAGAGGATGAGAACGTTGATTTTCCTTTAAGCTTACTTACTTCTTACTTCTTCTGTGCCGTCCGTGGACTCTCAGGTCGCCGAACAGGTCAAGAGGGTGCCACCAAGGTGGTCACCAGACAAAGAATCATTTATTTTCACCAATTTGCAAACTGCAAACATTGGTCATAACTGGCCTAACTTAACTTAACCTTCGAAAAATTCATTGGGATCATAAAAACAGCCCTGCACCAGGAAAAGCTTCAGTTCATGTTTGAATTTACTTATTTTGTTTATTTCTTTGATTTTTTTAGGGAGTCTGGAACATTTTTAAGCCTGCATACACGGGTTTATGTTCAAATTTGGTGAGCCTGTGCTGTTCTGCATATGTGCCTTTATTTCGAGTGTTGTAATTGTGGTTGATTTCTGGGGTTTGGAAGTTCTGTTTCTTTACATACATGATTGACTCATAATATATGTAAAGACTGGGAACCGTAAGGACTTCTAACTGAATGAAGGCGTCTCTGCAGCTTTCCCTGAATTTGAGGTTGAAAATTTATCGAATTGCTTTTTTTTTTTGCAAAGTTAAAACAAAGCTTACAAAGTAATAACATTTAAATAACAACTCAAAAAAACTGCAGTTTCACAATTTATTTTTAATTTGGAATAGGCCTACCTTTCTACATTCAAACAAAAATACTCTGGATTATAATAAATCGTATTTTTGAATCACTATCTAAGCTATATGTTGTTTATAAGGAAACAATGACAAATAAATTATAATAAAGAAGGTAAAGGAAGATAAGACACAAATAACCTCCTTGTTTATTGTCAGATAACTGTTTATATGTTAGGTTGTTACGAAATATGACGTCATGATTTGAAAAACTGTTCTATTTATGCTTGTGAGTATTGGATCGGATTAGTTCAATACGACCTCGTCCATGACGTCATGCCATTTGGCTCCGCTGCTCTGTTTATGCCAGTGACATTCGTAGTGGGACCCGTCCTGTGGCCAGACGCTCGTCAGAAAACCTAGTAAGTACTATAACAAATTGCTGAGCAAATCTCGTCTCGTACGATCTATGCGAGCGAAGCTGTAAACGGGAGAAATAGATGACACGATCAAGAAGAAACAGGCTAAATAATTATTTCTTGAGGTACATTATTTTATTAACTTGTTAATTCATGTTAGTGCAGCCGACAGTATTACCCGCTCCGTTTTCAGTAACCAACCAAGAATTTGGTTTCGCAGGCACCACTTTAAGTTTCATTAGCTCCACGATATAAAATCGTTGGCGTATATGGAGTTTTTTTTGGAAGCCCATACAAAATAAAAGGGTTTCTTTTTTTTGTGGTTAGGAAGTATGGCGCTTTTGGGGGTATGGATTACAGTTCATCCCATTTAATATGGGTAATCCAGGAGTCTACCTTAAAGATATTCGGGGCAAAATGGCTGGTCTTAGAAAATTTTAGTAGTTGAATTTTAACTTCAAGCCGGCGTCTAAACCTGCCAAGAAAGTTGAACTACAGTAAGCTTCAAAGTTTATATATGAATAAAAATTAACTAACGTACCGTTAATTCAGTAACCAACCAAGAATGTGGTTTCGCAGGCACCGCTTTAAGTTTCATTAGCTCCACGATATAAAATCGTTGGCGTATATGGAATTTTTTTTGGAAGCCCATACCAAATAAAAGGGTTTCTTTTTTTGTGGTTAGGAAGCATGGCGCATTCCTCTTCAACTATAGTCTGGCTCGATCTAATCTGGTAAGGGTAAATGAAGTTAAAGATTTGGGTGTGACCATGACTTCCTCCCTGACATGGGAACGTCACATTACCTCTTGCAGTAGAAAAGCCCTTCAAGCCTTGGGTTTCATCCTTCACAGCTCCAAATGTTTCCAAGACATTACTTTGCTTAAAACCCTGTTCATAGCATTTGTACTTCCTCACCTGGAGTTTGGCTGCTGTGTCTGGTCACCTCACCAGGACTTTCTCAAGTCCGTGCTTCAATATGTATCTAATCGCTTTTTGAGAGTAGTTGGTGAGAGGTTGGGCTTCAACTACAGGGAGGTCCCTCTCCAAGACATTTCCACGTTCCTCCACATCCTCCCCTTGGAATCCAGACGAGAGATCCAGGACGTCATGTGATATATAGTTACTCTCTGTAATAGTTTATATAATCAGCTGATAACCTGATTTTTTCTAATGTTTTATGTTTATGTTATGATTTAGGAATTTGGTTATGTGTTGTATTATTAAAATATAAAATGTTTAATTATTCTTAGTATTTCTTTAATCAAGTTTGTTAGATACTAAATTGGCGACGAGATGGCTGGAGTTATTAAAATAAAAAAGAAAATTACTACAAGTAGGATCCAAATAACTAAAGCCTACAAGACAATTGTGAAAGATAAGTCAGTTGATGGAATGACTAGTGATGAGGCCACAGTACGATTGTCATCTTTGGAAACATATTGGGAGCGGTTTGAAAGTGCTCAAACTGAACTAGAATCCACTGTGGACGAAGAAGAAATTGAAGAATTAGCAACTGACAGGAGTGAGATAGAGGAACTGTTCATAAAGACTAAAGTAGCTTTAAGAGACAAACTATCGCCACCATCTATGACTGTTACAAATCAGTCTTCAGTTCAACCTTCCGTTACATCAAATATTGCTTTTTTGCCTTTTGATGAAGGAGAATCATTTACAAACTTCATAAGGAGATTTGAAAACTTTATTTCGTTGAAAGAAATTTCGGATAATAAAACAAAACTGTGTACATTACTTGCTGTTTTTCCACCTAAACTACATGAACAGCTTCAAGACCTAATTTCTCCAGATGATCCTTACAAGATGGAGGATGACTGTGTGGTCAAGGTATTAAAGGACTATTTGGAACTATTACCGAGTGTTATTTCTCTACAACACAAATTTCTATGTCGTATTCAACAAGACGAATCAATCATGGATTTTTCTATGGAGCTTAAGAGACTGGCAAAGGATTGTCATTTTCAATGTGATTGTGGGAAGTCTGTATCAGACATGTTATTAAGAATGCAGTTTGTTAGAGGACTTAAAGACAACGACGTGAGAGGACAATTATGTATTACAGAAAACAACATCGACTACTTTCAAAGATACAGTACAAACCGCAATATCCTTGGAGTCCTCAAGACTGGAAAGCAATATGATATCACACCCGACAGAAGCTACTGTTCTCAAGCTAACAACAAGTCCTGACAGAAGTAATTCAAGACTTAATAAGAACCTAACCAAAAGTTCTAATAAAGAAGTGAAGACCAACAGACCTCCTCCAGTTCACTCCAAATTTGACCAATTACAGGGACGGTGCTATCGATGTGGGGATCGATTCCATAAAGCCAACACTTGCAGGTATAAAGATGAATTCTGCAGTGCTTGTAATAAAGTCGGTCACTTAGCCAGAGTTTGTAGGACAAAGTACAGGGCTAAGCGTATTAACCAGATCGAGAACAATGAGAACCTACCTGACATTGATTATGCAACGTACGATACAAATAAGATACAAATAAATGGTTCTGACAAGTTCATGATTGATGTCAAACTAGAGGGAAATCCAATTCAAATGGAACTAGATACTGGAGCAGCTTTATAATCCATATCTTACAAGGATTACAAGAAACTTAATCTAAACAAGAGACTATTTCACACTCACGTACAACTGAGAACTTACACAGGTGAAATAATCAAACCCAAGGGGTTAGTATATGTTGAGTTCAACTTCAAAAACAAGTCATATTTTGGAAAACTATTCATTATCGGTCAAGATGTTGAACCAATTTTCGGAAGAGACTGGCTAAGGGAGGTCAACATAGAAATCGGGGATATCAGGTCCATTCAAGAAGATTCATGCGACCTATCTAAAATCCTCACAGAGTTTTCTGATATTTTCAAGAAGGAAATAGGCTGTATTACAAGTGAACATGTACATTTATCCCTACAAGAAGGATGCAAGCCCATTTTCATAAAACCGAGACAAGTGCCATTTTCAATTAAAGGAAAAGTAGAAGAAGAACTAAATCGACTTGAGAATGCCGGTATAATAACTAAGGTGAATAACTCACTTTGGGGAACACCAATTGTTCCAGTGGTTAAACCCAACGGATCTGTAAGAATATGCGCGGACTAGAAGACTACACTAAATAAAGTCATACAAGATGAAAAATATCCATTACCACGTATACAGGACATTTTTGCAGAAATGAATGGAGGGAAACTATTTCGTACCCTAGACATAAGCAATGCTTATCTACATATGCCAATGGATGAGGAAAGTTCAATTATGCAAACTATAAGTACTGAAAAGGGTCTTAACAGAGTCAACAGAATGATGTTTGGCGTTAAAATAGCACCATCGGTATGGCAAAGGTTCATGGACAGAATATTACAGGGAATCAGTGGTGTTAAATGTTTCTTTGATGACATTATTATTCAAGGGTCAAACTACCAAGAAACTCTGCAGAGACTAAGAATAGTACTTAACAAGCTTAGGGAAAATAATCTGAGATTGAACTTCGAAAAGTGTAAGTTCTTCCAGAAAAGGATTGTTTACTTGGGTCATACAATCGATGAAAATGGACTTCATAAAGGATCTGTAAAGGTAAAAGCTATTATTGAAGCAAAACGGCCGTGTGATGTGAACCAACTACGTTCTTTCATAGGTTTGGCAAATTACTATAATAAATTCATACCTAACCTGGCAGAGAAGCTAAGCCCATTGAATAAGCTGCTACAGAAAGGCAAGAAATTCGAATGGACAACAGAATGTGAAGAAAGTTTCCAATCAGTTAAGAGAGACATTGCCAAAGACGAAACTCTAATTCACTACAATCCCTCATTGCCTTTGATACTGTCGACAGATGCATCTCCAATGGGCTTAGGTGCTGTAATTTCTCACCGGCTAAAAGATGGGTCAGAAAAACCAATTGCCTTTGCGTCACGATCCCTTTCTAAAAGCGAGAAGCAGTACTACAGTCAAATTGATAAAGAGGCTACCGCAATATATTGGGGGGTAAAGAAATTTTTCCCATACTGCTTTGGCCGGAAGTTTACACTTGTAACGGACCATAAACCACTAGTATCTATTTTTCACCTTTCGAAATCGTTACCTGCAATGTCAGCTACACGTTTGTTGAACTACGCTCTTTTCCTTGCTGGTTTTGATTATTCTATTGAATATAGAAAAACTTCTGATCATTCCAATGCAGATTTTTTGTCAAGGTTCCCGGTAGAAAAGATTGAGAAAGGTGATGATCTGTACTCAAAGTTTCAAATGAACCAAATATCAGTGTTACCTCTTACACAAGAAACGATTGCAGAACACACAAAAAGAGATCCTGTTCTTTCCAAACTCGTTACAGCACTCGAAAATGGGGATGATCTTGAGGAAATCGGATTTAACAATAATGAGTTTACCTTACACAAAGGATGTGTTTTCCGGGGCATTAGAGTCGTAATACCTTCATCTCTTCAAAATGAAGTACTTAAAGAATTACATATGGGCCACCTAGGGATGACAAAGATGAAAGCAATGGCCCGTAGTTATTTATACTGGAAGAACCTGGACAAGCACATCGAAGAGTTAGTTAGAAACTGTAAAATATGTGACCAGAAGAGGAATGAACCTCCAAAAGACAAGACTCACCCATGGGAGGAACCATCTGGACCTTGGGAGAGAATTCACTTAGATTTTCTGGGACCAATGAACGGGAATTACTTCCTGATCATTATCGATGCGTACACTAAATGGTTAGAAGTAATACATACGAAAACAACAACATCAGAATGGTGTATTAAGAAGCTACAGCATCTGTTTTCAACTTTTGGTCTCCCTTTGACAATTGTAACAGATAATGGAACCCAATTTACAAGCAAACTTTTTAGAAAATTTCTGATGGAGAATGGAATATGCCACAGAACTAGTGCACCATTTCATCCGTCCAGCAATGGACAAGCGGAGCGCTTCGTACAAATTGCCAAGAAGGGGCTAAATTCGATGGCGGGAGAGAGAGGTGATTTACAAAATAAAATCGACGTATTGGTTGCACAACTGAGGAAAGCACCGAGCTCTACAACTGGGGTGTCCGCTTACAGGATGATGTTTGGTAGAGACATCAGGACAAGATTAAATGTCATGTCAGATAAAGGGGCAGAGCATAAACTAGAGGAACATACAAAAGTGGGAAGAGAGTTTAGTGTGGGGCAAAAGGTACAAGCGAGGAACTATGCATCGAAAGATAAGTGGAGACTTGGAGAAATAGTACAAAAAGTGGGAAATGTCATGTACAAAATAAAGATGGACAATGGATTGATTTGGACAAGACATGCAGACCAGATACTCCATAAACATTAAGAGGGGAGAATTGATAGGGGAAGGTCGGCAGGTATCAGACACCTTAGCTTTTTTTTGACTACTCGGTTTAAGGATTACGATAAGTAACTACCTTATGCGTCAAATAATACTTCAGTATTTCATGTGCAATTGGTTTAAATTATTTATAATAATGACAATGACAACATACTGTTTTTTGAAAAAGTTTACCTGTTTACAAAATGCGACTTCCAATTTTTGGAGGGTGGTATCGGACAGACCTAAAAATAGTACTTAATTTAGGTTTGGTGGATATTAAATCATACAATTGAATAAATTTATAATGTATTTATTTCCTAAATGGTCTTTCTCCGATGACTTCTTTATTTCCTAAACGATTGCTCCTCGGCACACCAAACCTCTCACTTGCAGTCCGTATTATTATTTCCTTAGACAAAACCTAGTCTATTGCCAATTTAATGGACACTACATCATAATTCCCTCTTATTTTCCCCATGTTCCTTAAAAAATCAAAGAATCCAAAAAAATCCGCGAATTTAAGTTGTCATTACATTGTCCGATACCACCCGATTGCAGCTTGTCCGATACCAGCCGCCAGACAACACAGTTTATAATGGCTGTCAAGCCGCAGTCCACAATGCGACTGGACCTAAACGTCGTTTTTACTTAGTATAAAGTATACTAAGTATTTTAAACTCAACTATGGCCAATATCATTTAATTCAATCGATGCAGCAGCTTGGGAAAACTATATCCGTGCACGTGTCCCAACTCAAAAAAACAAAAAACTCTAACCACAACAAAAGCCGTGTACAGTAACTGTCCAATATGGCGATGGCCCGACTTGCTCATTTAGGTGGTTGTACTGACGACTTGACAGCTGCTGCCCCTAGCGTAATTTTCCTGAAACTGGTTCTGTCCGATACCGGCCGCTGTCCGATATCAGACGACTTTCCCCTATATAGTTACTCTCTGTAATAGTTTATATAATCAGCTGATAACCTGATTTTTTCTAATGTTTTATGTTTATGTTATGATTTAGGAATTTGGTTATGTGTTGTATTATTAAAATATAAAATGTTTAATTGATGGAGCGAAAGCGAACATCTCTGGTTGATGGAGCGAAAGCGAACATCTCTGGATGTGATCGGGGATTTCATTGTGTGTGGGTGTGTGCGCTCCAATAAAATAACGGTAGAATTTCGTGCCTTGAAACGTTCACCATCTTATTATTTTCCTTTCGGATAGGTAATAAAGTATAAATTATATTTTTTAAAGCTTTACATTTAAAATATTACTTTCAGTAGTGACTTGACTTTTAAACCCTCAATTGACTCAAGTAATTGTTTTGAAAAGCGGCTGCATTTGTTTACATTCAGTTTTACAAAGTAAATAAAAATGCTTAATATCTCTCGTTCAATTTTTTGGAAGCTGGAAGGCGAATTTAAGGAAAAGATTTTTGGGAATGATAGCTAAAAAAAATTTGTTGTATTCCACCCAACTGAACTGTTTAAGGTTTTCAAGAATTATTAATGTAAAAAAAATTGTTGCACTGTAAGTAGGCGAGTGAACTATATATTGGTTTTCAAAATTGGCTAAAGCATTTTAATGCGCATTAATAACTTCAAGATCAAGAATATGTGTTATTTGTGCCGTGTGTAGCAGAGAAGGTTCCCAGTTAATTACCTATGTCAAGATCAATACATTTTTTTGGAAGGCTAAAAAGGTAAGAAAAACTTGGCGAAAATCTTTCTGAATCATGCAAGTTAAAAATGGTATTACCAATATGATAAACAGACTCGAATAAGTATGTTGAGGCAAATTGTGAAAGTTGAAAGTATGCCTAAGTTTTGCAACAATTTCAAATTGACCATATGTTAGTTCTCACCATTTATCACATCATATCATTTAGTTTTAATTACATGACAATTGATGAAATATTATTGAGAGAAATTATTCACCCTATTTTTTAGGTTAAAGGCCTTTCTAACCATCAAGGTTAGGCCTGTTGCATTTTAATCTATTCTTAAGGTTAAATTTGTATCTCTGCTTTTAGGTTATGTTTGGCGCTTGGATCAGTTTTGTTACCTAGGCTACCAAACACAAGTTACCAGTATGACATTGACGCTCAACCTATTCTCGAAAAATTTGGATGAAGACCAATAATTTAAAGTAAGTTCAAGTTAAGGCAGGTGAATTGTTTAATAAATGCTAACTTATTAATAAAATTAATAAATTCATGACTGATTTTGTGCAGGTCTACACTCAGCAATAGCTCAATCAAATACAATAACTTTATATTCTATGTAGGCCTATACTCAGTATAAGCACAATCCCATATGTGAAGATTATCTTAATAAACACAATCCTCACTTTGTGATCTGATGCTTATCATTATTTCGACATGTGAACTTATAGGTATTTGCTATCATTCTCAAATAGGCCCTACAGTTACAGTAAAATATGAACAACACCCAAAAATTATCGAAGTTTGACCATCGAAAAATTATTTGGTTTTCGTCCCATGACCTTCAATTCAAACTGGGTCAAAGAGCAGATAGTAAAAATACAATGTAACCTAATCCTCTTAATAAGTAGTTGTGAAAATTCAAATATGGAAATGGTAAATTTTACCCTTATATTAAAAATGATAGTGTTATTGAATGTACCTATGATGCTTATTGAACTATTTTTTTTTTAAGGGTGGCGGCCTCTTTACCTTGCATTTTCCCCCTGCACTAAAGCATTAGGCCTAGGCACTAAGGCATTAGGTGTGAGGAAGTAATCAAGAAAAGCAATGAGAGAGCGGGCACAGTACAAGGGTGAACAGTTATGACAAAATTTACCTTGTGATAATAAGCCTACAGATTGCATTATTAAATGTTGAAGGTATCAATTATGGTTGCATAGTCCTGAAATATTAGAAATATTATTTAAAAGTTGTGTTCAAGACAGAAATGATGTTAGTTACAAAGAAAATTTATTAAATCATTTAATAATATGCCTATATTCAAAAATAAAATCTAAGAGGAATCTTCATGACACATTAACATTTTATAGTTAGGAAATGTTAAATATAAGCAAACAGGTTAAAGGCTTTAGTTTATAAATTATCGATAGGCCTACATAACTTAAATTTCATACTTTATACCATTCTTGAAATGGTGACCTACCCACACCCAGATAAGTATTTTAAGCCAAGTATGAATGTCAGATGAGTGAAGGATGATTGTGGCGCGATCTTGTAGTCTTGTTACTGACTAAGGCCGATATGTCCCTTGGGCAGGATTGTTAATTAATAGCCCAGCAGCCAATGGCAACTAAGGGACTTATATTTTAATGTGGGATCCGACCGATAATTTTGTCTGGTTTAGAAATTACGAACTGGTCTAATTATGAACGTCCTACGAACATAGTATTTATTATTTCGGACGTTAATCCCCATAAGGGAACACCGCGTCCACAAGTGATCGCTCACAACTATCCACAATTCGTTAGAATCTAAGTAGCTGGATTACTGGACATGCTACCATCCCAGTCGTCCATTTGATGATTTAATAGCCCAACAGCCAATGGCAACTAAGGGACCTACATTTTAACTTGGAATCCAAGCCATAATTTTGCCTGGTTTACAAATTACGAACTGGTCTGATTAAGGAGACAGTCCTATGAACTTAGTATTCAATATTGCGGACATTAATCCCCACTAGGGAACACCGCATCCACAAGCCATCGCCTACAACTATCCATAATTCGTTAGAACTCTAAGTACTGAAGCAAGATTACAGGACACACTATGATTTACTAGATATTAGTACATATTGAAATTTGTTTTAATTTTTTATTGTTAAAATGTCTTTTATGAAGTTTACAATTCTTTGAATTAAAATAAATACCATTATTTTTTTCTTTCAGCAAAGAAATAAGCGTTACAATAATTAAAATCTTATTATAAGTGATTATTTGCATTTACCATCCTACCATTTTATGCAGGGCCGCCGAGAGGGGGGGGCAAAGGGGGCAGGTTGCCCCGGGCCACAAAAGGAAGGGGGCCACATTTTGAGCTTAGAATATTTTTGAGGATTATTAAATATTAGAGTTTTTAAAACAAGGAGACCAACATTAAATGTATTAGAAGATATATAAAAAACGTAGTACTTAAAAACGTATATAATTAAAATTACCTAACTGTTCATTTGTCTTATTTTGATACAATTTCATTTGGTTTTCGGCCGTCGCGTCTGGGCCCCCCGAGGTAATAGGACTGCACCAGACCTCACATTAACTAAATCCGTACCAAGCTCACTCAGCAATCGCCCAATACCAATCGTTTACACCCTATATTCATCACAAAACCTTTTTTTGTACAGGCCTACGACGGACCAAGGAAAAGGATTCCTAGCTTTAACTAAATGGTGTATATTTTACAAAAGAATAATAGTAATAATAATAACATTTATGACTCAAGACGTGACATTAATGTTTTCCAATGATTAACAACTTCAGTTTCGTTTCTCCTCTGAGTTTGAGTTCAGCTACGTATGAACACAGATAAACTAATACATAAACGAATGTGTTCGTTTATCTGTGGTATGAACCAAGGTCCAAAGAAATTCAAGTTTCCTCATATAAAAATTTAAGCAGCTCAGGCCTTCAGCAGACCGAAAGAATGCGCTCGTCTGAAGCTTCAAGCTGGCACAATAAAGTATCTTGGCCGGTCAGAGAGTAGTTATTACTTCATCTTCGACTCAAGCTATACTTTTACCAAAGGGCCAAGGGGGCCTTTTGCTAGGGCTAGGATACAACCGGTAAAATGGTGTCGTGGTGATGTCACACGCACAGTTACGTATCTACAATCACTGTCGCCCGGGGAAAACCGGAGTTTGGCGCCCCCCCCCCCCGGGCACCAAACACAAAAAATATATTATATTTTTAATGCGTCTTTGATGTGATGGATAATCAATTAATTATCTTGTATATCGTAATATGATTTTATATTAGGATTCATATGATTTAAAAACAACGATTTTCGTAGGCTACGGTACAGCCTAGCAAGAGATTTTATTGCCATAATATGACCGAGAAATTTGCCAGCCGCTAAAAAACCAAAGCAAGGTGTCCATCAGATTTTAAAAATAAAACTTCCGACATTTTTCTGACCCTTCCCGACAATTTCAAAACAATTCCCGACCAATGAAATCAGCCATGTTGCCTCTTAAAACGAATAATTGAGCTCAATCTATGTAAAGTAAAATACAATATTATTTACGCCTGCAAAGCGGCCGAAATAACCATGAGGACGTTAACTCATGGTAACGTCCTCCATGAGGTACCTGTCTTAATAAGAATGATTAAGAAATGATTAAATGACTAGTAGATATACCCGCGGCTTCGCTCGCTGACAGGATACAAAATTAATGTTTGTTCAATTATACGCCATTTGTAATGCGCAACTTTTACAAATTTCCAAATAGATTGACGATTTCAATAATTTTATCTGAAGTATACATTTTTAAGCACTTAATTACAAACTTAAGGTTGCATCTCCATCCCAGATGAACATGAGAAGATGGAACGTTCCCTTGATGAATTTTACTTTTTCGCTCAAATGTTATGAATTGGCTATACCATGGGCTAACGTAATCTAATTTTTCAGTTTAGCCTTAAGAATCCTGAAATGTCCTAGTTAATCTATTATTTAACCTATAAAATTGGGTTTCTAATATTTTTAATAAAAAAGTATCAACTTCAGGGGTTTAAACTCAGAACTTTCATTGCACCGCCCTTTTCCCTAAAACCTGTCGGCCAATTTGACATAAAAAAAATAAGAGGCTTATGTATGATATATAGCTGATGTAAATACCACAAATTTAAAGGCCGCAAATTTCAATACTGCAAAAGGCGGACTCAATAGACCTAACATCTGAATTTAGTATATTTATTAATATACCAAAAACTGTTAGAAAGTAGGCTATATAAAACTAATGTGTAGGCCAAAAAACGAGGACACCTAATTCTCCGAATTTTTTCAATTATTGGAGATTTGATTACGGGTTTAGCAGTTTGGGCGAAAATTTTCGGTAGAAATAGTATATTTGATTGAACACAGCATAAATCGCTCTCGGCCAATACGCAAACCCTCCTATAATTTTGGTTAAAAAAACAACGATACTATAAAAAAAACAACGGAATGATATGTCCTTGCAGTCTCAAGACTTAAGTTCGATTACTTCGGGTGATCCGTGAAAAGCGAGTAGGGTAGGTATATGGTATCTGAAAAATATTTAATATACGATAAGCGTGCTGTACAATTTATTATTTTAGGAAATGGAATTCCTATTTTTGTCTCTTTAAAATATTCTAGAGAACTTCTAAGGCCGCCATTTTGAATTTTTGAATTTATCTTATTTTAGCCTTTCCAGATGTAGCATTTTAAAATCATTTATTAGTATGCATCTAGAGCCTAAAAAGAATATTTGAGCCAAGATTCATGGCCCAAAGCCCTGCATTGTTTTAGAAAATAAGCTTTGAAAAATAAAAATGACCGCCATTTTGAATTTTATAATATACCCTATTTTAGCCTTTTGAGATAAAATATCTTAAAATCCTTTCTTAGTACGCATCTAGAGACTTTATAGAATATTTGTGCCAAGTTTCATAGCCCAAAGTCTTATAGTTTTTGAGAAACTGTGATCAATGAGTCAGTCAGTCAGTCAGTCAACCGTTTTTGGCTTTTATGTATATAGATTAAGGAAGAATTTACGGCCGCGATATGTCCAACATATTTAACGGCCGTAATGAGACCGAGAGATTTGCTGGTCACAGAAACACTGAGCGATTTTCCAGCCAAAGTAAGACCGAGAGATTGGCCGGCCGCGGTATATACGACAGCAATTTGACAGCCGCGATGTGACCGCGAAAGGTGTAACGACCATGAAAAGGCAAGCGGTTTAGTTGCAATGCGCTAGCTATTTGACAGCCGTGGTCTAAACGACAGGTTTTTCGCCGAATAAATATGACGACCTCGAAAAGAGCAAAATACTTGTCGGCAGAGAAACAACAAGAAGAAATATGCCTGCTAGCAACGATTGATTATTTGGACAAGATGTAGCAAATAGATGTGAGGGCCGCGAAAGGAGCGAGAGACTTGTCGCCCACAATGCGACCAAGAGATCTGCCGGCCGCAAAACAAGCAGGCGATTTTCCGGCCACGAAATGAGCGAGTGAATTTTCGGCCGCGGGACGAGTGAGCTATTCTCCGTCCGCGAAACGAGCGAGCGGCTTTCTTGCCATCAAACAACGAGAAATGTGACAGTCACGAAAACAGAGACAGTCTTGACGGCCGCGATGCGACAGAGATTTTCCGGCAGTGATGCTACTAAGAGATTTGCCGGCCGCGAAACGAAAAATTTGACTTTAAATTAAATTTTATCGCTTTTTACTTAAACGGAGCCAGCCAGTTGGGGCGTCGCTGGCGCCCCCTTCTGGCCGGTGCCCGGGGCAGGCGCCCCCGCTGCCCCCCCCCTAGATCCGTCACTGCACACGCACCACAGGCATTATGGGAGTTGGAAAACAGAAGGAAAACAAGTAAAGTAGTTTATAGTAGTTAGGTAGCTTGTGAATTATTTGTATAATAACTTAAAATGTTTCTTAAATCCTTTTTACCCTCACGTACAGGCTTATTAGAAACATACATTTTTAGTCTAGTGCTTTTAATCCCAAGTTCTGTGTTATTCAGTAGCCGTATCAAAAAGGATTTTACCACCTTTTACAGTTTGTAATGTTCTGAATTTTTTAAATTCATAAATCAAAAGTTAAATACAGGCCTGTGATGTAGTTGTTTTGTATTGAACAAATTAACATATTCAACATCTCTAGATCAAAAAGTTTGTAATCAGCAAAATTTACAAATGTAGCTATTTTACAGACAAAGGTATTTTTTATTTACGATTTTTTGTATTGAGGGGCCTCACTCCCAAACTTTGCCCCGGGCCTCAAAATGTCTGTCGGCGGCCCTGATTTTATGGTAAATTGCAATAAAAATAATATAGGTAATTTAAGATGTGTGTGATTTTTAAAATTATATCTAATTTATTTTGGCATTAGTAAGTATTTTGGTATTTTTCTTTGTTTCAGATGTCTGAAACCAATGGATAGTCTGTTTATACTGACCAAGAGATAATGGGCGTACCAGCTACACTCACCTAACTAACTGGTTTCCTCCGTAGTTCTTAGTAGGCGAATCCATACATCTTGACATTCATCAATGTCTGGACCGACCATAAAAATGTTTCGGTGTATGCACAACAATGCATGGTAAGCCCAGCTGATAGTAAATCCATCTCGTAACTAGGGCCTATGGTAGTTACTCACTTGTGAGCAACTGAACACGCTTAATATATAATTCATGAGTAATGACTAAGGAACTTAAGTAGGCTACAATAAGATATTTTGGTCTTAACTAATATTTTAACATAATGCCAAGCTGGCTAGGTATGTTTTATTCCCATTATTTTTTATATCAATTTTAAGATGTGTTAACAGTCATTGTTTACATTGCATCTTGCATGTTATGATTAACTTTATGATTCTTTTAACACTACAGTACACTCTCGATTATCCGAGCCCCGGTTATACGAGACTCCAGGTTATCTGAGGCAGCTATGAGCTTAAACAAATGTTTTTATTGTCTTACAAATCGTTTTATTGATGCATAAAATAAGTGTCTTTATTTAAAATTTTATTATTTGCAACTCGAAAGGATTTTCATTGTCGAATTTATTCGTAAATACTATATAGTAAAAACATTTTGAAGTGGTCTTATTACAGCCCAACCTCAAAACACACGTAAACTCTGTATTACCCGAGATTTGTGTTATCCGAGGTAGCCTTGGTTCTGAAGACTGCGAGAATCGGTAGTGTACTGTGTACCTACATACTATATTATTTATGCCTAACTCAAGGCATATACTCATTTCTTATTGGTCTTCCCAACCTGGATGTTGTCTATGAACAGTGGCAAGCACTTAACAAGTAGTTAATGACTTGATTGGCAATTACATACACTTATGGAATCTCTAGGATTATTTAACATATAGGGCCAGGTTGACAATTATTTGCTTAGGGCCACAGATACCCCTGGATAGAAAGGTCCTGATTTTGTTTACCAAAATATTGTTTTAAAATTAAAAATTAAGGAAAAATTATTCATCTATCAAATAAATTATGTCCTTTAAAAATATTCAGTGTTATAATTATTTTAAAATATGAAGTTTTATTTCTTCTTTGTAATATTAATATAAATGAAACAAATAGAGTCTATTTCAGATTTAAAAGATTAATCTAATTATTCATCGTTTCATAAATTCCTTTCATGTCAGAAGCAGTGGTTGTAAAAATAAAATACCCCTGTCGCAGCAGACCTGCGTACTCAGCGAATTTCCATAGGATTTATTTTGTATATGTGAGCATTCAACTTGTTTGAAGGAAAGTATCATTTGAATACATTAAGTAAATAATATACTAAAAACACATATTTAATCATTCATGAGCTTTAAACATGAGGAAAATTAACAAAGAGACCATATTGGTTTTCATTAGTAATACATACACTTTTGTATTTTATATAATTCTTAGTCTTTCAATTTTTAATAACTGTAATCTTATTATAGAATATAAATGTCAACAAACATATAACCAATGAACTCAAAACACTCAAAACAAACAAATAATTTAATCTCATGAAAAAATTCAATCATATGGTCAGTTTTATAGTAATTAAAACATCCCTGTTGCAACAGGCCTACATCTCCAGCCAATTTCAATAAAACATATTATCAATCCTCTTAATTTTAAACATATCATATATTATGCTACATTTTCAGGCAGTTTAGACCAAAACATCCCCCCCCCTTTCCAAATCCTCTTACTTTCTTTATTAAATTTAAAAATAATTTGTATTTTTTGTGATATATAGTATATATTTTCTGCAAAATCTTGATCAATGAACTCTTAACTATTCAAAATAAACACAAATAAAATATTCTACACCTGCAAATTTAATCATATGTTCAGAATTGTATTTTTTTAAAACATCTCAAATCAGGGTGTCTATACTTTTGGGAGGGAAAAATTCCAATATTTTTAGCACATCCAATATCTAAGCAACGGATTGACGTAGAATAATAATTCAAAATGCTAAATTGTTTGTTTTTTTAAGCTGAATCCAATTTTGACAATTAAGTTTAAAAATAATTAGTAAAAAGGTGTTAAATCTTTAAAATAAATTTTATTTTGTGAAAAAAAACCTCCTTAGAGTAAATCAATCTTGCTGGTTTTCGAACTCGAAGTCATGAATGACGCTTTACACGTTTGTTCCAAATTTCATCAAGATCGGACCTTTTTTACAAAAGTTATCGCGCCTACGGACAGGTATATATATATATATATATATATATATATATATACATATATATGAAAATGAACGAACAGTGTTTTTGGGGTCTAGGGACCTCAAAATGAAAAAATAACATGGTCCCAGGCTTAAGTCTCACCGTGCCGCCTACGGTAATAGCTACTTCCCTATAGGGGAAATTCGCTAAAATCCGGAAAATACCCCCGTTGCAGCAGACCTGCATACTCAGCGAATTTCAAATGCAAAACAACATATTTCAATCCAACATAGTGAGATTTGACATGATTTGGTAAGCTCCATAAGAATAACATGGGGAATGAGTATGCAGGTTTGCTGCTACAGGTATATTAAAACTTGGTGGTTTTAACTCAATATATAGTAGATCTAAACTAGAAGAAGCCACTTACCAAGTTTTATCAAGATATGTTGAGAAATAAGTGAGATATAGAATTTTACTTATTTCCCATAAGGTTAACATTGAGACAACGTACTGTGTTTACCACTTTCAATATCTCGGTAACCAATGGACATAGAGGAGTGATTTGAGATACTAAATTGTTTGTTTTTTTGAGCTGAATTCAATGGTGCCAACAAAAATTTGATCAATTTTATTTTTCTATGTGAAAAACTCAAAAAACCCATTTTTGGGGGGTTTATCCCCCTTTACCCCCCTTTCCGGTGGCCCGATCGGGCTGGTTCACGAACTCGCCTGAGTGATTACCACTTTACACGTTTGTACCAAATTTCATTAAGATCGGACCATATTTACGGCCGCTATCGTGTTAACAGACATATTAAAATTAAATTAAACGAATGGTGTTTTTTTCTTCTGGGGACCCCAAAATGAAAAATTAACATGGTCTCGGACTTAGGTCGTACCATGAGTACTACCGTAATAGCTTATTCCTTTAAGGAAATTCGCTAAAACAGTATAGGCCCTACATTTGGAAAGGAATCAAGGATTGGTAGGCTAAAGATTATTGCAAAGACAATAAAAATAAAAATAAAATCATATGAATTGAGGATTAAACAACTTTTCAAATGTTAATACCATGTAATTTATAGTTATAAATTATATCATTTATAGGCTCATTAAATTTGACTTATTTGCACTGATATATTAGCTTACCGCTATTTGTATTTTAATAATACCATGTAGTGAAAAGAATAGTCAGGCAGCATGCTGACATGACGATGAAACCGTTCGGTTTTTGGGTACTTTAAGAGTATTAAGAAAACCTTGATCAAACCGGGGATTTTAGACTAGGGCAGCGGGGATTCACTCAACACTCTCAATATTAAAAAAAAACCGGGAAATGCCGGGATTTTTTTAGCCACACTTAAACATGATGTCACTGAAAGTTTTGAAAAAATTGTTTTCATGGCAATAGAGCAGTAAGTATGATAAATCTTTTTTGTAATAGGGTGCTAGATATTAATGTAAAATTTGCTTTTTTTGTCAGATATAGGTTATGACAGGATACTATGCCCGCTTTTTGGATGTTTTGAAACACTTGCTGTGATATTTTTGGGTAATTCCTGGATTTTGGTACCTTGAAGGTTTTGCAGGGATTATCTTGCTGTCTTACCGGCCATAAGCAGGGATTTTTCAATGAATTTGAGGGTAAAATGCTAGATTCAGTCTGACAGTAGGCTACTGCAGACTACCACATCACATGTACTGTTTGCAGGATGCGGATGCCCGTTTCCATTTCCAAAAATAATCTTACGCCCATTTTTGTGATTTTTATTGTGGAAAAATTATAAATCGTATTGAATTAATCTTTACTAAAACTTGAGACGTGCAAAATTATTTTTTGATAAGAATAGTATTGTTTTTTGTAAGTATTGTCAACCTTTAGAGGTGGGTCTCTTAGCAATCACTAGCGGATGCCATCTGCTATCAATTACTGCTTAAATCCATGATTTGATCAAGTCATCTTATGAGTGCTCATCACGCACATGTGCAGACCAGAAATGAGGCTATAAAAATTTGATAAAATTAATATTTTTTTTACAAAAAAATGTTTTTTCCGTCTGAATACCACTTCAAAAGTGTAGTGATTATGTATAAAAAATGTTTAGCAACTAGGGTAGGTACCCAAGAGCCCTTACTTCAGCAGTGAATGTGTTAAGGAATATCCACATTTTTTATGAGTCATAGCTTATATGATGTTGATAATGGTAAGCAATAGTATATTTCACTACTAGTCACAAAAGTAACCCATTTCGGGGCAAGATAGTGTTTTACTTGCGAGGCGTAAGCCGAGCATTAAAACATTATTGAGCTCTAAAGTGGGACTATTGTGATGAGTTGTGAACAGTACTTTTCATCACAATGCAAATAAGTAACCAAACTTGTAAAAAATCAAAGTCAAAGTCAAAATCATTTTATTCAAGCAAATTATTATATTAATTACAGGCTCCCATGCGCCTAACATGGCGCGTGCGGGAGAGGAAAAATTACAATATTAATTTACATTCACACATTATGACAGCCAGCAGTGAGCAAATGAGTTTGGTCTTATCAGTCCATGTAGATAATCACCGACATTTCAAACATTTAAAAAAATCATCCAACATTTCATTATTCAATCATTTTTCTACAAGCAAACACAATACGGCTGAACTGTCTGTTTTAGTTTAGAGTCAGCTGGTTGAACTGTCAAAATAGGAAAACCGTTTGTTTGGGTACGGCAAAATTTTGTTTTGGTACGGAAATGGTTTGTTTGGGTACAGGAATGAAATGTTTGGGTACCGAAAAAGCATCTTATCATTATTTGTTTTGACGTAAGGAAATCGAGAGTTTTCGTAGATCTCAGCTGTACGAAAACGGGCAATTTTCGTATACAGATTGATGAAAACTAATTTTCACTACACTACGATGAAATCACCTGTTTTACAAACGTCAAACGTGGACCGAAACCCACTGTTTGCCGCGACAGGACCAAAAACGTTGGGAGCCCTAGGGCCAATGTCAGCTAATCGTTTATTTGCTTGAAACAACGTCAGAACATCACATGTACGGCATTCAATAGGTTCAATGATAAAGAAGTTATATCGTTGCTCATAACCTTAAAGTTTTGTTTTCAAGTGAGTCAAATAATAATCAGTTTTTTAAAATTATTTAGGGTATATTTCATTGTGTAGTGTGGTGAAAAATAGCGTTCGCATCTCGGCCGAAAGGGTTTTGCAGCTCTCGATCGCTTCAAATTCTCGACTTCGTCTCGAATTTGAAACATGATCACGAGCCTGCAAAACCTAATTTTCAGCCCTTGTTGCGAAATATACTATTTTTTATGACATGATTACCAATTTTCAAAAACTATGAAAACCAGTCTTTAAATGAACAACTTTAATGATCAGAGGCTGTCATGACAGGTATCGACTGTTCGGCAATCAAAGAATACAATAAGTTGGTTCTTTTTCTAATCCTGACACAACAAATGGGAGGCTACACTTTTTACGAAGGCAATGAAAAGTGTCCTTCCGTATTTATTGTCAATGATAAAAGCTGGTAGTCCTCGGAAATTAAAAGTGTACTCCGCGGTTAACCTTTATAACTAACTATTCCAAGCCATGTCCAATGTTTAGTTGCAAACCAAATTATTTGGGTTTGATTAGCTGTTGATGGATAAGGCCACTTCTCTGGAAATTAAACTATTATGTAAACAAGTGATGATACTTCTTTAAACTCTGAGATGTATTGTCAAATTTTCATAAAAATACCCCTAAACATTAGAATTGACTCAGCTGTTATCAAATTATGAACCAAAAAATAAAGTGTATTACAGATTTAAAAAATGCTTTAATTAATTATCTGCCACTTATGATTATTTTTGTTTCAGGCTAAGAAGAAATTATTCAACACATTTTTTGAGACGGTGGTTGACATCAGTTTTTAAAGTAGGCTATCTGTAGGTCTGAATATGTTATGTTTATTTTATTCTTTTTTTAAATTTTCCATATAATATTAACTATTTAGAATTCTCTTAGATTTTTTATGAAGTGAATAATTCCGTAAAAACAATAAATCCTATTCAGAAGTCATTTAAGACAAAAAATAATAAATCCTATTCAGAAGTCATTTAAGACATCGTTTAGCTACATTAAATATTTAAATATAATGTATTTAATTAATTGTAGTTGTATTTTATATGTAACATTAATAAATCAGTTATGTGCAGTCTTAGTGATTTATTTCCTTTGAAATAACAGTAAAATGTTTTTTGTTATCTTGGGTGTGTGCTTGCTTGCTTGCACAATTATCTCAAAAAACAGGTCTGAGAATTTCCTTAAAAGCCTAGAAATAAGTAATTTTTGGCCCAAAAATGTGTTCTGTGCAGAGTACTTGGCCAGTGAAAATCTAATAACTTAATTAAAATAATGTAAAAGTTGAAAAATGTTAACATTGGTCTTATGAGTTGCCATGATAGCAACGAAATAAACAAGGAACATTATTTTTTCTCCTATGTTTGGGGGATGAGGCCTCGGCTTTGTCTTTTGGCAATCATGTAAGTAACTCACAGTGTTGTAGAGCAAGTTATACTTTACCAAAATTAAAAAAAGATTTGAACCATCACAGTTATGTTAACTACACACTGCATATGTAGTTCAAAATCGGGTTATTGTGAAACAAACGTATAATTTGTTTCAAGCGAAGCCAACCAAGCCTATTTCAAATACATATTTTTGAGGGCTATTATTTTTTTTTTTTTGGAAACTGCTTTAGTCATAAAGGGAGTGCTTAGTAAACAAATTAAATATAAAGTACAGAATATCATGAGATAAAATAATCATATTTTCAATGTAATAAAGAGATTAACGTTATTGTTCTTTCCTCCTAGGTTTAAATTCATTAGCAGGGTAAAGGCAGGGTGTGGGGGGGGCGAAGCCCCCCATGTCTTTTGGCAATCATATAAGTCGCTCACTGTTTTGTAGGTATACTTTACCAAAATTTAAAAAAAACTTTGAATCATCATGGTTTCGTTAACTATATATTGCAAGTGTAGTTTAAAATCAGGTTGAATCGAAGCAAATGTATAATTTGTTTAAAGCGTAGCCAACCAAACCTTTTTTCAAACACATATTTTTGAGGGCTGTTATTTTTTTTTTTTGAGACTGTGCTTTAGTCATAAAGGGAGCGGTCAGTAGACAAATTAAATGTAAAGTACCGTATATTATGAGATAAAATACAAAAACATTCTTTTAACGTAATAAAGAGACAACAACGTTATTTTTTTCTCACAAGTTTAAATTCATAGGCAGAGGTAAGGAAGGGGATGTGAGGGGGCTAGCCCTTTCACATCTCTTGGCAATCATATAAGTTGCTCACGGTTTTGTAGAGCAAGGTATATATACTTTACCAAAATTAAAAAACCTCTGAACCATCATGGTTATGTTAACTACATAGTGCATATGTTGTTTAAAATCAGGTTGATGTGAAGCAAACTTTGATTCGTTTAAAGTGAAGCCAACCAAACCTTTTTTAAACACATATTTATTTATTTTTGGCTATTATTTTTTTTTTTTGAGACTGTGCTATAGTCATAAATGAAGCGCTTAGTAAACAAATTAAATATAAAATACAGTATATTTTGAGATTAAATACAAGAAGATATTTTTAAGGTAATAAAGAGATAATAACGTTAATTTCTTTAAATTTAAATACTTTGGCAGTGGTAAGGGGGGGTGTGGGGGGGCGAAGCCCCCCATGTCTTTTGGCAATCATATAAGCCCCTCATGGTTTTGTAGAGTTAGGTATACATTACCAAAAAGTCAAAGAAAGCTTTGAACCATCATGGTTGTTTAATTACATACTGCATAGGCAGTTTGAAATGAGGTTAAATTGAAGTAAACGTATAATTCATTTAAAGTAACGTTATAATTCATTGGGGGGGGATGAGGGGGGCGAAGCCCCCCCCCATATCTTTTAGCAATCTAATAAGTCGCTCACGGTTTTGTAGAGCAAGGTTTTATATACTTTACCAAAATTAAAAAACCTCTGAACTATAATGATCATGTTAACTACATAGTGCATATGTAGTTTAAAATCAGGTTGATTTGAAGCAATCGTATGAATTGTTCAAAGTGAAGCCAACCAAACCTTTATTAAATATGTACATATTTATTTATTTTTGCGATTATTTATTTTTGGAGACTGTGCCATAGTAAAAAATGAAGCACTTAGTATACAAATTAAATATAAAGTACAGTATATTTTGAGATGAAATATAAAAAAGGTATTTTATGGTAACAAAGAGACATTAACGTTTTTTTTTTATTTCAATCCTTTGGTAGTAGTAGTAAGGGGGGGTGTGGGGGGGCGAAGCCCCCCATGTCTTTAGCAATCATATAAGCCCCTCATGGTTTTATAGAGCTAGGTATACGTTACCAAAAGTCAAAGAAAGCTTTGAACTATCATGGTTGTTTAATTACATTCTGCATAGGCAGTTTGAAATGAGGTTAAATTGAAGTAAACGTATAATTCATTTAAAGCGAAGCCCACTAAACTTTTTTTCAAATTAATATTTTTTATCGCTATTAATTTTTTTTGGAGACTGCTTTAGTAAAAAAGGGAGCGCTCAGTTAAGAAATTAAATATAAAGTACAGTATATTTTGATATCAAATACTAAACCTTTTTTAATATAATAAAGAGACAGTAAAGTTATTGTTTTTTTCTCATAACCGAAATTCATTGGCAGTGTTAAGGGGGGGGTGGGGGGGCGAAGCCCCCCCATGTCTTTTAGCAATCTTATAAGTCGCTCACGGTTTTGTAGAGCAAGGTATATATACTTTACCATAATTAAAAAACCTCCGAAGTATAATGGTTATGTTAACTACATAGTGCATATGTAGTTTAAAATCAGGTTGATTTGATGCAATTGTATGAATTGTTTAAAGTGAAGCCAACCAAACCTTTTAGCGAATTTCCCCTATAGGGAAGTAGCTATTACCGTAGGCGGCACGGTGAGACTTAAGCCTGGGACCATGTTATTTTTTCATTTTGAGGTCCCTAGACCCCAAAAACACTGTTCGTTCATTTTCATATATATGTATATATATATATATATATATATATATATATATATATATATATATACCTGTCCGTAGGCGCGATAACTTTTGTAAAAAAGGTCCGATCTTGATGAAATTTGGAACAAACGTGTAAAGCGTCATTCATGACTTCGAGTTCGAAAACCAGCAAGATTGATTTACTCTAAGGAGGTTTTTTTCACAAAATAAAATTTATTTTAAAGATTTAACACCTTTTTACTAATTATTTTTAAACTTAATTGTCAAAATTGGATTCAGCTTAAAAAAACAAACAATTTAGCATTTTGAATTATTATTCTACGTCAATCCGTTGCTTAGATATTGGATGTGCTAAACACAGTACGTTGTCCAATATTGTTTTTAATTTTTCCCTCCCAAAAGTATAGACACCCTGATTTGAGATGTTTTAAAAAAATACAATTCTGAACATATGATTAAATTTGCAGGTGTAGAATATTTTATTTGTGTTTATTTTGAATAGTTAAGAGTTCATTGATCAAGATTTTGCAGAAAATATATACTATATATCAAAAAATACAAATTATTTTTAAATTTAATAAAGAAAGTAAGAGGATTTGGAAAGGGGGGGGGGATGTTTTGGTCTAAACTGCCTGAAAATGTAGCATAATATATGATATGTTTAAAATTATGAGGATTGATAATATGTTTTATTGAAATTGGCTGGAGATGTAGGCCTGTTGCAACAGGGATGTTTTAATTACTATAAAACTGACCATATGATTGAATTTTTTCATGAGATTAAATTGTTTGTTTTGAGTGTTTTGAGTTCATTGGTTATATGTTTGTTGACATTTATATTCTATAATAAGATTACAGTTATTAAAAATTGAAAGACTAAGAATTATATAAAATACAAAAGTGTATGTATTACTAATGAAAACCAATATGGTCTCTTTGTTAATTTTCCTCATGTTTAAAGCTCATGAATGATTAAATATGTGTTTTTAGTATATTATTTACTTAATGTATTCAAATGATACTTTCCTTCAAACAAGTTGAATGCTCACATATACAAAATAAATCCTATGGAAATTCGCTGAGTACGCAGGTCTGCTGCGACAGGGGTATTTTAAATATGTACATATTTATTTATTTTTGGCTATTATTTATTTTTGGAGACTCTGCTATAGTAAAAAATGAAGCACTTGGTAAACAAATTAAATATAAAGTACAGTATATTTTGAGATGAAATACACAAAGATAATTTTAAGGTAATGAAGAGATAATAACGTTAGTTTTTTTTTAATTTAAATTCTTTGGCAGTGGTAAAGAGGGGTATGGGGGGGCGAAGCCCCCCCAAGTCTTTTATCAATCTAATAAGTCCCTCACGGTTTTGTAGAGCAAGGTATATATACTTTACCAAAATTTAAAAACCTCTGAACTATAATGGTTATGTTAACTACATAGTGCACAGAGCCGTAACATTAAACTTGGGGGCCCCGGGGCAAGACTAGGTGATGGGGCCCCCTATATCTTACTCAAGCGTGAGCGTGCGAGTGTCAAAAATCATAAAACAAAATTTAATTACATTTATGGTTTTTGTAGGCCATAGCATTTAAAAAGAAAACATAATAACCTTAATTTATGAATAATCGATCAAAACTAAATAATGTAGGGAGCTAACTGATAGTAATATAAAATAATTCAAAATGATTGTAATATTTTATTGTTTTTATTGGTTTACAACACATAGTTACTAAAATATCATCTTAGTACTGAAACATTTGTTTTATTCTTTTATTCGTGCAGGCAGTCATCGATAACTCTAAGAATATAATTTTTGAGCTCCGTCGTTTTCAATAGAGATTCGAGCTAAGCTAATTAAACTGGCTTGTGCCATTGTACTTCTAAAATATATTTTTAACAATTTAAGTTTAGACAAATATCACTCTGCCCCTGCAGTGGTTAGGCCTACTGGGAGTAGATAACTCGAAGACAACGAACTATGACCAATAACTAAAAGTTCTGCCAATTCTTTTACTGTTTTATTTTTTTAATCTTCTTTTCAAATGGATGTTAAACTCAGTATATGTTTGGTTAATGTCGTTTTCCGAAGCAAAATACAATATTATTTGACAGCCGTAATGGAATCAAGAATTTACTGGCCGTGGAAACACTGAGCGTTTTTTTACTGCACTATGACTGAGGGATTTGTCATAAACCACCGCACTTTACAGCCGCGATGCGACCAAAACATGTAACGGCCATGAAAAAAGTAAGCGGTTTTCCGGTTGCAATTCGACCGAAAGTTTTGCCGACTGCGGAATAAACGACAGATTTTCCGGCCGAAATATGGCCGACATGTCATGTATGACGATCACGAAAATAGATCTGTAATTTTTCGGTTGCGAGACAAGCGAGCAATTCTCCAGCCGCATAATGAGCCGGCGAATTTCTTAGCTACACGACAGAGATATGTGGTAGCCACGGAAAGAGTCAGACTTGACGGCAAGCGATGCTAACGAGAGATTTGTTAGCCGTGAAACGAGCGGGCGATTTCCGACCGAAATTGAACCGAGAGATTTGCCGGCCGCGATGTAAACGGTTGGTGATTCTCCAGCAGCAATATTACCGAATTTTATTTGCGATTCGATCGATAGATTTGGCGGCGACGACGTTATGTCGTTTCGTTTTGTTATCACGAGTATCGAATTTCCCGACCAAAGGATTCATTTATTACGTTTTTCCGACCTTTCTCTAATTTCCGACTGGTAGTCACCCTGCAAAGGATTTACAGGGATTTGACGGCCACGATACAACGAAGAGACTCGGCTACGAACTGGCCGACATAAAAAAAGACGATAGGGGAGCTTTGGAAAGACGAAATGACCGGGAAATGATCGCGACGGATCATCGAGGAAATTTCAGACCACGGCAATGTAGTCGACAGATTTTCCGGCCACAAATTAAATAAATCATTCCGGTTTAGTTAATACCCAAATTATTGGATCACCTATTGGACACCACCTGACTACTGACCAAGCCTCATAATCCCTTATACCACGGTTTCTGTAGCTTTTGGTTCTAAAACATTTACTACATTATTACAATCAATGGTAATATGGCCAAATAAAAACAGTTGTAGAGGAAAATTCCAGCCTCAAAGCTGTTTAAACATCTATTAATCTTTTCACTGGTTTTAACCTAAGAAAATCACGCTTTCACGGAAATAATACCGTACGGTCGCGACGAGGTCTGTGTCAAGTATGGTTTTATTTTGCTCGGCCAGAGGCCCCTTCGGGGCCCCCTATCCTCGGGGGCCCCGGGGCGGTGCCCCGGTTGCCCCGGTGGTCGTTACGGCCCTGATAGTGCATATGTAGTTTAAAATCAGGTTGATTTGAAGCAGTCGTATGAATCGTTTAAAGTGAAGCCAACCAAACCTTTTTTTAAATATGTACATATTTATTTATTTTTGGCTATTATTTATTTTTGGAGACTGTGCTATAGTCAAAAATGAAGCACTTAGTGAACAAATTAAATATAAAGTTCATTATATTTTTAGATGAAATACAAAAAGATATTTTCAAGGTTATAAAGAGATAATAACTTTAATTTTTTTAAATTTAAATTCTTTAGCAGCGGTAAGGGGGGTTGTGGGGGGCGAAGCCCCCCCATGTCTTTTAACAATCAAATAAGCCCCTCATGGTTTTGAAGAGCTAGGTATATGTTACCAAAAGTCAAAGAAAGCTTTGAACCATCATGGTTTTTTAATTACATACTGCATAGGCAGTTTGAAATGAGGTTAAATTGAAGCAGACGTATAATTCATTTAAAGCGAAGCCCACAAAAGTTTTTTCAAATTTATATTTTTTATCGCTATTAATTTTTTTTTGAGACTGTGCTTTAGTAAAAAAGGGAGCGCTCAGTTAAGAAATAAAATATAAAGTACAGTGTATTTTGATATCAAATACAAAAACTTTTTAATATAATAAATAGACAATAAAGTTATTGTTTTTTTCTCATAACAGAAATTCATTGGCAGTGTTAAGGGGGGGGGGTGGGAGGGCGAAGCCCCCCCATGTCTTTTAGCAATCTAATAATTCGCTCACGGTTTTATAGAGCAAGGTGTATATACTTTACCAAAATTAAAAAACCTCTGATAGACCAGGCGGTATATGTTTTGACTTGGGTAAAACATACAGTCTCCGAGATTTTTGTGTTAATGGCTTCGGAATATCATTAAAAAAGAAAATTTCACTATGCGTACAAATATAAACCTGTGCAAAATTTTTATCGAGGAAAATATTAAAAATTAAACAAAAATATCTACGTTTTTTGCTTGTTTTTTGAGGATATCTCCAGAACTGTTCACGTTAGACAAAAATAAATGTCACCAAACGTTTTGTCATGAAATTCTATATCGAAAAAAGTTATTTTTAATTTAGTTTATCCAACAAAAAGTGAAATTTTTATCGAAAAATGTAAAAAAATAGTAAAAAATAATCAAAAAATTTACGTTGTTTGCGATTTTGTTGGGACACAATGACTCAACCAATGACGTTCAAACTTTTCACAGTAAATGTTTGTATTATAAAAAATAATTACACCAAGTTTCATAAAAATCGGCCTAATGTCCTCAGCACAATAGTCATCTAATAATCGTACTGCCAAAATATTGAACAATTTTCATATCCATCTAAACCGCAAAGTACGATCCGCAGATACATGAAATTTGGACCAAAATATAAAGGAAAGTTAGATCTTTCAAATAAATCTTAAAGTATTAAAATCGGTTCACTAGGAGAGCCAAGGCAGGTGTGTAAATGTAGTATTATTTTTGGCAATTTCTAGCAATTTCATTATTTTGCATAATTTTCTATTAAAGTATATTTTTAAACCTCAAAAACATTTATTCCAGGCCTGAGTGGCCTTAACACCGAGTCTGACCTTCATTTGTCAAAGCTCGGCCCCCAAAAACACAAGGGGCGTCTTTTATTAGAAGTCCTCGTACAACGCGATCGAACCGACATTCGCATGCATGAAGCTTTGCCCCCAATTACATAAATCCCTAATGCCTACCTTCCCTTCGCCAAGCTCGGTCCCCAAATTTAACATGGCGTGACATAATTTATATGCAATATTGTTTTTTTGGGTAATTAATGTACAATATTCTAAGGTGCACAATATTTTACGGTAAAAAGTCCGAATTGTTATTTTTTATTTTATTCTTGTTATTTTTTATGTTATTTTTACAAAGTTGGCAACACTGTTGATGTTAATATCCGTATCCGAGTATTGGAAAAACGGAAACAACTTGAATAAGAAGTAAAACGTGGTGATGTATACAAGCAGAAACATTTCAGTGGTGCACGGTAACATAGAAACCGACTAAATCATCATTATTTTTCAAGTTTATTCTTAAACAACGTTTGAATATTATGGAATTTTGAAGATGATCTTGCACTATTTTTATTTGGTAAGTTACCAAATCTACTGATTATTGTCTGTACGTTTGGTAGCTTGTGGTCTATTTAATTAAATTTTCAAGATTGAATACAAACTTAAAACATGATTTTAAAATTTTTAATATATCCCAGCTTTTTTTTGTATGTTTTGCTAATCATGTTAATATTTTCAGCAATATAGCAACCTATTACCTTTATAATACTATAGACTGAGTAAGTTAACTTAACTGAGTGAGGTTTTCACTAGCATTTAGCAGTTACGTTACTTTTACTGGTTGTAAGTGGTGCGAAATACATTTGTTGTAACGTATATTAGTGGCGCCACTATTTGCTGAAACATCATTGGCAAAGATGAGCCACTTCCACTGGCACGTGTGAACAGCAGCGCCAGTTCTTGTTACGTTGTTTTGCTCCAGAAAACTGTTAACTTTCAAAACTGTTGTTGCTTTGATTTTACAAAATGAGGGAATGTACAAAGTACAATTTATCATGGTTGAGGCAGTTAATCAGTGTAATTTAGAAATTAAAGATGATGATTGTGATGTGTACATTGTATTACCACCAAACCTTAGACCCGCATTACACTATCAAATATTTTATAAAATATTATTGTATAAAAGATTTATTTGTCCAATCAGAATTAAAGATTTTGTTTTGAAAATCAGCTGGCTTGAATTTTGATTGGTCACATCAAATCTTTTATAAAAGATCTTTTATAAAATATTTGATAGTGTAATGCGGGCCTTACAATACTCGACAAATTAAAAACAGGCCAAGACTTCCTCTTCAATCAACTCAGCCACTAACTGAGGCGATCTAATAAAATTATTGTTGAAATCCTTTTTACCTAATTGTTACTGTAGAAGAATCTACAAAATTCGGGGCCCTTATTTAAATTAAATTGTTACAAAAAGGTTGTTTTCACATCAAGACTCAAAACTGAATTTAATATTGGCTTAGTTAACACAATTTCACCTATGAAAACTGACATGGGACTCACTTAGAAGGTTTACATGGGGTTCACTCAGTTAACTTTACGGCCCTAATATACGAAGTATTAAAAAAATTATAATAAAATATTTCTTCTATCTGTGAAAACAATTACAAAAGGGACACAGGGAGATCCTAGACATTCTGTAATTATCTTTTACAATGTATTAACGTATAATACACGGTACCGTATTCATATTTTTAAAAGCCAACAATAACGTTATATTCAGGATAACAATTTGTCATGAAAATTTTCTTATAGACTTCATTTTAAATGAAGATTTTATTAATAAAAATTTTTTTTAAAGTTTAGTTTAATTAGTCCAGTAACTACGTACAAAATTATTGGGTGTTGCTGTGCAAAAGGTCGGGTGGTTGTGATTTTTGGACATTAGTTCAACGAACGGAAAACACAAAATTCAAGTTTCCAGCTCTAGCTTCCTAGGGTTGCCACAGAACACACCACTATACAAAACTAATCCTACAGAAATTATAATTGGAAATTTATAGATTAAATTCCATTCGATTTATTTTACAGCTCTCTATCTATAACCTCTCCGGAGATTACGTCCTTCAAATGAAATAAATCTACTATTTCATAAGCATAGGATATTTCGAAGATTTTGGAGACCACTAGAGTGGGAATCTAAACATTTACGACCAAACAGATAGCTTAAAAATCTTTCGTGCAAATTTACAGAGGTATACCAAGTTTAATGGCAAACTGTCAAGCAGTTTCCGAGCCAATCAACGTCAACAAACCCAAACTATCCATGTAACTAAATGCAACCGTGTATAAAGCTATAATATATTTTTTTATGTTTGTTGGTTCAAAGACAGTTTGGCATTCGGTTTGTTTTTCGGTAAAGCCAGCTTTTTTCGGTAAACTAGTGGCTTGTAGGGGCAAAAGCCCCTGAAAATAAAATATCTATGCTGAATATTTATTGTAAGATATTTAAAAATTTATAGTATTTATTGAACATTTGATGCGTAATGTTAAATGTATTTTGATATTTGCTAGTACATTTCAGACTTTAAGAAAGGACACTTCAGTATAGTAAATGGCTAATCTCTGGAACAGTGGCACAATCCGTCGACCTCAAGCAAACCCAGTTCACTTTGTTTCCAATTAAACACGTGAAAATGGTTTTAAGAATTTCTAAAGGTTAACCACAGATTGTAGCACTTAATTTATATACCCAGGAAAGTCATGGTATTTAACACAAAAACACAAATAAATTGTGACGTCTTTAAAGATCGTCATAAAGCTCGTATGTTTGTAGCCTCTAGCTGTTCAAAAGTATATATTGGACGGTTAGAGGGTACTTGCTATGGAAACTTCCAATTACATTTCATTTTTCATTCCATCCATTTTTGCCCAATAGGTAGATAGGTAAGGATGAAATCAGAAAATGGTCTCTCATTGACGATCCCACGCTCCACGTTAGAGCCTCTGGCTCTACCGACCACCACCTCAGTGCATAGTTAATATTGAGGATTTTACCTTACGTTCCACAAGTTTTTATAATTGACCGGGAGTAAATGCTGCTTCGTGTTTGTAGATTCAAGATTCAATGTACTTTTATTGGCCAAATTTAAAGTTGAGCCTACATTTGCAATAGGGATCCAACCCACAAATATTAAAATTTTGTGTTTTGGTAAGTTCCAAATAAAAGAAACATTGATTTATTTTATGCAAAAAAGATCTGACCAAAATTAACTTATTTAAGCAGTAAAATCTTGCTTGGAACCAACCCATATATCTGTAAAGATACTTTCAGATTTAGCAATAAGGATCCAATGGCTTTTTCTATGAGAGATTACCTAGTTATTACTTACAATTACAATGACAAGAGTAAATTACAAAAAAACTAGTGAATGACATAAGAAGATTATTGAGTTTGTTTGTAACTTATTTTTTTGTATTTGTAGCTTGTTTCTTGTTTTTTGGTTTCAGTTGACTGGATCTTGTTTGCAAAATCACCTGAAAATTGACACAACACAACACCTGTGGCTTGGACCCTCTAAACAATGAATACATTGCCCTAAACGTATTTATTCAAAAAGGATCCAAGCCACAAAACAATTAATAACAAAGGGAATATATGGACTATGTCATTAAACCTATCATTTATAAACAGAGGAGAGTCACTTTTATACATACAATGCAAATTTATAACGTTAAAATTGGACAGGAATTAATAATGAAGTAGAAAATTTAACCTTGTTTTTCTCAGTTTGACTATGCAGTGGTTTGGATCCCTATTGCATATGTAGGCTCAGTTGATGTTGCACTCAATCGCTGTTACTACAGCACACTCTTGTTGCTCGGCCAAAAGTATGAACATTTCAGACCGCACATAAAACTGGCAGAGCTATAGGCCTTAAAAATGCTAAGTTTTCTCAATACCTATAGTGTGTGCCTATCGATTGTGTTAATATTACAAATCACTTGGCTTTAAATCGGCATCAACTACTACTAATGTAAACAAAACAGACGTATGTAATTCCTAGTGTTTTTAAAATGGTGATTATTTTAAAGCCCCTAAATTATAAAATAAGAAAATTCAAAAGTAAAAAGCAGTTATTTCCTATAGTAGGTTCAACCTAAATTTAAAGCTAAATTTTAAATAAACCTCATTATATATCAACATCTATCATGTGGTTTTAAACCAAGTATGTATAAGCAACGAATGTTTTAATGTAAACAAAGCAGACGTTTTTAGATTCCAATGCTTTTTCAATGGCAGATATTTTATGTTATATCTCATTTCTGGTGAAATTTCAAGCAATTTGAGTATTTTTCCCGCCATCACGGAACAGACACCTAAAATTTGAGTCCTCTCCCATCTTTCTACGACTTACCAGGCGCCCACAATTTTGACGCAAAGATTCGCCTTACGAAATTAGATATATGACTAGTAAACCTGTTGCTCGAAATCGAGCAATTGTTATGTATTGATTTCAAAATAAAAATAATTATGGTTCAGTATTCTATAACTATTTCATTAATTATATGGTTGAACTTCCTGTTATACTAAAACTTTTTACAAAAACTTTTTAAAACTAAATTTTTTGTGAATACTTAGTCATCTTTAAGGAGATGTCCATGTTTCTTTAGTGTTTCCTATGAATATTAAGAGCCCTCAAAGGAGTTGGCTTGACCTGCCGCCACTTATACAGCAGTCCACAAGAAAGTACTGGGGAAGGAAGGTAAATTCCAACTTAATCATTGGTCTGACCCTTGCTGAGCTATACCTAGGTATAGCGAGTGCTGGAATTACTGGAAACTGGTTTCCTTTTATTATAGATCATCACTAAACACAAAAAGAATTGTTAAAATTATATTATTTACATGTTTGCATCATTCATGGTTAGCATTTCATAGTTGATCTAAACTAAAGTAATTTACATTTTCATGGAATTTTCTTTTAGGTAATTGCTTACAAACGCTTCACATTACCATTCACCGTAAACTCCAATCGAAGCGTATACTCAACCAAGTTCATCAAGATGAAATTGTCATAGTAAATTAATTATTAATTGAAATACCCCATGCACCATATGAAAGAAAATTAACCAAAACAAATTGTTATTTGAAAATCTACTGCAAATTTGTTTAGACAACACTAATGCTTTTAAATGGGTTGTTAGAATTAAACCTGATGGGTAAAGAAGAATTAAATTATGTTTTGTAAAAAATTAAAGTTAGGCTAGTTGGTTTTGTGGGTTTTACGTTATTTTTGTAATACTTTCTGAAATTCAGTATATGTGACTAAGAGCTGCTTTTACCAAATCTAGTTTTATTTGAACTTAAGAAATTTGTTAAAATTTCTATTTTCCTGATCATTAGCATATAATTAAAACCTTGACCCGTCTTAATCTCAAACCGAATTAAAATGGTTCAATAAGTCTACTTATAATCAATGTTAAGTCTGTTTCTTTTTTTCTTTTATTTATATTTATATTTATAGAATTTATTTCTCCTTTTAGTATTTTTCTTTGGAAAATAATCATATGAAAGTATTAAGATTTTCACACATGTGATTCAAAATAAATGTTTTTAAAACGAATTCTGACCTTAAGTATGTATTAGGATAATAGTTTATTTATTTACATCTTTCATCAACTGAAATGCCTCCAGCTCTACATGCAATGGTTTCAATTCCATTAACAACATATGGCTTTGCTGAAAAACTTTGTTTGCTCCAATCAGCTGCTTTATTTGAAATTTCTATTCCCATATTAAATCTTATGGACTAATACGAAACTTTAAGGGCGTCTAGGGCTCTTCCCTTTAGTCAAACCTTTTTAAATTTTATTTCCTGCAAAACTTCACGCCAAGCTCTTTCCAATGACACCAAAAACATGAAAATCGGTTCAGTAGTTTAGGAGGAGTCTTTGTAACAAAAAAACTGCTCGTGTATTAAATAAGTATAGATAGATTTGCAGGGAAATATTGATAAGTTCCCATATCTAGTACTATTTAGGGCTCTGCCTCAGTGGCCTCCGAAATCTTCAAAGTTTCTATTTAAAACAAGCGGACCTATGTTAATCAAATAGAAACGAATTTTCCACTTGTTTAACTTTGAAGGACCATACCTTCGGATCCTTCAAAATTACAAAGCTGCAAGAGCATTCAACTTTTAGGGAATTAAGTATTCTTTATATCTGTAATTTGATCATTTTCTGTAGGATGCATAATTTTTCATATATAAGTTGGATTTTGAAAAAAAAGTAGTTACAAAAAGTGGCACGCCTTATGGCAACCCGGAGAAGCTTGACGTCGAAAACTTTTTTTTTGTTACCACCGCAACACTAACAACATATCCAAAAATCACAACTACCCGACCTTTTGTACACCACAAAGTATTATTTTTCTGATGTAAATGCACCGTTTAGTGAATAAACATATAATTAAACAGTAAAATTATTTTGACAGGTTTTGTTTATTCACTATGGAAGAAAATACAATTTGCCTGATATGTAAAGGTTTGCTGTCTTTGCGACAAACTCGAGTTATTAAGGAAGAAAGTTTGAAAAAATGCATAAAAGCCAGTTTGCGTTATCAGGATCAGAAGCACTTAGAATTCCGGCTTCACAATTCAGTAGAAGTCCACGAATCATGTGCAAAATCATACGTATCCGAAAGAAATATACAAGCGGCATTAAAGAAAAAAGAGAAATCATTGGAAATAAATGGGGAAGCCACAGGTTCGACGTGCACAAGAAGTAAGGGAGATGTGAGTTTTGATTATGGACACTTATGTTTTATTTGCTGTAAAGATGCCTCTCAGGAATTCGTAAAAAAACAAGTAAAGTATGAGGAAAAGAGGAGAATTGCTATTCGATTAGTTCAAGATAATAATTTAAGAAAAAGTTTGTTGGATATTTGCTATAATTCTAGCCATAAACTCAATTTGGATACTTATCAACGTTTACTAACCGTACAAAATCTAGTTGAAGTCGGCGCTAGGTACCATGTTAAATGTCACAAATTTTTATATCTAAACAGTAAAGACAAACATACTACTAGAGAGGATTCCCTAGTAAAAGAAGCCGCCCGATTTGTCGTAGAACATTTAGTTTCAAATGAGGAAGAGTGCCAGTTTAGTTTGTACTCTATTTTAGAAAATTTCCCGAGAGATAGATGGCCACAAATTAAATATTTAAAAAAAGAACTAACTCAAATTTTGGGGGATAAAATAATAATTCATTCTTCAAAAGACGGGCCGATAATTACGTTTACAGGTTTTGGCAAACATATTCTTTCTCACCACTTTTCAAAACAAAGTGACCTGGATGATGTTGAGGAACGTAAAAGAATTGTAACTGAGGCATCGTCGATAATTCTTGAAGACATCCGTAAGAAACCATATGATACAAAATCATACCCTCCGGGTGATCAATTTTTTGATAGTATTGATACCGACATCCCAGACACGTTGCAATTATTTTTGAAGAATATTATCAGTGATAGGAAACAGAATTTATCAAAATTTTCTGTAAAAGAAACAGCCATAGCTCATGCGATAATCGCATCAACCCGACCAAAGTCCTTCATTTCACCACTTCTTCTGGGCTTGGGAATTTCGTTAAGGAAAAGATTTGCTTCTAAGGAAATATTGCAAATTTTGAGCGCCTTGGGCTTTTGTTCATCTTATGAAGAAACACAGCTATTCGAAGCTTCTATTCTAAATCACATACAAGAAAATAAAATTGATAGTTCTTTTCGTCAATATGTTTTTGATAATGCCGATCACAATGTAAACACAATTGACGGCCGAAATACATTTCATGCAATGGGTGGCATAGAAATTCTGACACCCGCGCCTGACAGAGCTGGTACTGATATTCAACGAGTCAATAGATTATCCAACATCCCATCTTCCCAAGTAGTTGGAAGTTTCGGAACAGTAACTTTACAAACTTTCAAAAAACCTCCCCACTCTGGATTAGAAAATGTGTCTGTTAAGGATTTAAATGTGATAAATCCAATCAAAATGAATTCAACGACATCTGCTCTTGATTTTTTATATATTTATGGCCGTAAAACACATGAAGGCAGTTTCATAGGGTGGAATGGGTTCATGGAGAAAACTCACAATCACTTGAAATATGACTTAAGTAAGATCAATTTCTTGCCTTTTTTGAATGCAATTCCAAGCAATTATGATACAATTTACACTGTCCTTTTAGAGGCTGATTTAAAACGCAAGAAAGCAGGGCAGAAACATACGTTTGTTACTTTTGACCAGCCTCTTTATTACAAAGCTCGTGAAATTTTGGAATGTTGCCAAGAGTTGTCGAATGTAACAGTTAGATTAGGTGGATTCCACACCATAATGTCATTCATTGGTGCAATCGGTTTTATCATGGACGGCAGCGGTCTCAAAGAAGCCTTTTGCGAAGTATATGCTGAAAATTCAGTAGAGAAAATGTTGAACGGCCATGCGTATTCTAGAGCAGTTAGAGGTCACTTATTAGCTCATTTAGCAATAAGTCAAATGATTTTATCATCGTTTCCTGCGGATGATAAGGAAAAAACAATGATCAAAGAAATCTTAGCACTTGATGGAGAAATGTTAAAGGAATTAGAAACTGATAAATTCAAAAATGTGTATGAGAAATTTCTGATCCATGTTGAGAGCCAGCGAGAAAAAGGTCCTACAGCAAAACTATGGTCCCAGTATTATGACATGGTCAGTATCATGAAACAGTTCATACAAAGTGAGCGATCTGGTGATTGGAAGTTGCACTTAGAATCTGTACAGAGAATGGTCCCATATTTTCACGCTAGTGGTCACTTAGCTTATGCGAAATCATGCCACATATATTTACAAGATATGTTTAACCTAGAAGGAATTATGGACCCTATTGAGTACGAAAGGTTTGCTGTATTAGGCTACTGGACTGTAAGACGAACAGAAAAGTTTTGGAGTGGTGTTTGGACTGACATGTGCATTGAGCAAACCTTAATGCGCTCGATGAAAACCAAGGGAGGACTAACACATGGTAGAGGAATCACCGACTCTGTTTTAGCAAAGTGGATCTTAACAATGCCCATAGCTGCTAACATTTCAAATTTGCTTCAAAACTTCTGCAACGTTTCTTTTACAACTTCTGAACAACATGTTGATGCTCGGCCTTCAAGAATGAACCGTGATTCAAAGGATTTGAAAGTGTTAATAGAGTTTTTCTCAAAACATGAGCCTTTTGCTACTTCGGATTTACTTGTGTCATTGACATCAGGAATAAGTGGAGGTGAAAGAGTCAACTGTCATAATGCATTGGAATGTGGCTTAGAAATTATGAAGAGTATTGAAGGACAGAATTTTGGAACGTTGAAATTAAAACGTAACAATCGAATAGTGTCTTTGCAACAGGATAAAGTTTGTAAAAATGTAAAAGGTAAAGAAATTAGTATAGATCCTACTTTAATATTTCAAAGAATAGCAGTAGCTTTGCATGATAATCAAACAGAATTAGAAACTTGTCTTTCTTACGAACTGGCACCTTATCCATTGTCAATTTTTAAGGATGGGCTACTCCGTAAAACAGAAAAGGCCAAGCTTTACGAACATTTTGTAGCTTTAAAGGAAATTCCTTCCACTACGAATTGCACCTATGTAATAGATGGCGGGTTTTTGATACACAAGGTTGTTTGGCCACAGTCAAAAACGTTTGAAGACATATATCAAGAATATGTTTCCTATGTTTCACGACATTATTCCTCATCTTGCATCATCGTTTTCGATGGCTATCCAGAAATTTCAGAAAGTAGTACCAAAACATCTGAGAGACACCGCAGACAAGCTAGACAAATATGTCCAGACATCGCTTGTAGCCCTACAATGGTCCCTGCAGTTTCCAAAGAAAAGTTTTTCTCTAATGAAAAGAATAAAACCAAATTTATCGAAGAACTCCGTATCAGACTTGACAATCATGGTTTCCAAACAAAACAAGCCTTCGAAGATGCAGATACCCTCATTGTACAAACAGCTATTGAGGTAGCATCCGACACTAAATCAACTATAATTGTAGCTGAAGACATAGATATATTAGTTATTTTTTCTCAGAATGTAACCACAAATAAGAACATTTACTTCTGGAAACCAAGTAAAGGCAAACAATCTGAAAAAGTGTATGGTTGGGATTCATTCACGTCAGCAAATTTAAAGCCAGTAGTGGGATTCATCCATGCATTTACTGGATGTGACACGACATCCGCATTTCATTTCCAGGGAAAGCACAAAATAATCAAATTACTTAGTGACAATCCTGATTTGCTCAAGGAAGCGAACACTTTCAATCTGCCCAACGCTTCACATCAGCAAATAGAAAGCTCTGGCTTGAAAATTATATCTGCCTTATACATGGGCAAAAAAGGTGTTAATATCGACCTCAATAATGTTCGGTATATATGCTTCAAAAAAGGATGCAAGAAAAAGAATTTTCAACTTTCAATGTTACCGCCCACTAAATCTGCATCAGAACAACATTGCTACAGAGTATATGGCCAAATTCAACAGTGGCTCGGTAGGGAATTAAACCCAACGGAGTGGGGTTGGGAACTCCAAATACATGGTTTGGAGCCAATTCACACAAAAGAACAATTGATACCAGATAGCCTAATGAAAACCATTAGTTGCACTTGCACAAAAGGTTGCTCAAAATTATGTAGTTGTGTCAAACATGGACTTAAATGCTCGGACTATTGTAAAAATTGTCAAGAAGAGCCATTTTGCAAAAATGGAGTTGTCCCAAAACAATCTTTTATTGAAATAGAGATAGAAAGCGAGGAAGAAAATGAATATCGTGTACAGAATGAAAACGGAGATGCTGAACTAGAGTCATTTCAATTTAAAATCTATGAAGAGGAAATAGTAGAATACGAAGATTCTGTTAAGCCTTATGAAGTGCCATCAGCATGTAAAAGAGCCAAACTCAAGTAATAACATGAGGTAAGTACTAAATAAGGCTAATTCAATTATATTTCACATTTAATTTGGAGGGCTATTTTTAAAATTATTGTATATTATAAAGATTAATTTACATGTAATTCTTCTCATCTAAATATATACGGAACTTTTAAAATGTTTTTTACTATGACAACTTAAAATATTTTGCAATCGCTTAATGCAATGACATATTGACAAATAAAGTGTAAAGGATATTCAGGAAATTTAGGTGAAATTAATCTTTTTTTAAACTGTTTTCCACGTGAAATTGGTTCAAATTATATGAAATTCTTTCAAGGAATTTAGACCCGAATAGAAAAACGTGCAACACATTTTTTGTCTCCTTCTTCTGAAGTCTAAAATGTACTGTCGATATCCCTTAGATTATAATGGAAAAGAACAATACACTGGACTTTTAGCGTTTTAATTACTTTCTGTAACAAAAACTTAGTTATTTTGTATGATCATGCACATAGAGGAGGTTTTTTATAAAGAAGTTTTTTTTAGTTAAAGCTATTTTCTATAGTCTTAATGGTTTTACTTAAGCCATTACCAACATGAACAGACACCCACTGGAGTAAAAGGTTTAAACATTCAGAATTCTGTAGCATGTAATATAATTTATAGAAAGTATGTGAACAAACAATTTCATTTTATTAATGAAAAAAGGTTAGTTGATTTACTGTGAAAGAGCCTCCACTGATGTAATAGTACATTCTAAGCATGCGTGTCTGTTGTGTATGTCCTTTACGCAAATGCATGACATGTGGGACGGTGGTCATCATATTAAGTTGGTGAGACTATGCATGTAAATAAAAAAAATGATAATGTTTGCAGGTAACAAAAACTTTCTTCCTAATATGTATTTTATACCTTTGATTTTTTTTCAGTGAAGATTGAAAGAAATATTTCAAAGTGGACCATTTTTTTACACGGGTGTAAATGGTTTAATTAAGGTGAGGACTATTTCTATTCTCCTGAATACTTGCTACAGACTATGTAAGGAGTCATTTTAGTCGCTGAAGACTTTTGATTTCAATAGTGTATATTTTACTAAATAAATAATTATTATTCTTATAGTTGTCTATGTAGAGATTAAAATGGTAGTTTCCATTACAAGAAGCGACTTTATCATACTGCGGAAATAAGCTTTTAGTCGTTAAAATTAGTGTCTTAAATGATTTTTGAGGTTACAACGCAATTTACAATGTTTACATTTTTGTTGTTTACAAACAACACTTATCATTTTGCAAAGAGCGACTTCAGTATACAGACATAAAAAAGTGGACAAGAAGCACCTTCCGGTTATGAGAGAAGGCCGCAGGAAACTGAAGTGGACCTTTTTTCACTTGATAATCTAGCTTAGTGTAAAAAAAGTCCTATGATGGGGGCTGAGTATTACTTAAAAAGGGCAAAATGTTTAATTTTGGGGACCGAGCTTGGCGAAGGGAAGGTAGGCATTAGGGATTTATGTAGTTGGGGGCAAAGCATCATGCATGCGAATGTCGGTTCGATCGCGTTGTACGAGGACTGCTAATAAAAGACGCCCCTTGTGTTTTTGGGGGCCGAGCTTTGACAAATGAAGGTCAGACTCGGTGTTAAGGCCACTCAGGCCTGAAATAAATGTTTTTGAGGTTTAAAAATATACTTTAATAGAAAATTATGCAAAATAATGAAATTGCTAGAAATTGCCAAAAATAATACTATATTTAAACACCTGCCTTGGCTCTCCTAATGAACCGATTTTAATATTTTAAGATTTATTTGAAAGATCTACTTTTCCTTTATATTTGCTCCAAATTTCATGTATCTGCGGATCGTACTTTGCGGTTTAGATGGATATGAAAATTGTTCAATATTTTGGCAGTACGATTATTAGATGACTATTGTGCTGAAGACATTAGGCCGATTTTTATGAAACTTGGTGTAATTATTTTTTATAATACAAACATTTTCTGTGAAAAGTTTGAACGTCATTGGTTGAGTCATCGTGTCCCAACAAAATCGCGAAAAACGTAAATTTTTAGATTATTTTTTACTATTTTTTTACATTTTTCGATAAAAAAATGCACTTTTTGTTGGAAAAACTAAATTAAAAATAACTTTTTTCAATGTAAAATTTTATGAAAAAACGTTTGGTGTCATTTATTTTTGTCTAAAGTGAATAGTTTTGGAGATATTCTCAAAAAATAGGCGAAAAACGTGGATATTTTTGTTTAATTTTTAATATTTTCCTCGATAAAAAATTTTGCACAGGTTTATATTTGTACGCATAGTGAAATTTTCTTTTTTAATGATATTCCGAAGCCATTAAAACAAAAATCTCGGAGACTGTACGATTTACCCAACTATGTGCTTTTTTTAACAGATACCGCCTGGACTATGAACTATAATGTTTATGTTAACTGTATAGTGCATATGTAGTTTAAAATCAGGTTGATTTGAAGCAATCGTATGAATCGTTTAAAGTGAAGCAGTAGGGTACCCCCCACTTTGGCCCCAACATGGGCTCTTATGGGGAATCAGATATGGTCCCGGAAGTGTCATGGCGGCGCCCATGTGGCGGGAAAGTCAACCGGAAACAAGATGGCGGCGCCCATATGGCGGGAAAGTACCTAACCTAACCTCAAAATGGCGGGAAAGTACCTAACCTCAAAGTACATAGAGTATAGTACATAGAGTCATGCCAACCCCTTATAGGTATAGAGTATAACCCCATAGAGTGCTATAATATTATGTCACGCTACCCCTATTACATATGTACTTACAACTGTAGAGATGGTAATATGTCATATTATTCCCTATAGTGTACATAGAGTATTAAAAGATGTCAAGTTCCCCGTCCCCCGTCACCGTCCCCTGTCCCCCGCCCCCGCCCCCCGCCCCCGATCCCTGTGCCGGTGTTGCCAACAGCATAGAGTAAAAAGCATATACTATAACATACTATGTCACGCTACCCTTATTACATACGTACATACTATGTCACGCTACCATATATTATACATTTATATATGTATAACGGTATATTATAATGGTTTATGTCATACTATAATAATGGTGTATATTACGTCACACTAGATATATCAAGTGACCTGTATCCCTGAAGGTGGTGTCTATGCCGCAGACTTATGCGTGGGAGTGTGTATTGAAGGTAAGAGTGAAATATTATTTTTTACTTATAAAAAATATATTGTGGTCAAAATAATTAAGTGTACAAGTTAAACTTGTATGAAAAATAAAGCTAGTTCCAGTCAAAAGGTTATTGAGACACTTGGTCCTTGGAGGTATTATATCATTACATTTTATTTGAAGTAGCCTAATAAAAATTATGAATAAATCAAGAGAGAGAGAATAATTTAACTTTGTAAGCTAGAGCGAGTGAAGCAGATGATTGTGGATTGCGACCGCGGGCTGCGGTCCGCGGCCTGTGGCTGGTTATCGGCCGGCCATCCGGTCTCCTTATCGTCAGCGACACCATATCTCTCTCACACTCTCTGTCCACCAGACAACGTCGCTCCAGTTGTGCTTTATTTAATGTAAGTATTTTCACTTACTCAATATGATTGTAAGTAGATATAGGTTAGTCCCTTTTTATTTGGACATATAATACTCGTTTATCCTATATGGTTTTGGAATTACTTGTGTCTGGTTTCTTCTATGGTCTTGGACATTTTTTGAGACTCTATATCTTTTAGAGCTCATCCAAAACCGAGGTGATGGTTTTGGTTTTTTATGGCGATAATTATTAATAGTAAATTATATCTGAGAATATATGATTTTCAGCCTACACAACCAGAGGCCAATTAGCCAATTAATTGAAGAAAAGAGTTACTGCTTGCACCACAGTATGAAGTGTTCACTTCTCAATGTTTTTTCATGTAGATAACCTTACAAACTATAAACTCTAGTCCAGGGTGGCCTGGCTCTTCTTCCAGATTTATTAGCATGAATATCCAAGTAATAAGAATAAACTTTTTAAATGTGATAGATATCCATAAACCTCGGGGTGGATTGAGTAGCCCTGAGTATCTATTTTCTTGACTTGTCTTTTCTTTCAAACTTAATTCACTAAATCGTTGAGAAAACTTCCTAGCATATTTGAGTAGGTTTTCATTTTCAGTAGAATTATATTAGGGCTTGGGCGCTCACGCGTAGATCTTGATGCTGTCCTTGAGTGCGATCTCCATGAACATCGCGGCCTTTACTGTCAAAATTGTACACGGTGATTTTATAGTCTTTTAGGTGGTCTTGAAACTTGATTAATTCTTGGATACCTGCCCCCTCTTCAGGGATCTCTACCCTAGCTCTATGGCAAAGTTTTTGGGCCATTATAGTTTGTCTTTTACCTTTATCCATTCTAATGAGATTGTACTGGGGGTCATTATTTAGTTTTTCAAAGTCCCCAGTTGAGTAAATGATTTACAATTATTACTACACATACAACAATTAATATTACATATAACACAACTATTACTACACATGCAACAATCAATATTACATATAACACAATTATTATTACTTAATAAATAACACAATTATTAATAAATAAACAATATTAAGCCCCCCTCTGTACTTAGCCTATATCTGTATACAGTCATATTGAAACAAAACCTTTCACAGGTGGAGGAATACAGGGTCTTTGCTGAGTTAACACTACCCTACCCATGCGGCATTTCCAGGAAACTTCTCTGCAGACAGGAGTAAGGAGGCAGGGTGAGAAAGCTAGCACCTGAGGTGAGTAGTCATGATATTTAAACAATTCTTTAGGGGATACTAGTAATGTCCCTGTAGGCTTTGGAAGGCCAGTATATTTAGACCATATGATAAAAATTTTGAACGTCCAGTTTCCACACCACGGTAGGTCGTAACCAGGCCGTATGGACGCCGGCGCGTTTATTTTTGTTAACCCAGAGTAATCGCCAAGAGCCCTACCTCTGGGGTGAGGATAGAACCATTAGTTCTATCTCTCACGGTAATTTTGAAAATTTTGAACGTCCAGTTTCCACACCACGGTAGGTCGTAACCAGGCCGTATGGACGCCGGCGCGTTTTTTATTATAGTGAGTTCCCCAGTAGGCCTAGTCTCACTTTTTTAAACCACTGCCCCATCCATCGCAGTAGTTCGTGACAGCCATTCCATAACAATTTGCTGCCTCCGAAATATTTTTTTGTATTTTATATTTTTATATTTTTTTTGCCCTCTGTTGGTCCGTTCATTATGTATGAGGCACTCGGTCATTTACTGGGGATAATTCCCTTTCATTTTGACCTGTAACCTCTCCATTTACTGAGACCAACAGAGGATTTTTTAAAATTTTATAATTTTTTTTGGTCTCTTACAAATACTAAGGTAATCCTAAAGATGGGCAGTAGGTACAAGGGGAAACATTTCACGTTTTCTAGGTGTTATCCAAACCCTTATTATGTTCACCCGTGGTCTTACAGGTTTTACGCTAGCCTGATGGTGAACATTGTACCTTAAAACATTCATACTTGGAGAATTGCTAGAGGGAAACATTTCACGTTTTCTAGGTGTTACCCAAACCTCTTTTACTTGCCCCATGGTCTTACAGGTTTTACGCTGGCCTGTTGAGCAAGTCGCAATCTCCCACATACACACACACCGGGCTGTTCAAAGGTGTAGCCTAGACCCTCCTCAGATCTAGGCGCCACAGTCTACTAGGCCCTTCATCACATTCACACCGGGCTGTTCAAAGGTGTAGCCTAGACCCTCCTTGGATCTAGGCGCCACAGTTTACTAAGCCCCACATTCACACATTCATTCCCCCATCTCGGATATACCAAAAATATATGTAAGAGACCTATAATATTTTCTCAGCATAGAATTGTGCCGATTTTAAGGCACAATTCTCGCTATTCAATTTATGTTGATTAATAATACAGTCTACTGTAATATCATTATCATCTATATACAAACTTTCATCTATTTCCAAGACATTATAGTGAAACTGTCTTAAAAATTTTGCCTTTTCCAGGCCTTTGGTGTAAATAGCCTCAAATGGCTTACACAAATTTTAAATCAATTCTTTACTGTAATGAACATTACCATCCTCCCACCTAAGGTGGTGATAGTGGCGAGTCAACCAGCGGGCTGTTCGCTTCATTTTACTATTTAAAATATCATAGTCAAAAGGAGGTTTGAACACGAGTTGGGCTCTGTAAGATTTCCCAACAATAGCAAACTCTTTAACTATAAACATATTATTATTGTCTTTAAACCCCTGAAATTGAACTACGGCCTCCATCATCTGATTGATCCAAGTAAAACAAAACTTCTCTGTTTAATCTTTCCACTATGTGGGGAGGTAATAATTCAAAATAGTTTTTGAAAATATTGTTTATTATAATATTCTCAATATAATCCTTGACAAGGTCTTCTATATAAAACAATTCCAAGAGGTCCCGACTGATTAAATGCAAATTGAAAATAAACTGATCCCACTCGTCTTTATTCAAAGACAAAGTATGCTCCCCATCAGTTAAATAAGCATGTTTTCTGTTAAGAATGCATGCAACTTTGATCTTGTCTTCACTTTGGTTCTCCTTCTCAATTATACAATCTTTTTCATAGTGTAATGCCAATGATATATCGTTGAAACGGTCAAAGAATTGACAAAAAGTATCGTAAGACCACCAAACCCAACCTCTCCTTCCTTTAATCAAAATACCGAGACTGTTGTCTCTGTTTTTGAAAATACCCGTGATGATTGACTTTGTCCCCTCACAGTTGAGAAAATAGACTGACTTTAAAAAGATGCTAGTCTGAATATTTATAGGCTCCAAAGGCTTTGGAATAGGAACAGCTGTTACATCCGCTCCGGTCGAAGTCATGTCTGCTACTGATTGATCCCTTAAGTTAAAATACCCTCAGCTAGAGCCACCCCCTCCCCCTCTTCCTCCGATGAGAAATATTCGTCAGAGGAGGAGGAGGATGAATAAGACGATATGCGGCCTGTGGTTTGCCATTTTACTTTAATGTTTTGAGCCCCGGGAGGAATAGAAAATTTTCCCTCAACAGGAGCTAGGTAATTACTGTCCAAGTAATGTTTCTTTACCAAACCCCCGTTGGAAGTGTAAAATTCAATTTCAATCCACCCGTGACGAGACATGATGTTACCTCTCCCAGCGCTGATCCCAGACTAATCTCTAATCTCGCATACATCTACCCCCCATCCCTTTAAGCAGACACTTTTCTAACATCCCCGGTGATGGGTGTGTAAGTGAAGTGAGTGTCGTGAATTAAAAGACAGTATCCCCAAGTATGTTCCGGGAAGGCGGTTTTAGTTTCAATCTCTAGGCGTATATCTACAGGTCCCGTTTTTATGCTATCGTCTTGCTTTGAACAATCAATAACATAAATCGGACACTTTGTTTTATATTCGTTAAAGTCTAGTGCAGGGGATCCTGCTCTCCCATAGTAAGAACTTTGAAAATTAGCAAACATGTCATAGAACAAGCAAGTATTCCCCCGTAAATTATCATAGGGGTAAAATGAAGAATTAAGAAATAGTTTTACATCCAATAGATCGCACGCATCAAACTCACTCATATTTTTAGTCAAATCGCCTTTTCTCCCAGTTTGGAATGCCAAGATGACATAGCGTGGCTTTTCAGTCTGATTACTTGTTCTCAAAGTCCAGCTGAAATTCTTTGTACTCGGCAAATTAGGGTACTCTATAAGCTCCCATTGCCTGAACGGTACATGGATAGCAGGGTCTTTTTCGATAAATTTATAAAGTCTTAGCTTTTGAGCATCATTTACTGTTATGTGCGGTATGCGCCAATATATTTTTTCAATAACTAGGTTAATTGTGCCGGCTACCGCTGTTGTTACGGCATTAATGTCTGTGGCTGAACGTAAAATAACCAATTCCTGCTTAATATTGACCAGTACTTTTCTGTAATCCTCTGCAAAACCCAGTAAATGTTTAAGCGGGATAGAGTAAATAAAATCTGTAACTGTTTCAGTCTTACCCGGTCCTAACCAACAAGAATTTTTCAAATAGTTTTTCTCCTCTTCCCGAATAGACAGTATATTCTTTAAAGTTGTAGTGATACCGACGTTTCTCACCCTATCGATCTCCTTCCCACATATTTCATACCTGATTTCATCAAAGAGAAACGCGATCGCATTGTTAATAAATGAAACATCTTGGGCGGTATCGTCAGCTTTTTTCCCACTAACTTTTCCATGTATAACAATATAGCTTTCAAACGGGGCCTTAATTATATCTTGTTGTAGGTTCGGAATACGTAGTTCATCCGAATTACCATATGTTGTTGAAGCGTAAGGGTTGTGCGTATGATATTCCATACTAGTTATCAAATCATCGTACAGCGCCTTGCTGTCTATTGCTAACATGGCCATTTTGAAATACTTTGAAACCGAGAGAGCGGAGAAACTTAATATTTCTGTGAGTTAACACTTTGGCTTTCTGAACACCACTGAATCTACCCTCCAGGGGTGTATCCCTATATACCAGCCCCATTACTGCGTCTGAGATGTAGTCTCACTGAGATTTTCTCTCCGCGAAAATTTACAAGTTCCCCGTCTTGGTCTTTTAAACTGACTGTCAGGTTGTTTATCCTCTGACTGATTACCGGCAAATAAATTACATTCCTAGGTGTCTCTATAATTTTATAGCCTGGAGGATCGGACGGGTAAAACTCGTGTATAACATGCCCCTCGATACCGTTTTGGTAAGATCCGCGTGTAATGTTACACTCTACACGTATTGAATTAACTTTGACTATCGCAACAGGCAGTTCCGAAATATGTGTTTTATTCGCCTCGTATACTTTATCTTTGAACCCCAACAGTTTTCCCAACGAATGATCTTTTTTAAAATCAACCTTTTCCGAACAAAACAATTCGGACTTTAAAGTATTATTATTGGGTTTTAATGTAAATTTTATATTTTTCGGTAACTGGTATACCAGATATTTTTCAATGTCCTCGATTTCATAAGACCCTTCAGGAATAGTTATTTCCTGCTGGTCACCATAGTAAAACTTGTCATTTTTATTTTTTTTCTATATTCGGTATAGAGTTATATGTTGAGAGTTCAATTAACCCCAGCTCCCAGTCACCATTGCTAACATCAATCGGAAAAGGCAAGTCGTATGACAGTTCACTAGTTATTCCCGTTAGACAAAACATTATTGCACAGAAACTTTAAACACAAGTGCCCACAAATAACTGAATCGAAACTCTGTTGTCTCTCGTAATTATAGTAAATTTCACATCCGTTAAAATACTTTAACAATTCATAGGGTGGTTTGAGATTGCCAAAGCTATCGTAATAGTAAACCTTTTCCTTTAACTTTTTATAACAGACCCAGTGGGTCCCTGGACCACTTGATGTATCCAGGTTAACAATTGCAGTTTCGTATCCTTTAGGCTTTTTGGGCAATGAATCCCTCATGAAAACTCCTCTGAAATTTGGGATATTCAACAACTTTGCATACTTGATTAAATCAAAGTTTGTAAGCGGTTTTATCGGTATTGATAAGCTTTTTTTTCTTCTTGCAACACTTTCTTTTCTTCCTTTTCTGTTCGCCGCCGGCACCTCGTTTTGGATATGGTCTGAGATATAAGCCTTTGCCTTTTTTTGGACGCCTTACTTGGCGTTTTTTCTTACGGCCACCACCAAATTTCGTCTTTGCCTTCATAGCTGTTGTCACCGCCCAAGCTGCGGCTCGTTCTCCTATTGATGAGTCTGAGGCTTTAAACCTTTGCCAAGCACGTTCAGCTAGCTCTTTGTCAGCTTGTCTCCTTCTCTCTGAATCCTTATACCGTGAGTAGGCAATGTCGTGTACCTTACAGGCTTGGTCCAATTTATTGATTCCCGGGTTTTCTCTAGCTAATCTCTGCTTTAATCTAGTTCCAGGTCCACAATACTGATAACCACAGGGTATATGAAGTTCCACAGGTAATAGGTCAATCGCCTTGTTCAGGACCGACGAAACTATACCTCCACCCACTTTCAGTGCTCCTTTATGTCTGATTGATTTCCTCTTGGTCTTTGGCATTTTATTGTAAGTACTTGATCACCTCGTACAGTTTGTTTAACAGTGTTTCCCTGATACACCCAATCCCCAACACATCGAATGTAGTAGGCACAGTCCGAACCACAGAATTTGTGAACTCGTTAAACTCCAAAACACCACTGTCAGTCATAAAGTAAATCATGCCATTTATATATTTGAATGCACCGTAAACTTTGCCCGAGATACCACTCAATACACTGGGGACCATACCCATAAAAGACCCGGAAAAGTTACACTCATAAATTTCAATCAAATAATAGTCATTATATATCATAAATGTTTTTGCTTGGTTTGTGGAAAATACAGCATTAACTTTATTAATCTTTCTACCGGCAACCAAGTCGACATTATATTTATATCTAAGTGATAGTGCCGGGTATGTAAATACATATACATCATTTCCGGTAAATAAGGCAATACTCCCATCTGGTCTCTGATAAATAGCTGAAATCTCTTTGAAATCCCCAGGAAGAAATCCAAGCCAATCGGTGATTTTTCTTACCTCTGTAAATTGATCAGGAGTTCTTTCAGTAGGATTTAAACTTATAACCCATACATACTCCTTATAAAAAGCGAATATCTTACGGTTCACGACTACATACTTGGTAATTTGGTTATTTTTAAACTCGCAAATATCTTTCTCTTCTTTTAATTCAACTAAATCGGTTTTAGGTGTTGTGGAGGTTGTAGTTGTGGTAGTAGTGGTAGTGGTACTAGTGGTACTAGTGGTAGTTGAGGTACTGGTTGTCTGAGGTCTACCATACAAAAACTGTATTGCCAATATATCGTCTTTACCAAGATCAAACTCGGTCAAGTTAACAATACCCTTAGGTGTTATTGGGTAGGGATACATGACTGATTTGTCATCACTAGAATGGTCCAAACCCAAGGCATGACCAATTTCATGCACTAAAGTTTGAAAGAATGATATGTTATTACCTCTTGTTAGGTTCATTGTAAAATCCCAGGGTTCTTCAGAGTCTAAATGAATATCGGTTTGGTTATACCTATTTGTTGGCAGAAAAGCATGAGCCAACACACCTCCCGGACCATCGAAATCGTAATAACACATGTCATTTCTAGAGTAAAACATGTGTTTTCTATCATCAGCAAATGAAATTATTATTGTTGGGTTTTTAAAGTCTTTTTTAAAAGTAAGATTTGCATGTTTTCCCCACACATTAAATGCTTTCTGTATTAGTTCACTGTACTGTGGCCTACCATATTGATACCATGTAATAACTGAATTGTTCCAACGTCTACCCGGTAAAGCAGAGAACGGTTTCATATTATCCTTAACACCGCATCTAGGTAAAGCCATGAGTTCAAGAGTTGCATTATCCAAAAGCCCAGTGGGCTCAAGACTAAAGGTCTCTTGGAATTGTAAGACTGCAGGTGTTATATCTTGTGTCAATGATGCATTATTAATATATCCATAGTGTGCTAGATATTCTATAGACTTGTTGTTGTTGCATAGTGCAACCGGTAAAATGATTAGTAGTATAACCAGCATCTTTGAATGCTGATTGGTTTATGACAAACTTTGTCTATTTTACCTCTATTTAAAGTCTTCTATCTCTGTAATAGTCTGTATCATCACCTTCCTCTACTGGGAGATGTACATCAAGTGGTAGTACACCACCACCTCTATTTTGAGCTGGTGGTTGTGGATTGGGTAACTTAAACAATTCTTCCCAATTTAAGTAATCATTTACGCCAGCTTGCGGTAAAATAGCTGCTCTACCAGTTTGTTTTTGATTGATATAATTGTATACATATACTCCAAACTTTTTCAGTTGCATATCGTGATAGATCTTATTACTACTGATTAACCCTTCGCATTTAGCCAGTCTAGTATTAATTTGTGTCATATCAGAAATTACCTTTGCAAGGTTGGTAGTTAATGGTAAGATTTTGTCACTACATGATTGGTCAACATATCCTTTGGTAGCCGCATCATTTGATTCAGCGGGTATCGCGGTGTTTTTTATTTGCTTGTTCTGAGCATCATAGTGCTCATTACTAAGTATCATACTTAGTTTATTCAGGCTTTGCAGGTTTACAGCATCCATAGGGTCTACTGGGTCACCGATATTGGAAACTCTCTTCTTCCTCATATTGTATTTATATTTTGTATAAGGTATACAGTTTTCATCCACATAGCTCTTTTTTGCTGCATCAGGTGGCGCCAAAGGTATAGCCAAGTTACAAAGTCTTTTAGTTTGCATATCATAGTTACCATCGGGCGTTAAATTGAAACCTTCACCCTTGGGGCCTTTAAGGCTCTTGGAGTGGGATGTTAGGCTACGTCCAAACTTGTCAATAGTCATCGTAGTAATGCTTTAAATCTACTGTTCCCCGCTCCTTTTATGTATAATTCTTCTTATATTACGTTCAATATATCCGCGGCTACGGCTGCGACTGCGGCTGCGACTGCGGCTGCGGCTGCGGCTGCGGCTGCGATTTCAATATAGTAAAGCTTTAAATCTACTGTTTCCCGCTCCTCTAACGTATCCAGCTTCCCTCAATTCTTCGATTATACTCAATATTTCATTAGTATGCACTCCTCTGTTACCACTCTCGGTGGACATGGCAATGTGTCTTAGTCTCTCAACCAACTCATTTGGATCGTCCCAGTGTATAATGTCGTAGGACTTTGCCTTTTTCCAAAGTAATCCCGTACCCTTTGCTGAAGGAAACAGGTTTTTAATAATGTTCATGTACTTTGTCGCCCTACTTGATTTTATTTTACCATTAAACGTATGCCCGTCCCTGTGAGCATTAGTATTAATCAATATACTTTTATAAGTATTTAAATCATCACCATTGAACACTGTACTGTCGGGGACTCTTTTGAAAATAAGTTCATATAGACCAAGGGATCTTCCATACTTTGTACCACCGATAATTATATTTCCGTCATTATCAAAGTCCAAGACTTTGTCACCAATCATAAGTGTGTCGTTTTCATAACGTGGCCCAAAAATATTGTCAGTCATTCCCCTTTTTCCGGCATCTCTAATAAATAAAGTCATATACTCTTTGGTAGTAGGGTTTTGGAAATATTTATCAATAAACTGGGTGGTTGAGGCCAACTCTTCTTCAGTGGACACTAGTTGTGACAAGTCCCTGGAATTAGGTGTTGAAACCACTGATGGCTCAAATCTGTCTCTTGCTCTTGCTGTTGTTTCAAACGATTCTTCAAATTCCTCCTCCTCCTCCTCTTCAGAGTCTGCTGTATCATAATTCATAGGTTCTTCCTCCTCCTCCTTTACCTCCTCCTCTTTTTTAATACTCTTTTGCTCGGTTTTAATATTATTCAATGCATCTGGTGTATTGGATTTTTGTCTAAGTTCTTTTAATAAAGGTTTATACTGTTTTTCAAGCATAATATCGCTTTCCTCCACACCGTCTTTAAACATTTGATACTTGCGCTTGATAGCATTTCTCAGTTCGATGAGCTTTGACTTGAGCTGTTTACTGTTTCGCTCCATAATTGCAAATGATGGTGTTAATTATTATACTCGCCGATTTATGGCATTTCCACTTGTCTAAAAAAGAGAGCATGCTTTTTATATCTTTTAACATAGTCTATTATGTCTAACAGTGAAACACCGGTCCTAAAATCCAACCCTCTATAGTAACTTTCCTCTCTCCTGTCAAACCTCGGGATCACATAACGTTTTGTAAAACTCTTGAATACAAAGGTTCTCTTCCAACCGTCTCTCCACTCTGGTATCTCAGCAACTGTATACTTGTCGTTTTCAACAGTTTTTTCCATAAATCTCTTTAATAGCTCCATAGGTTTAGGTTCATTTATATTTTCTAAAAGGTATGAATTTAGAAGCCAGAATTCACTCGGATTGGCTCCTGTAAACGATCGCCACTGCTCAAATAGGCCTCTGTTAGTTATACTGTATACACCGTTATTTAGAGAAATACCAAACTTTTCACACTGCCTTGGCAAACATGGTAGGGCTTCTTTAAGGAATTCTACAGTGTATAACCCTTGACAGAGGTTATTAACTCCGTTATATGGTTTATTTCTACGACATTTAGGAACACTATCTGGCACTTTTGAATATCCAATGTTATAACTAATATCGATATAACACTTTGACTTGATCGCCTTTTTATAAATCTTTAATGGGTCTCTTATGGGTATAGTTCGCTCAGTTAGCAGTATACATTTAGAGGCATAGGGTATTTTACTGCCGTATGCCAACATTTCATTGCATATTTGTGTAAAGTTTACACTTCCATGAAGGTTACGCAGCGGCAATACTTTGCCAAACAAGTCAGGGAAAGGTCTGAATCTTGACAACATATTTTGGGGGTCTCTCACGGTACAATTTCCCATGTCCTCGTGATAAATTACAAGCTCCAATGGTATACCTCTTTTTTCACATTTATTGAGAAACGTCAACCATGTTTCACGGTTGTACGTTCTCTCACTCGCGGAAATCATTAAAAGTACAACAGGTGGGAGCATTGCTGAGCTCTTTGGTTTTTTATGTCGCCAGCATCTTTTGTTAAATTGATGGCCGTGAGGAGGTTTTCTACTACAGTAGTTGCCACAAAACTTTTTCTTGTCTTTGTAATAGTATGAACATAGGTTTGATTTTACATTATGCAGTTTGGTGTTGTAGCCCCTTAAATCGTTATATGCATAGATCCTAACCATTATGCTTCCGTCACAAAACTGTCCAAACCGATCCTATATCTTCCCTTATATGGGTCAGAAGTCTTGTCGATAACCAAAAACCCAAAGCTATCTTGCCAGGCCTTGGCGCATAACTCTTTGAATTTTTCAAATGACATGTCAGTTGTGACATGGTCGTTGTATATATGTTTTAAATTCATTTCATCTTGTTTGAATAAAATAACAAAGTTTGAATTATCCCGGATTAGCTGCTTGGGAATAGCGCTATATGTCTGCCCCAAGTAAAAGGTGTCAATATGTTTATGTCTACCCATAGTGAAATAACTCCTTATACAATTATGCTTTTCACAAGATATGTCATCGAATATCATTATAGAATTGGGTTTAGCTTTATTTGGATGTGTAACCAAACTATTGTCATCATAGGCGAAATAACCCACTTCTTTTGGTAATACCTTCTTTAAAAACTCATATTTAGGCTGGTATAGTGATTTTGAAAATACATAGATATTCTCAAACCTTAACCCGTTTGGGTCAAATAATAAATTAAACAGTACATTTGTTTTGCCTGAAGAACTCGGCCCACAAATAATACAACGTATAGAGTCGGGTAATAAATTACCGTGTTTATTCTTTTTAACCATGCCACCTGCCCCGATATACTCATCAAAGTTTCTAACGGGGAATTCAACTTCCTGCTTCTCGATCCGCATCATTAATGATTACAATATCTAATCTACAACGTGATATATACTTTCCCTGGGTGTTGTAGTTTTCCTCTGTTGGATCAAGCCAAGTCCTTTCTGTCAATCCAAGAGTCATGACTACTATCATACCCCTTCCACCTTACAAGTAATTTGGAACCTTTTCTCCGTAACACTTTTTCAACCAAATATACATCACCTGTCTTGGACTTGCTAATTTCTTCAGCATAAAAACCCCCTTTAAGAATTTCACCTTTAGAGTCTTGTAGTATATATGTCACGGGTCGTGTAGGTTTAATCGCGTATATTTTAAAAGTTTCATTTGTCCAATTGGGGAGGTAACCCTTTTTAAAAACCATTTTAGCCTTACTAATCCTAACACTGTCCCCCAAATTAAACCTTTGCTTTTTAACATTTTTACTTTTCTTGACTTTATAAATTTTTTTCAAAATATCTTTAACATGTTTGTGTTTGACATCTTTTGGTTTCATTCCAATAGTCCTATGTTTAGTGTTGTTGTAGGACTTTACAATATCTGGCAATATACTCAACCATTCATAGCTACCTCTAGCTGTAAACTCTTTCCACATTTTATTTTTCAAAGTTCTGTTGAACCTTTCTACTATACTCGCTTTGAGTTCGGAAAATGTATGATAGTGATTGATTTTGTACTTTTTCATAAGGCCATTTATATGTTTATTGAACCATTCAGTACCTTGATCGGTGTGAAAGTTTTTCATTTTATGTTTAGCTAAGATTGGCTCTAATGCCTTGGCTACTTCAGGCCCTGACTTGTCTTTTAAGGGAATAGCAAAAGCAAATTTCGTCAAACAATTGATCATAGTAAGAATATACCGAAAACCCTTATTAATTTTGGCATAATTCTGCATTTCAACGAGATCTGCCTGATAAAGGTCATTAATTCCTTTTAATGTCACCTTACGTCTAGGATAATGTTTCCTCGCGGGTCTGTGTAGCTCTTCAGCTATTGCCCTCTTTCCATCCATTTTATAAATGATGGGTTTTAATCCTTTAACATTAGTTTTATAGAGTTATTCAATGCACTTACATATGTATCACATTAAATAGATATCATGCAAGCTAAAAGTACAGCAAGAACAAATAGCTTATCAGTCAACCATAAACCACCAAACAGGATACCGTACTTCCTGTCGATAGCTGAATCAATACTGAGTCAGTCTTGAACGCAATGTGGTGTTTAGTGCAGTGTTTCGGTTTTTCGCTCGCTTGTTTTAAAGACTCGCCGCCACCACCACCACCACCACCGCCGACCTCACAGGAGCCAGAGTACGCGGAAATAATCGATAGGCCCCCACCTCATCGGAACCCTGTCAATGCTGTCATGAATCCCGGTTACTCCGGCTAAGTAAGTTACAGTTATTTCTGTTTGCTTGAGTGGGGTTTGAGACCACTCGTGTTTACACACCCAGGTTAAACATTATTCCATACATGGGGAGTCCAGACGAAAACTTCACTCAGTTTTCCCGCTTTCACCCAGTATGAACTAATGTCCTCTCCCTTTTAGCAAACAAAGGACAGAGGTTTATTTACGTAGCCAATGGCCCCACCACCGCCATGGCTCGTGGAGGCCTTCCACAAACAAACTAGTTGCCTCCTCCGTATTTTTAAAGTTTTTTATTTTAATCACCCCACCGGGCATATTAATTGAATGACCCAGCCAAGTTCTGAGCCAAACTATTAACTTTGCCCTACCATTCAAGGTTTACGGGTTTTTACACCGCGCCAGTGACCATCATTCAGGTTTACGGGTTTTTACACCGCGCCAGTGACCTTCATTTACACCGGACATCAAGTCCTTGTCTGTGGCAGACGCAAGAAATCATTTTCTACGGCAATTAAGCCAACTTGCCATCCACATATGGACTTACCAGGGGTTAGCCCAGCCAAAATGTGGGTGTCTGTCCACAGAACAGAAGCTTTCAAGACTAAGCCTTACTAACTTCTCACACACACACACACACACACACACACACACACACACACAGTGGGGTGATTTTTACATTTTTCAACAATATTTACAAAGTTGATAAAAACATTTTTTTTTTAAAGTTACAAATACAGTTACAGATGGCTGAACCAAGATAGGCAGGGCTCACGCCTCCTGGCTCCGCCCAGAGTGGGGGGAACCAATGGGAGAGCGATTAACCACTACCACCACTTCCGCCACACTGAGGTCTGTAGCAGCTCATGGATCAATACTCAAAAATGATCTTTTACTATTTCCTTGTGCATGTGGTAATGACGACCGGGTATATTATTAATATATAGATTTGAAATATAAAAAAGTGCTACAAGCCATAGTGGAATTAGGTGAGTTTTTGTAATTTATATCCAAACGGCACTGTATCGTTGTCTTCAACTATTTTCCTCTTAGGTCCTGTGATTTTAAATATTTTTGTTTCACTGATTGTTACAATGTCTCTATCCTTAGTCCTCCTGATTCGTTTCTCTTCAATTTCCAATGTCTGTTTCACTTCACTCAACTCCATTTCTTTCAACTTTTCAAAGTTTAGAGTCTTGGAAGTTTTACAATTTAACGTCAATCCTTTTATTTTACAGACTGAGACAAGGGCTTGCTTGTTAGTTGACCAAACTATGTAGGCATAGGTTTTAGGTCCCCCAGACACAAACTCTACAATATACGAACCTGGACCGTACTCTGCAAGCTCATCAGTCATTTCACCCAGGTAATCTCCTGTAGGCACTCTGTAAAGACCTCCCCGGAAGTAGTAGACCACACTGTCAGTGTCGTAGTAGCACACCTGACACCCCAAAGCATCCAGATGTTCATACAATTTTAACCTCGCCTGTGCTGTAGTATAGGCTGCTACTACGACATTAACGTTGCTGAGAGGCTCCCCGACCTCTTCAATATATTGCCAACTTACAACAACCACCTCCTCGTTTACCACATTGATCTTGTTGACTTGAACCTCAGGGCTTATTAACAGATCAAACAACACTTTGGATTCCCTAACTATCGATGCTTTAGTCTGGTTCTCCCTCTGTCCAAATTTACCCCAAAAACTGTTCAACATCAACTTGGCCAATGATCTCAAACCCCCATTCTTAGCAATTTTGTCCTTTTCCAATTTCACCCCTTCATGTTGAAAATAGTCTGCAATGTACTTGTCTTTGTCTTCCTCAGTCTTACACCATTCTGGGTACCCCGATGCTTCCTGTTTCATTTTCAAAAATTTATTGATAAAATCAGTGAAGAGGCCTCCTTTCTCGTATGTGGCTACCTCGTACTCCCACAGCTCATACATGTCCAACACCACATAACCCTTCTCTACTGCTTTTCTCAACTCATCCATGGTCCATGTTCCCACTAAAGCTCTTTCTTGACTTTCATGTTCACACTCCCCTTGATTTTGAGTTTCCCCACAAGTCCTACACAGTACAAACATTAACTTGTCATTCATTTTAGCTGGGAGCACGGGGTGGTAGAGATCCCTGGGGGGCAGGACTTTACATTTTAGCAAACCATCTACTTCCATACCTCTCTGCCTACACTCCCTATCACCAACGTAGATTGTAGGGTGACCAATTGGATATTTCCCATACTTACAAACATAAGGGTACAGGGAGCATACATCTACATACTGTATGCTTTCTCCCTCCTCCTTACATTTGTAGTAAGTTTTTGAATTTCCAGTTCTACCTCCAAAGAATGACTGGCGTGGGTCAAGGGGAAGGGTGTTGAGGATAGGCAAACTGTCCAAATGTTTAAGGTTTTCTTTCTTTTTCAAAGCCCTAAACTCGCACTCCCACATCTGAACAACTTCGTACTCGCTGATTTTTGACATCTTTTTCAAAGTCCTCTCATACCTCAAATGAAGCGAATCAGAGGGATCCTCCTTCAGAGGAGCCTCTCTGTTGTAGGGAAAGCATTTTGGACACCCGTGCCAATAACACCCGTGAAATTCATACACATTCTCCCCGTCAAACCCATCAACTTTCAGCCCATTAATTTTGACTTCTTTTCCCCTGCCTGCATGCTCTATCCTCACACCTCGCTTTTCCTCTTCCCACGACAACCACTGAAGGGCTACTTTTGATTGATTATCGGTCAATCTGTACCCGTCTTTTGGTATTAAGCCAATTGTGTTTGGTTTTAGAAAGTTTCGGCGGAAGGCCAGGTTACAGGCACTAGCAATAGTGACTGCTTCAAGGAACGGGTCAACATTACATTCCTCTAGGAAAATCTTTCTAAATTTCAAACAGGCTTGAGCCAGGATTTCCACATCTGAGATGCAGTACTCCAAAATTTCTTTTTTAAAGTCAAACACATAGTTTTCAGCTACTCGTTCACTGTACCATTTCTCAAAGGCGTTGTGATTTTTCTCGAACATCGCCTCTGGGCAATAGTACTGTTTGTCTGGCATAGGGCCCACATAATTTTGATTTGCCAATGTGTTGAACAAGTGTGGGAAGTAGCCCTTCTTTTTCTCGGGAGGCAGATCGAAGGCTTTAGGGAGTGCAGAGAGGGCCATGGGGAAATAGCTTAGTGAGTCCACAAACCTTACATTGTCCAATTCCATCAAAATAATTTTGGTTCCCCTCATGATCAGTTCCGGTGTGAATTTAGTCTCCTCAAGCACATACTTTACCAAAAACTGAAAATCAAAGCCCTGACCGTTGTGAGCAATCACACAGACATTTTTGAACTGTTTTCTCACCTGCATGACATAGTCCATGAATTGTTGAACCGGGTCAGAGTTGAAGACTCTTGTTCGGTTCTGGCAAGCCATACAAAATTTTCCTTCAATGCATTGGTAACAAAACTGTTGTGAAACACACAAGTTCACTTTGTGAACATTTTTACTAGGTTCAAAAGCCAAAGTCTCGTCTTGACGTGTTTCCAAATCAAAGAAAATATACAAGAAATCTTTAGTTTTCGGCTTGCCTTTATTTACCTTCATGTAACATTTGTGGTTGGGATCTTTAAATTCGCTACAAATTTTACAAAAGACTTCTCCGCACTTGTGAAGAGTTGATCTTTCACTGATTTGAATAAGTTTTCCACAGTCAAGACATTTTTTTACTTTTTTGCATCTATCTACTTTGTGAGCAATAAAACAGTGCTGGTTTCTCATAGTCATGTTACAGTCAGGGCAAGTTATTCCCCCATGCTCCTCTTTACAAGGAGGCGAGATGGTTTGACACTGTTGACATATGTTAGAGCACCTATGTTCACCTTTGTGGTCATAGGGTACATGACAAGCTTCACAAAAATATTTGCAAACAAACGCAGCAGTCAATGAGTTGATGACATTGTAGTGACCATTATGGAAGAGCAAATTAATTTTGAATTTTGGGTTCTCGACATTACCTTCAAAGTACACATTGCGGCCTTTACTTTCATAACTATATACAGTAATTTTATAGTCTTTTAATGAGTCCTGATATTTTTCCAATTCAGGGATCCCTCCCCCACCCTCAGGGATCTCTACCCTAGCTCTACGGCAAAGTTCCTGGGCCCTGATTGTCTGTCTCTTAGCTTTGAACTGACGAATAGCCTTGTACTGAGGATCATTAGTGACTTTAGCTATAGCCACAACCAGAGCGCGGGGAAGGCACAAGTTGTCTTTATTATTAATCACTACTATCCCCTTTCTAGCCTTACACTCTTCCACGAAGGTATTGTAGAGGCCGGGTCTTACTCTACCACTACCAACAGGGAGATTTACCCGGGTACACTCAACTGAGAACGTATCTGTTGATTTGATCGATTCACTGTTAGATTGCACAATCCCCCCAAAAATTTGCCAAAGGATGTCTTCATTAATTTCGGTTGCAGGTCGAAAAGTAACAAAGCCAGGTTCTTTAGATTTTAAATTTAAACTGTTTAAAGTAAATCCAAGGTAGTCACTGTCTGAAGCTTCTTCTTTCATCATGGTTACAATCTGCCCAAACCCCTGTCTCAGCCAATCAATTTCATTAGTTTCAGGAGGAGGGTTGGAAAATTTAAAGGTAATTCTAGAGCCGTACAATCTAAATTTTTTGACATAGGAATCGTCTCTAGAAAACAAATAAACAGGTTCAACCTTTACTTCTTCCCCATCGTCATTAGGACATATGGGTGCAGACTCAACAATATCGATTTGTTCCTCATCAGAGTTAACAACAGCCATTTCTCACAAAATAATAATAATAATCAAAGGACCAAAGAGGTAACTAGATATACAAAAAAAGCTAAATCGAGAATAATATACAAGGGTAATTAGATAATATTATACAAAAGTGAGGTTATGTTACACTAAAGTAAGGTTATATTTAATAAAAGTGAGGTTATGTTACACTAAAGTAAGATTATATTTAATAAAAGTGAGGTTATGCAATATCAGAGAGCAAAGTAACGCAGGGACGTCTTACCGGCACAGGAGCAAGTAAGAGAATGAGCCGGGGGAAGAATCCAAAAGGACGCTGATTCTCACGACCAATCAGAGAGTAGTACACTTAATTATACCCAATCACAGGGCAGAATATTTCGACCAATGAGAGAGCTTGAAATTTTCATGTTGCAACAGGTAAAAGGTGCAGATTTCATTCTTTCTTACCCTCCCGCGCATGCGCGACAGCTGTCACCTTGATTTTGTTCTTCTTGTTACAGGAGGCGGGAAAAGAACGAGCGAGGGAAAGAGGAAGGTACGCATCCATTAGTACGTATTACTCTGTTTTATCTTACCTATATATAGTATTATATGTATATTATATGTATATTATATTCTAACATAATATACACCATTATTATAGTATGACATAAACCATTATAATATACCGTTATACATATATAAATGTATAATATATGGTAGCGTGACATAGTATGTACGTATGTAATAAGGGTAGCGTGACATAGTATGTTATAGTATATGCTTTTTACTCTATGCTGTTGGCAACACCGGCACAGGGATCGGGGGCGGGGGACGGGGGCGGGGGCGGGGGACAGGGGACGGTGACGGGGGACGGGGAACTTGACATCTTTTAATACTCTATGTACACTATAGGGAATAATATGACATATTACTATCTCTTAAGTACATATGTAATAGGGGTAGCGTGACATAATATTATAGCACTCTATGGGGTTATACTCTATACCTATAAGGGGTTGGCATGACTCTATGTACTATACTCTATGTACTTTGAGGTTAGGTACTTTCCCGCCATTTTGAGGTTAGGTTAGGTACTTTCCCGCCATATGGGCGCCGCCATCTTGTTTCCGGTTGACTTTCCCGCCACATGGGCGCCGCCATGACACTTCCGGGACCATATCTGATTCCCCATAAGAGCCCATGTTGGGGCCAAAGTGGGGGGTACCCTACTTGAAGCCAACCAAACCTTTTTTTAAATATGTACATATTTATTTTTTTTTTAAGACTGAGCTATAGTAAAATACCCCCGTTGCAGCAGACCTGCATACTCAGCGAATTTCAAATGCAAAACAACGTATTTCAAGCAAACATAGCAAGATTTGACATGTTTTGTTAAGCTCTATAAGAATAACATGGGAAATGAGTATGCAGGTTTGCTGCTACAGGTATATTAAAACTGGATGGTTTTAATTCAATATTTAGTAGATCTGAACTAGAGGAAGCCATTTACCAAGTTTTATCAAGATATGTTGAGAAATAAGCGAGATATAGAATTTTACTTATTTCCCATAAGGTTAACATTGGGACAACGTACTGTGTTTACCACTTTCAATATCTCGGTAACCAATGGGCATAGAGCAGTGATTCAAATACTGCTCAAAACCTTAGCACCTTATTTGTTTTTTTGAGCTGAATTCAATGGTGCCCACAAAAATTTGATAAATTTTATTTTTCTATTTTTCTTCTATTTTTTTTCCCCTTCCGGTGGTCCGATCGGGCTGGTTCACGAACTCGTCCAATTGATTACCACTTTACATGTCCGTACCAAATTTCATAAAGATCGGACCATTTTTGCGGCCGCTATCGTGCTAACAGACACATAGATATATATATATATAGATATATATAGATATATATATATAGACATATATATAGACATATATATATAGACACATATATATATGTCATATATATATATATAGACATATATATATATGTCTATATATATATATAAATTCAAACGAATAGTGTTTTTTGCTTCTGGGGGCCCCAAAACGAAAAGTTATAGTGGTCCCGAGCTTAGGTCTTACCATGAGACCTACGGTAATAGCTTCTTCCCTATAGGGGAAATTCGCTAAAATGAAGCACTTAGTAAACAAATTAAATATAAAGTACAGTATATTTTGATATGTAATACAAAAAGGTATTTTTAAGGTAATAAAGAGATAATAACGTTAATTTTTTTAAATTTAAATCCTTTGGCAGTGGTAAGGGGGGGTGTGGGGGGGCGAAGCCCCCCCATGTCTTTAGCAATCATATAGGCCCCTCATGATTTTGTAGAGGTAGGTTAACGTTACCAAAATTCAAAGAAAGCTTTGAACCATCATGGTTTTTTAATTACATACTGCAAAGGTAGTTTATATTGAGGTTAAATTGCAGCAAACGTGTAATTTGTTTAATGTGGAGCCCACTAAACCTTTTTTTTAGTGTACCCTTAAACCTTGTTCGCAAATATATATTTTAAATTGCTATTAGTTTGTTTCAGAAATTGAGCTTTTTGTCACAGACGGGATGCTTAGTATAAAATTTTAATATAAAGCACAGTATAACAAGCGGCAAAATACAAAATCTTATTTTAATGTGCTAAAAAGATATTTATATTTTTCTTTCGCATGAGTAAATTCATGTAGAGTGCAAAGGAGCAAAGGTGGGGGTGTTACTCAACCCTTTTTTATGTTGAAAATATATATTTTCAATCGCTATTATTTTTTCGAAAATAAATTACCTTTATTTTGTCATAAAGGGCAAACTCAGTACACAAATTTAATATAAAGTACCGTGATAAAGAGAGATTTACATTGTTGTTTTTTGTATGTGCAAATTCATGGACCGAGCTTAGAGGGGGGTGTGGGGCAATCCCCCCCATGTGTTTTAGCAATTATATTTCATTAGTCGCTTATACTCTTGTAGAGCCAGGTTTACCAAGTCAAAAAGCTTTTAAATCATCATGGTTTGTTGATTGTATATTGCTTAGATAGTTGAAAATACCCCCGTTGCAGCAGACCTGCATACTCAGCGAATTTCAAATGCAAAACAACATATCTTAATCCAACATAGCGAGATTAGCATGTTTTTGTAAGCTCCATAAGAATAACATGGGGAATGAGTATGCAGGTGTGCTGCTACAGGTATATTAAAACTGGGTGGTTTTAATTCAATATTTAGTAGATCTGAACTAGAAGAAGCTATTTACCAAGTTTTATTGAGATATTTTGAGAAATAAGCGAGATATAGAATTTTACTTATTTCCCATAAGGTTAACATTGGGACAACGTACTGTGTTTACCACTTTCAATATCTCGGTAACCAATGGACATAGAGCAGTGTTTCAAAATACCAAATTGTTTGTTTTTTTGAGCTGAATTCAATGGTGCCCACAAAAATTCGATAAATTTTATTTTTCTATGTAAAAAATTCAAAAAACCCATTTTTGGGGGGGTTTATCCCCCTTTACCCCCCCTTCCGGTGGTCCGATCGGGCTGGTTCACGAACTCGTCCAATTGATTACCACTTTACACGTCCGTACCAAATTTCATAAAGATCGAACCATTTTTGCAGCCGCTATCGTGCTAACAGACACATAGATATATATATATATAGATATATATATATATAGATATATATATATATATATATATAAAAATTCAAACGAATAGTGTTTTTTGCTTCTGGGGGCCCCAAAACGAAAAGTTATAGTGGTCCCGAGCTTAAGTCTTACCATGAGACCTACGGTAATAGCTTCTTCCCTATAGGGGAAATTCGCTAAAAACAGGTTAATATTAAGTTGAGATTTTTGAGCTGATTTGAGATTTATAAATATTGGTAGCCCCGAAGACAGTAAACTCATCTTCGCTCCATCCTCTTACGTGACATCGGAGCGTACTCCTAGTTATTCTTAGTATTTCTTTAATCAAGTTTGTTAGATACTAAATCATGCTCATATACAAACTAGTGAATGGGTTCATCGACTGCCCTGGTCTTCTCGAACTACTAAACTTTTGAGCCAGCAGATCATCTAGATCCAGGGATATCCTATTCTAAATTATAAATTACCTATAAATTAATTCATTTAAACTGTGTACTGAAAACCATGTATTTTTAAACTTAATTGTTTACTTAACAAAAGTTCAAAATGACACATCTACAGCCAGCTGATTTTAGTTATAACATATGCATCAAGGGACCTCTTCGCTCGAGAACATCTCGGTACAAACTACCATCTACAGCCCATTGCCTAGCGTTCAACGCCTCGTCAATGCTCTACCTGATGGCATCGACCTGTTCAGCATGTCGCAGGCTTCCTTCAAGAAGAGTGTGGTGAATGCAAAGTGGTGAAGTGCCTGCTCCTGGTTCTAGTGATGTGCCTGTACCCCTGTGCGTTGGTTGCATGCCCTGCATGTGCCTGCTTTGTTTTTTGAATTCATCATTGTATTTTCAGGTTAACCCATTACTGCCTGGGTTTGCTTGATTGCTTGTCTCTGATATGATTATTGCACTAGTCCTTTACTTTGTTAATGCTTGATAGTCATTTTCATTTATGCAATTTTGTTCCTCTCTATTGTAAGAATTGTTATCTCTTAGCCTTGTAGTTAATGAATCTTAGAGTTATGTTTGTTCATGTTTTACCCACACTGCCTTTGCTTACTTGTTTGCTTGGTTCTGGTTTGTTGTTGCACTGTATTTACATTGTATTTGAATGGTAGTCCTATTCCCTGTTATTCAATTTAAGAATTATTTAATCAGCTATCTATATAGCCTATTTAAAGCCGTAAGGAAAAAAACCTTGGGACAGTTCGTTTGAGACTTCTACTGGGTCGATTTACACGAGGGTTGTACCAAAACAAAGGGTATCGGTCCTATATTAGCAGGTTTTATCTGTATTTTGAAAATGTTTACGTTGTCTGGGCTAAAAATGGAAAATAAACTTTTCTTATGGAGTTTTAACATGGGGGAAAAGTACTCTTTTTCAAACCTTGGGACAGTTCGTCTGAGACTTCCACTGGACCGTTTTAGATGCGGGTTGTACCAAAAAACAAAGGTTTTCGGCCCTATATTAGCAGGTTTTATTCGTATTTTGAAAAACATTATGTTAAATGGGTCAAAAATGAAAAATAAACTTTTATTATGGAGATTTAACATGGGGAAGAAAGTCAACTTTTTCAATTCTTCAGACAGTTCGTCTGAGACTTCCACTGGGCCGATTTACATCCAGTTTGTACCAAATAAAAGCTCGACTTATCTATATTTGCAGGTTATATTTAATTTTACATTATCTTGCTTTTTTAAATTTAAAAGATCGAAATTTCTAAACCTTTGCAATAATCTTATTTAACAGTTCTTCAATCAGCTGATTTTAACGGCACGGGTTATTTGTCGTCTAACAACAGACGAAGAGCAAACGCTCAAGAAGCATTTGTTATATTATGTCCAGTACCCAAAGAGTGTACAAATACTTTAAATTGAAAGGGATAATAATACAGTCTTATATTATTTTAACCAAACAAGTTTATAGTTAGTAAATTATAAAAACAATTTTTATTGTAAAAGTTTGTAGGGCTACATTTAAAGTTACTTAATTATGTGAAACAGCTGATTGCAACCATTAATGGTCCAAGTGATTTCTGCAATGGCAAATTAATTTTGTAAAGGCGGGTTAGTTTAAAAGGTTTACATTCATAGTAATTACCATTTTTAGCGTAATAAGGAACTAATTATAAGTAATTTAAAACTTAGCAGTGGATCTGACTAAATGTTGCCTAGACAATTAATTATAAAATATGGAAGCAGTTTACCTTTAAAAACTCATATCAACCCCGATTTCAGTAATACTTTTTTCAGTAATAATGCACCGGTTTTAATTCGACGCGTGCTCCAAATCCTGTGCGTGTTACGAAAATTATCGCAACAAATAGATTTATTCCCCAAATCCAATATTAATTCATTGTGCTTACTTAAACGCGCAGATCTAAGGCATTGTAGCTCGATCGGCAGCGCATCGGGCCACCAACACGGCGAACCAGGTTCAAATCCGCACAGCGCCGCCGTACTTTTTGAAATGTCGTTACAAGTGGCGTCACTAAGGTCTGTTTTTTACTAATAGTGATATTTATTTTAGGTCAACTAAGTTGTATAGGAATTACAATGTCTATAGGCCTTCGAAAATTCTCGAAAGATTTTTTCTTGAACATTTTATAAACAGTTTAATCCAATAAAAATTTATAGTATTAGGCCTACTTATTTCTGACGTTTTTGAACCTAACAGAACGCTTTAATTAGGCTACTAAGGTCTAAGACTAAGTAATAAGGCCTTAGGTTTATTCCTAAGGTCAGACCTAAGGTTTATAAGCTTTAAGTTTAGACCTAAAGAGGGTCTGGGTATGCAATGATGCAGCATTATTGTTTTAAGGGGTACTTTGACAGACGATGAAACTAAAGTAGGCTAATTTTTATTTTCTGTGGAAAATCTTTTTTTCTGTTAGCAATTTGGGTTCAGCTATAAACTTATCTTATTGATTATAACTTTACACATTGGATCATTTAAAGATATTTTAAAACTGTAAATGGTTATATCATTGACTTATACATTCATAGTCAATGGTTATATGCTGTGCTTTCATAATTTAGGTACACTTTTGCCACCACACTGCATAAAACACTGACGTTTCAACCGGTTTCCGGTAAAAAGTAAACGTCCTGCCTTTCAGCAGTTTCCGAAGTTGTGACACTTTGTCAATCACATGTTTAACTTGCTTTGAATTAAACTGTTTAAGTAAAATATTTTCGTGTATAAATATATAGTGTAAGTAGTTTTATTTTATTCCTGATTCATTTATTTATTTCACTGAGAAAAACATTACACCAACCAGTGAGAAAAAGATTGTGCCCATTGTAGGCGATGGAAATTGCCTGTTCCTTGCAGTTTCTTATTTAAAGTTTTGGAATCAAGACCACCATAAACTTATAAGAAGTAAAGTTGTGTGCTACATATTGATTCACTGGTATTTTAATGTTGGGGATACTTCCTATATAGTACCAATAACGTACAAAAATGATTACCATATTCTAATGTCCCTAGATGGTGAATTAATGCAGTCCTGCAGAACTGCACGTATTCCTATCTGTATTAATATCCCAGAAAAGAAGATTATGAGTATAAAATATTAGTTGATTTCACTGATGGCTGAAACCATTTTTTCTTTTTGAAATTTGCTGAAAGAAAAATACTTGGAAGAAAACAGCAGTGTAAAAAGGACATTCATACATATTTCGCACCAACTGCCTTGCGCTCCAATCACCACGAAAATGGAGCCGTGTCCGTCGAGTATCGACGGGCAACAACTAGTTTATTTATATATTGTAAAATATCAACTGCATCTTGGAATTTTGTTCTGCATTATATTTATGCATGTTTTCACTTACTGTATCCATTTATGTATTGGCGTCAGCCGTTGAAAATGAAATAAATAAATAAATAAACAAATTCTGGCGAACATTATTGAAAGTTGGAAGCATGGTGGATTAATCACTTTTAAACCCTCAAAATTTGTGTAATGAAAAAGATCAAAGTATCTAAAAATACCCCCGTTGCAGCAGACCTGCATACTCAGCGAATTTCAAATGCAAAACAACATATTTTAATCCAACATAGCGGGATTCAACATGTTTTTGTAAGCTCCATAAGAATAACATGGGGAATGAGTATGCAGGTTTGCTGCTGCTCATACCTAGTGAGTAGCAGGTATGAGTACCTGCAGGTATGAGTTAGCAGTTATGAGTTTTCAAAATTGGTTTGAATTTTTTAACAGTTATTTATTTAACCTGTTTGGTTTTAATTTAATATTTCGTAAATATGAACTAGAAGAACCCATTTACCAAGATTTATCGAGTTATGTAGAGAAATAGGCGAGATATAGAATTTTACTTATTTCCAATAAGGTTAACATTGAGACAACGTACTGTGTTTACCACTTTCAATATCTCGGTAACCAATGGACATAGAGCAGTGATTCAAAATGCTTAAGTGTTTGTTTTTTTGAGCTGAATTCAATGGTGCCAACAAAAATTTGATAAATTTTATTTTTCTATGTGAAAAGCTCAAAAAAACCCATTTTTTGAGGGTTTATCCCCCTTTACCCCTCCTTCCGGTGGTCCGATCTAGCTGGTTCACAAAATCGTCCGAGTGATTACCACTTTACACGTCCGTACCAAATTTCATTAAGATCGGACCAAATTTACGGCCGCTATCGTGTTAACATACATATATATATATTTGAACGAATGGTGTTTTTTGCTTCTGGGGACCCCAAAATGAAAAGTTAACATGGTCTCGGACTTAGGTCTTACCATGAGTACTACCGTAATAGCTTATTTCTTTAAGGAAATTCGCTAAAATGAAAAGGCTTGTATATAACCAAAACTTATATTGAAAATCCAGCAACCAAAAAGTGCAATTGAAAATTTCAAACGAAAAATTTATCATACAATACAAAATCGTCATAATATAAGATCAACACAAAGTGTATTAAATCTACGTATTAGCAGAGTCGAAGATCGTTGCCCATCAATTTTGGTGTGTGTGTACTAAATGAGATAAGAAAACGGTTGCATTCACATTATTCAAATTTTGCATAAAAGGTAAATGACTCACGAGGAATAGCCCAATTAATTATGAATTAAGTCGCTTAACAGTTTGTTAGCAATTTGAGTAAAAATATTTAAAGTAGCCTACCTTGAAGTTAGCATTAGGGACAGTTAATTGTGTTTGATGAAACTACATGGAACACAAAATAAATTACCAGTTACATAAGCAAAGAATACATTTTCTGGAAAAAGTACATTAAAATGCAGTTTGATAAAAGATTCACCAATTTATTTGAAAATGTTTATATCTAACATTAGTGGAAAAATAAAACTTAAACAAAAAATCTAAGAGGAAACGTGCCTTTAATATCTTTTCCTAAATCATAATGTACAAGAATCCTGCTAGAGAGCAACAGCATCTTCCCCCACAATGACAATCAGATTTTACATTCTTTTTTCTTTAAAAAAAAAGTTAAAATGATCACATGTAATATCACTGCATAAAAAGGGCAATATGTACCCCAGTAAAATGTACTGCATATGTACTTGCTTTCTTACTTAATTTGAAATAGTTTAAATTTACATGACAAAAGACTCAAACAACCAATTCTCTCTATGTTATAATATGTTATTTATGTAAGTATTCTATATACTCCTGCGTGTGTTCCAGTTTTTTTGTCATAATACAGGGTGTTTTTTATCCCAACCCAAAACTTTATTTTATCAGTGTAGGATTATTCCCCCCAAGATCCCCAGATTTGACCCCACTATATTACTTTTTTGGGTTTATAAATAAAAAGTAAGGCTTACGAAAAACAATTCACAGGTTATTCAGCGCTTCAAAAAAAACATAACAAATTTAATAAAAGAAATTCAAAGAGGTAAAACGTGTTCAGGAATTTGATGGCGAGAGCACAACTTTATATAAATGTCAATGGCGCAATGGCAGATTGTTTGAACACATAATCTAAGCTATATGACATCAAACTTATGTAATAGGTTGTATAAAATGTAAACATAAACAAAAAATACTCATTTCATCATTATATTATTCAATCTTAAAAATGGGTTGCGTTTAAAAAATACACCCTGTATAATTTTGATCATATCATGTCATATTATGATTAAACCAATCATGCCATATTACCTCAAATAAGTGTAAATTCATTCAGTGCTCTAATTAATTATCTTAATTTTAGTTTTATTTTATTTTAATAACTCTAAAACAGGGGGAGGGGGTAAAGAAATCCCAATTCATATTTCATTATTAATGATTTATTCCATATATTTACCGTCTAGATATTTATTCCATATCTGTTGATGCCGATCGAGCTCTAATTCAAAGAGGTTAAAACAATCCTGTAAAAACATACAATAATATAAAATACCCTGTTGCAGCAGACCTGCATACTAGAATCATATTTTAACACAACATAAGCGATACATGACCTTCTTTTATTTCTTCCATAAGAATAACATGGAGGTCATCTGCTGCACCAGGTATGCCAACATTTGGTGGTTTTATATCAATGTCAAGTGAATCTGAACTATAAGAAGCCATATTTCTAAGTTTTATCAAGATATGTTGAGAAATAAGCGAGATATAGAATTTTACTTATTTCCCATAAGGTTAACATTGGGACATCGTACTGTATACTGTATTTACCACTTTCAATATCTAGGTACACTTGGTGCATTATATCTTGACCCATGGCCTAGTCCAGTGCTGGAGCTGTCAGATGTTGTTTATTATCAATGATTTTGGACGACAAACAATAAAAAAACAAATTTCTACAAACATCTACTACATTTTGTTTACAAATGACAATTTAGATATACACTGACAGCTGTTGGAAAATGCTAACACGTCAGGCTAGTACTTCTTTGTGTATCAGCTGTGCTCTCCTGATGAATTTCATTTCACTCCAATTGCTTTAGGCGTAAAGGGTCCCCAAGTGTCAAGATATAATGAGTTAAGTGTAACAAATGGGCAAAGAGCAATGATTCAAAATACTAAAAAGGTTCTTTTTTTTGCTGAACTCAATGATACTAACAAAAATGGATTATTTTTATTTTTCTATGTAAAAACTTCAACAATCCTATTTTGGGGGGTTATCCCCCTTAACCCCACCTTCCGGTGGTCCGATCAGGCTGGTTTATAAACTCATCCGAGTGATCACTAATTTACATGTGTGTACCGAATTTAATCATGATCGGACCATATCTTCGGCCACTATTGTGTTAATAATTCAATATTTAGTACATTTAAACTTGAGGAAGCCATATGCCACGTTTTATAAAGATATGTTAAGAAATAAGGAAGGTATAGAATTTTTTCACAGTGCATGTGAATATTGATTAGTTTAAAATAAGTTTTAATAGACTTTATCACTAATATATTTCTTAATAATAATGTCGAAGTGTGGAAAGTGCTTTATTGATTTGAAGCAAGGTGACTTAAGTGCTAAGTGCGTCGAGTGTAACACAGAATATCATCCTTCATGTACACAGCTCGGCGGTCAAAACTTCACAAAAGGAAAAAGCAAGAACTGGAAGTGTGAAAATTGTTCATTGGAAAGTAGTTCGACGACTTCTCAGCGAAGCAACGAATCTACGACCGCCGCTGCCGTCGACAAAAGGACACTGCTAGAGGCTTTAAATAATTTTAAGGCCGATATAAAAAATCATACGGATGCTGCAGTTGGAGGTGTTATCAAAAAACTGGACAGCCTAAAAGACGAGGTTCAGTCAGTTAATAATAAATTGGATCGGCTAGAGGAAAAACAAGCAGTCCTGCAGGGCCGCTGTGACACGCTGGAACGGGCCCACTCCTCGCTGACGACAGAAGTCCGGTCGCTGCAGGCACGAATGGACGACATGGAGCAGCACTCGCGATGTGCGAACATCGAGGTGGTTGGCGTCCCTGTAACGGCCGGGGAAAACATATACGCCGTTCTACAAAAACTCGCCGTCGCCCTCGGAGTCACCTTCCAGAGGGAAGATATTTCAATCGCTCACCGCCTGCGACAGTTTTCGAAAAAGCAAGCTCACCCGCCGATTATCTGCCAGTTCGTCTCGAGATCTGTAAAGGCGGTGTGGTTATCTGCTGCCAAAACCGAGCGAAACGCTCCCTTCAAGTCGACAGACATCTCGGCCAGCCTACCCGTCAGCAATGTCTACGTTGACGACCACTTGACACCCTACAACAAGGCGCTCCTGGGACGGGCGCGGAGGCTGCAGCGCGACGGCAGGATCCACTTCGCTGGATATTTCAACGGGAAGATCTTGATCAAGCCCCGAGAGAACGACACCACTGTTAGAATCCTTCAACAAGATGATCTGAATATGTATGAAAAGGACAGTGTTTATGTAAAAAAATTACATTGTTTATTTACAACAAATAATTTTTCTTTTAAGCGTGTTTTGCTTCTAGGTCAAGATAGATAAATATCAAAATTATGAGTATTATTTAGCACGTTGAGTACTTAGCATGTCAAAATAAAGTCAAAATATCATCACACACTTTATCAACAATTATGTACAAACTGTTCTCGTTCTATTACTGTTTCAATTGTTGATTTCGCATCATCTATTACAATTAAGTGCATTTTTTCAGTCATTCATGCAATCAATGAATAACATACACCATTTGTGTAAATTTTATTATTTATTATTATAACTTATTAAGAGATAAACATCCAATTTTTATTTTATTTTTATAGCTTTGAAAATAAGAAAAAGTTTAGACTCAGCATGCTTATGACAAACATACTAATTATCCCACGTTTACAATGCCAGTTAGCTTATATTGTGGACAACATCGATTTTGCTACTTTTATATTTAAGTAAATTAACTCTAAATATGGTGATCTTTTCTTTCAAATAGAGATATTACGTTTATTGAAATAACGAGATGCATACATTAGAAGCACATCTTAAAATTTGTGTGAGATATTGTAGGATAGACTATAGCATGCATATTGGCGAAACTGAATTATTGTTATTATTATTTTATTTCATTTTTTTGCTAACAAAATATAGATTAAATTTTGCCGTAAAAAATTATTAAGCATTTTTTTATATTATTAATATTTAGGATTATTGCATGAATACAAAACAAAAGCAAGATTGTGTTAATTATATTATTTTGTTGTTATATTTATCAAGAGATAAACGACCAATTTTATTTTATTATTACAGTTTTTAAAAATAAATAAGAAAAAACCTAGCCTAAGCATGTTTACTGACAAACAAACTGTGGACATAATAGATATTGCTCCTATTATATTTAAGTGAAAAATGGCGTTTTTGTCTTTTTTCAAATATATTTTTTACGTTGAAGCAGAATGCAATAAGTTATTCGCTTTAATAATTACTTATGAATTTAAAAAGATTTTTTTATGTTTACATTCTGACGTTCAATGTTATTACAATTTTTGAGAACGCATCAATCAATCAATAACTTTCTTAATAGTTTGCTATTGTTTAACATTTTTATTAGAAACAGTTAAATTGTAAGGTCTTGGGTTAGGCAGACTGAGTAGTGGAGGCAGACCGGATTATTACGGCGGGTTACGGCGCGCCAGATTAAACCTTATGATTTAATCTCATAAGGTTTAATAATACGTGACCCTTGACTTGACTGACCTTTGACCATGACCACCTCCGGCCGGCTCACGCTCACGCTCCAACTTCGTCCCAGCTACTCTATTACTTTTATATCAGACCATTATAAAATAAAGAAGCACAAACCGTAAATTAATTTTTAAATCATACTTTTTTCTCTATTATTTTTTCAAAATAAATTAACTTTCCTCAATAAATTTCCTAATAATTATAACTTCATTAATTATTTTTATTACACACTAATTTCCAATAACGAGGTCAAACTTACGATATTTTTATACTGCAACGCAGCAGACGCACAGGCATTTGCCTATGTCTGCTGATTCCGTAGGACCATTCCTTTTTTTCTCTAGCAGTCAATAAAATTGTAATAAAATTCTTAATTTATTTTTTGCATTTCCATAGACTTATGTTTTTATGATTATATTTGTAAAGCTGTATATTTCTTGGAATAAACGTTTCTTTCATTCATTCATTCAAAATTTTTCCCCAAAAGGATAACATGGGGAATGAGTATGCAGGTTTACTGCCACAAAAATGGAAATATCGGGGATTTTAAACTAATATAATATATTAGATATCATCTAGATGAAGAAAAAAAAGTGTTATTAAGGTATGATGAGAAATAAACAATACCTAGAATTTTACTCATTTCCCATAAGGCTCAGAGGTTGCTTTTAAATGGGCCTTCTGATGCGCCCAAGTGCTTGCTAGTTACAGTTAAATCCAGCAACAGTTAAGTTAAATTAGGAGAGGGTAGCGACGGCGCTGCTCTCTCGTGGCGTTAATGGTGAACTATTTTTTTATAAGTCTTCGAAACCAGTGCTCGACACCAGTTGAGCGCAGCATTAGAAGATACCTCTGTTTGATTCTCCTCTGTACATAAGGTTAATATTGGGACAACGTACTGTGTTTACCACTTTCAATATCTCGGTAACCAATGGACATAGAGCATTGATTCAAAATACTACTAAATTGTTTGTTTTTTGAGGTGAATTCAGTGGTGCCAACACAAATTGGATTATTTTAATTTTTTTAGATTCAAAATTTAAAAAAAAACTTAGTTTTTGAGGGTTTATCCCCGTTTAACCCCCCTTATTACGGTGGTCGGATCGGGCTGATTTACGAGTTCTTCTGATTGATTAACACTTTACATGTCTATACAAAATTTCATTAAGATCGGACCATAATATTTCTATTACTATTTATTTGGGACTTGGTTTTAACTTGTGACAGATAACCAACCCTCATGTCGTATTTTCAGGCATGACAAGGCCCTACCTTAAACGACTTCATCTCATTTGCTGCGTTACACATCATATGACTTTCCAAATTTTAAGCTATTATTAACTACTTTATGAACAAGATATAATTTGTTTCCTTTGATTCCTGCAAGCAGAATTTCGTTAATAATTGCTTGGCTTTAAATGACGAATTTAATCATTTAATAACTTCAAGGTGGCCAGATCACGAAATGATCTACACTGATGCTTCAAAATCACAAGAACCCTCTTTCACTGCAAGTGCAATTTTTCACTATCAACGTAACTTCATTCAATCTTTTAAGATTAATGACATTTTCTCAATTTTTTCTGCCGAAGCCATTGCTATCCTTCATTTATTATTTTACATTGAAACCTTGAATAAGAAATTGTTTGTCATATTTTCGGATTCCAAGAGTGTATTATTGTCTTTAATGAGCAATAATGTTGGTCTTAAAACGTCTCCTATTATTCTTCAAATTAGGAAAAATTATTACGATTTGTCTTTGAAAGGAATCTCAATTGCATTTGCATGGGTCCCATCGCATATTGGGATACATGGAAACGAAGTGGTGGATAGAGCAGCGAAAACAGCTTCTGCCCAAAATCTGTCATATATCCCTTCATTTTTCGACATAAAAAACCTGTTTACATCAAAAGCTTAAAAAAATTGGCAAATTATCTGGGACTTAACTTCAAAATTTAATGGAAATCGACTTTACCAACTGAAAAAATATGTTTCTACCCCGCCATGGTTTAGTTCCTGCTCAAAAAATAGAAGATTTATAACCTCAATTTGCAGAATGAGAATCGGCCATACATATACAAACCTCCATCTTTCCAAAATTCATGTGCTTCAAAATTCTACGTGTGATTGTAATAACGATTCGGCCAGTCTAGATCATTTAATTTTTCCATGCCCTCTGAATGACAAAGAATCAACAAATACTTTATTCAAGAAGCTTACAAAATTAAAAGTGAAATTTCCAGTGAACGTATTAACATTATTGGAAGAAATGGATGAAACAGTTTTGGACTTGATTTTTGACTTTATAGTTAATAACAACATTTCAATTTGATCAATGTGAAATTGTGACTTAAAATTAATTGTAATCATTATTGTAAATTGTTGTGGGCCTTTCTTGGGTAAACCCTAGGCCGTAATAAAGAATAAAAAAAAATATAGAAGTGTATATTTTTAACACATGTTCTTTAGTATTATTATTGTTTTTGTGGTTGCTAAGGTCAGATAAAAAATAATTATGAAAAGTTTTAAAAATGATGAGAATTTGTTCAAGTAAAAGTAGTGTTTATTTAAAAAATATGTCTTCTTATTTTGAGTGTTTTTAGGGTTTCAGCTCGCATTTTAATAACTGGCGACCGTTTCAAAGACAAGAACTAAGATGAGTGAAGCTGAAGGTAAAGAATTTGACAGAAATAAAAACATAGAAGGGTTGTAAGAGCTACTTTTACTAGACTGGTAAATCAACTGACTGATGACATTGGTAAGGATAATTTTGATTTAAATGAAATAGAAGGTAGGTTTCAAACTATTGAAAGAATCTATGAAGAACCTAAAAGTTTAGATACTAAAATTTCCAACTACCTTTTTGAAACAGTGGAAAATGATGTTATTTTGGGAGATGAAGTATCCACAGCTTATAGTTACTTGGAAAGTTTCAATAAAATAAAAGTAGGTGGTATTGGCCGGTCTCACCCCAGCAAGGTGGCGGTGGCGGTGACGTCACCGCTTTTTCGAAAAATCGAAAAAGACTACTTTACTGGAAAGATTCAAAATATAGATATTTTGTTAAAATCGATTTATCGGTGGGTTATTATGAAACTCGGTATTTAGACTTTAACCATGATGGTCTATCCAGTTACATAATCAGCGTTTACGGAGGGAATCGTTTAAGATCACTTTAGTGAGGATTGGTGATTGTGCGACGTTTGAGTATAATAAGTGCGGCGTATGAGTGGCTTGACTATGAGTGGTCTGTTGTACATTTTGCATTTTTATCATTTACTGGAAGACCACAATATACTGACCTGGTACTATTGGTAATATTTAAACTCTGTCATTGCATCTGCTTTGTGAATCGATTAAATCAGACCCTGTAGAGGCTTTTGAAATGTTCTCAGTTCGTTTCATCAATCTGAAGATGTTTTAGCAGGGTACAATGAGTCACTTCAAGAAGGCTTGGAGAATTCACAAGTCCAATTTACAACACAACCGTCTAACATCACTACTTTTGCTTTTGAAAACCACCCAGTGACTATATTGATTGATGATAATAATAACCCTTGGTTTAAAGGTAAACAAGTTTTCAAGATCCTGGGTTGTAATAACACTAACGAGTCCATTTCAATCTATAAAACTGGTACGGATATATAGGACAATGATTTCCAATCCTCTTTGAATAGTGAATGAACCTCTCTGTGTTTATTAATGAACCTGGATTATATGGGTTTATTACTAAGTCCAAGAATCCTGTTTCGGAGAAGTTTCAAGACTGGGTGTATGATCAGGTTTCACCTGCAATTAGAAGGCAAAAAGAATATAAACTGATATCCAAAAACCAGCAGTTGATACAGTCTATTAATCATTCATTGGAGACTAATCACCAACTTGAAACCGTTAAATTAGAGCTCGAATCAAAAATCAAATCTCTAGATCAAATTCTGATTGAGCAGAAACTGAAAGTTGCAGTGTTTACAAATGACCCATATTTAAAACATGTGTTTTGCATTGTATTCAAAGAGAATATGCTTGGTGGACTTTGCGGGTATAAATGTATCCGTGTAGAAAAGAGAAGTCTGAAATCTGCCTTAAGAAAAGCTTAAGAAGAAGGATTTGAGTTGATCTTTTACAAAGAAGGCGTTCCAAATGGAGTAAACATACTAAATAGGACTAAAGAAGTCATTATTTACTACGATATTCCCTTTGGGTCGACATACAACACAATATATACGTTTTACAATTTTGTAAACGTAATTGACCACGTAATGGATCATTGTAAGGATGAATCTTGCCTAGCTTCGTGGTATTAACACACAAACTCAAGCAACTACAACCAACCTTTAGGTTTTAATAAAATGGTTATGATATATACATTAACTATACTGTACATTCTTGTAAATAGTATTTATAATGATAATAAAGATGAATTCATTAACCAAAAGCGAACTCAGTTGTTATTATCCTGTGTGTCACTTTATCACAAAAACCATAATTGATTCAAGTGAGGTATTCGTTATAAGAAACAAGGTTAACAAATAAATACATGTTTTAAAGAAAGAAAAGCCTTTATTTTGAAACTTAAGTTCTCACTTAAGTTATCACGTGTGTGATATCAACACACGTGTTGATATCACTAAAAACCTTTCAAGTACAAATCTCGGTGAAATAGCTAGTGTCTGGACTACAATATCGGAGCTTATTGAACAGTTTCTGTTAAGTAGACAGACAAACCGGTTTTACCCCACAGTATAGTGGATTTGCAACACAAATAACCCTGGCAGTAGTAGGCTCTCTGCTGAGTTATAGCTCATAAACATTGATGAAGATGTTGGTCTTTTCATTATGCAATTGTCAACAGTAAACGACAAGCAGTGAGTCAACGATTGAACGATAACAAATTACCACATATACACTAGTATGGTAGACCCAATTATTTCACTTTATGGTAGTAGAATCTCGTCTTCATCGTCCAAAACTGTACGTAGAAGCTAATTACGTAGAGAGGTAGAGTTGGCGAGAGCATAGCGATGTTTAGTACTCTTATGACGATCACATCTCAGAGTGCTTGAACTGTAGTTTAGTACAGAGAGCGATTCACATCTCAAGTCAAATGCATCAATGACATTGGTTGAAGTTGTGATTAGCTTGTACTGAACAATCAGTTTCTTCTCCAATCCTTTAATGTAGACACTTTGTCGATAGGCGAGAAGTGATCTTAGCTTTGCTATAATATCCTCATAGTCTTTGTCACCAGTTTCCCAATCTATACCATGGTAACGTTTATACAGCCATCAAACCTCTCGTTGTTTGTCTTGATTCAGCTGAGATCGAACATATGGCGGGTTTACTATACAATGAAAGAGAATTGTCCCAGTTGAAATCTCAATCACGCAGACTTCCTTTAAAATGTACTCATTATTGTTGTCCTTGAATGATTGAAAGTCTGAAACCACTCTTGATGATCTACGCTGTCGATAGGAGATAGGATTACGACAGCCACAGACATCCATCTTGTTCAGTGGTGAAGCTCTCATTGGTGTTCATCTGCTAAAGTCATTCGAAATATAACAGTATAAGCAATATACGTTTCACCTTCCACACTTAACTTACAGACATAATAGTTTATACCTTTAGTGTGTTAAACAAAATGATTTATTGTAGATGGACGAATCTTACGTTCAGAGAATTCAACGTTATAAAGAAGGAAATTTCAATACTTTTTAAAAACCACCCAGTGAGTAAGAGCTGTTGGAGGTTTTTCACCACCTTTATCGTATATAGTTGTTAATTGTAATACGGGGATATTGCAGAATGTGGTGTTCATACATTGCACTGACCTAATGGTTTAGTTGCATTAATGAGCGATACGTATTATCAATTTTTGTTAATGTCATAAATGCGAAGGATGAGCTAAGTATTCGAGCGGTCTTCTGCTCTTACAATGTAAGAGCAGAAGAGAATTATAATGTAATCTGACATAATTAGCAACGCTGAGCGCCGTCTTCAGTGACGGTGTGTGGTCTACTGGTTAATCACCCACGTTATTGATATCAGGCAAAAGTCTGCTATACAAGTATGGACATATCTGGATCATATTTTTAAGTTAAACGTAACAGGTCGGAAGTAAACGATTTCTTTAAATTCCCAGAGACGGGGTTTACATCATTATGTGTATTGGTTACTTGACCGCAACAGTCCCAAATGATCTGGCTTGAACAAGATGGTTCCTCTTTTTTCCTTTTGAGTTCAGTCATAAAAACCTAACCTAAGTATAGACAGTAATCACGCTAGAGTTGTTTTCACAATGATATCAAACGATATAGTTTCTGTAGTATACCAACTTCATAAACCTATCTTAACTGCTAGACTTATAAATGGGATTAGCTATGTCTCACTGTCTGTAATCGTTTGTTAGTTTCATTAGTTTAAAATCGCATATGACAAAGCTTAAGTTTGATAATTTACACACATCAGATCGTTTATAGTCGTAGTCCACCTTTCGTGTTTAAAATACTGTTGTAATCTGCAAAAAAATACGACCGGTGATTATAGTAGGGATAACCACAACACAAGTAGTCTGTACAAATAAACGAAGCGATTTTTTTATGTCTTTAAATTTCCTGTATCACTATGTGAATATTAATGAACCTGCCTTATATGAGTTACATTATTGAATGTACGTCAACACATGTTATTAGGTTCTTGACCGCAACTGGTGTTACAGCGATTACGTTATCTATAAACACCACACAAGATGGATTCTCTTTTGGTTATCGTCTTCACAAACCTAACCTAACTTAACCTGACCTAATTTGACTGTTCAGCACTAGTCATTTCTGGTTGTAAAGCTATTTGTAGACAGGTTGAAAAACAATAAAATACGTTAAGTTAGGCTACACAAGGTCAGTTTAAATTCAAAATAGGAAATGATTCTTGATCTCTTTTAATTTCCAGTATCACTATGTGGATATTAATGAACGTGACTTATATGAGTTGCATGATTGAATGTACGTACAACATGTAATTGGGTTCTTGGTCGCAACTGGTGTGAACATCAAATAGCGATTACGTTATCTACCATAACCGATAAATAACGACTTCACAAACCTAACTTAACCTGACCTAACTTAACTGTTCAGCACTAGTCATTTCTTGCTGTAAAGCTATTTGTAGACAGGTTAAAAAACAATAAAATACGTAAAGTTAAGTTAGGCTACACAAGGTCACTTTAAATTCAAAAATAGGAAGCGATTTTTGATCCCTTTTAATTTCCAGTATCACTATGAGGATATTAATGAACGTGACTTATATGAGTTGCATGATTGAATGTACGTCAACACATGAAATTGGGTTCTTGGTCGCTACTGGTGTGAACATCAAATAGCGATTACGTTATCTACCATAACCGATGAATAACGTCTTCACAAACCTAACCTAACCTGACTGCTCAGCACTAGTCATTTCTTGCTGTAAAGCTATTTATAGGTAGGTTGTAAAACGATAAAATACGTAAAGTTAAGTTAGGTTACACAAGGTCAGATAAAGTTGAGGTAAAATAGGTCAGGATAAGTTATGTCAGAATAGGTTAGGATAAGGTAGGTCAAAATAGGTCAGGTTAATTTAAGTTAAAAATAGATCAGGCTACGTTAGGTTGAAATAGGTCAGGTTAAGTTAGGTTTGACGGCGGCGGCGGCCACGGCATCAGCGGTAGTGGTGATCATGATACATTATATAAGACCTCACCACTACCGCTGATGCCGTGGCCGCCGCCGCCGTCAAACCTAACTTAACCTGACCTATTTCAACCTAACGTAGCCTGATCTATTTTTAACTTAAATTAACCTGACCTATTTTGACCTACCTTATCCTAACCTATTCTGACATAACTTATCCTGACCTATTTTACCTCAACTTTATCTGACCTTGTGTAACCTAACTTAACTTTACGTATTTTATCGTTTTACAACCTACCTATAAATAGCTTTACAGCAAGAAATGACTAGTGCTGAGCAGTCAGGTTAGGTTAGGTTTGTGAAGACGTTATTCATCGGTTATGGTAGATAACGTAATCGCTATTTGATGTTCACACCAGTAGCGACCAAGAACCCAATTTCATGTGTTGACGTACATTCAATCATGCAACTCATATAAGTCACGTTCATTAATATCCTCATAGTGATACTGGAAATTAAAAGGGATCAAAAATCGCTTCCTATTTTTGAATTTAAAGTGACCTTGTGTAGCCTAACTTAACTTTACGTATTTTATTGTTTTTTAACCTGTCTACAAATAGCTTTACAGCAAGAAATGACTAGTGCTGAACAGTTAAGTTAGGTCAGGTTAAGTTAGGTTTGTGAAGTCGTTATTTATCGGTTATGGTAGATAACGTAATCGCTATTTGATGTTCACACCAGTTGCGACCAAGAACCCAATTACATGTTGTACGTACATTCAATCATGCAACTCATATAAGTCACGTTCATTAATATCCACATAGTGATACTGGAAATTAAAAGAGATCAAAAATCGCTTCCTATTTTTGAATTTAAAGTGACCTTGTGTAGCCTAACTTAACTTAACGTATTTTATTGTTTTTTAACCTGTCTACAAATAGCTTTACAGCAAGAAATGACTAGTGCTGAACAGTTAAGTTAGGTCAGGTTAAGTTAGGTTTGTGAAGTCGTTATTTATCGGTTATGGTAGATAACGTAATCGCTATTTGATGTTCACACCAGTTGCGACCAAGAACCCAATTACATGTTGTACGTACATTCAATCATGCAACTCATATAAGTCACGTTCATTAATATCCACATAGTGATACTGGAAATTAAAAGAGATCAAGAATCATTTCCTATTTTGAATTTAAACTGACCTTGTGTAGCCTAACTTAACGTATTTTATTGTTTTTCAACCTGTCTACAAATAGCTTTACAACCAGAAATGACTAGTGCTGAACAGTCAAATTAGGTCAGGTTAAGTTAGGTTAGGTTTGTGAAGACGATAACCAAAAGAGAATCCATCTTGTGTGGTGTTTATAGATAACGTAATCGCTGTAACACCAGTTGCGGTCAAGAACCTAATAACATGTGTTGACGTACATTCAATAATGTAACTCATATAAGGCAGGTTCATTAATATTCACATAGTGATACAGGAAATTTAAAGAGATAAAAAAATCGCTTCGTTTATTTGTACAGACTACTTGTGTTGTGGTTATCCCTACTATAATCACCGGTCGTATTTTTTTGCAGATTACAACAGTATTTTAAACACGAAAGGTGGACTACGACTATAAACGATCTGATGTGTGTAAATTATCAAACTTAAGCTTTGTCATGTGCGATTTTAAACTAATGAAACTAACAAACGATTACAGACAGTGAGACATAGCTAATCCCATTTATAAGTCTAGCAGTTAAGATAGGTTTATGAAGTTGGTATACTACAGAAACTATCTCGTTTGATATCATTGTGAAAACAACACTAGCGTGATTACTGTCTATACTTAGGTTAGGTTTTTATGACTGAACTCAAAAGGAAAAAAGAGGAACCATCTTGTTCAAGCCAGATCATTTGGGACTGTTGCGGTCAAGTAACCAATACACATAATGATGTAAACCCCGTCTCTGGGAATTTAAAGAAATCGTTTACTTCCGACCTGTTACGTTTAACTTAAAAATATGATCCAGATATGTCCATACTTGTATAGCAGACTTTTGCCTGATATCAATAACGTGGGTGATTAACCAGTAGACCACACACCGTCACTGAAGACGGCGCTCAGCGTTGCTAATTATGTCAGATTACATTATAATTCTCTTCTGCTCTTACATTGTAAGAGCAGAAGACCGCTCGAATACTTAGCTCATCCTTCGCATTTATGACATTAACAAAAATTGATAATACGTAACGCTCATTAATGCAACTAAACCATTAGGTCAGTGCAATGTATGAACACCACGTTCTGCAATATCCCCGTATTACAATTAACAACTATATACGTTAAAGGTGGTGAAAAACTTCCAACAGCTCTTACTCACTGGGTGGTTTTTAAAAAGTATTGAAATTTCCTTCTTTATAACGTTGAATTCTCTGAACGTAAGATTCGTCCATCTACAATAAATCATTTTGTTTAACACACTAAAGGTATAAACTATTATGTCTGTAAGTTAAGTGTGGAAGGTGAAACGTATATTGCTTATACTGTTATATTTCGAATGACTTTAGCAGATGAACACCAATGAGAGCTTCACCACTGAACAAGATGGATGTCTGTGGCTGTCGTAATCCTATCTCCTATCGACAGCGTAGATCATCAAGAGTGGTTTCAGACTTTCAATCATTCAAGGACAACAATAATGAGTACATTTTAAAGGAAGTCTGCGTGATTGAGATTTCAACTGGGACAATTCTCTTTCATTGTATAGTAAACCCGCCATATGTTCGATCTCAGCTGAATCAAGACAAACAACGAGAGGTTTGATGGCTGTATAAACGTTACCATGGTATAGATTGGGAAACTGGTGACAAAGACTATGAGGATATTATAGCAAAGCTAAGATCACTTCTCGCCTATCGACAAAGTGTCTACATTAAAGGATTGGAGAAGAAACTGATTGTTCAGTACAAGCTAATCACAACTTCAACCAATGTCATTGATGCATTTGACTTGGGATGTGAATCGCTCTCTGTACTAAACTACAGTTCAAGCACTCTGAGATGTGATCGTCATAAGAGTACTAAACATCGCTATGCTCTCGCCAACTCTACCTCTCTACGTAATTAGCTTCTACGTACAGTTTTGGACGATGAAGACGAGATTCTACTACCATAAAGTGAAATAATTGGGTCTACCATACTAGTGTATATGTGGTAATTTGTTATCGTTCAATCGTTGACTCACTGCTTGTCGTTTACTGTTGACAATTGCATAATGAAAAGACCAACATCTTCATCAATGTTTATGAGCTATAACTCAGCAGAGAGCCTACTACTGCCAGGGTTATTTGTGTTGCAAATCCACTATACTGTGGGGTAAAACCGGTTTGTCTGTCTACTTAACAGAAACTGTTCAATAAGCTCCGATATTGTAGTCCAGACACTAGCTATTTCACCGAGATTTGTACTTGAAAGGTTTTTAGTGATATCAACACGTGTGTTGATATCACACACGTGATAACTTAAGTGAGAACTTAAGTTTCAAAATAAAGGCTTTTCTTTCTTTAAAACATGTATTTATTTGTTAACCTTGTTTCTTATAACGAATACCTCACTTGAATCAATTATGGTTTTTGTGATAAAGTGACACACAGGATAATAACAACTGAGTTCGCTTTTGGTTAATGAATTCATCTTTATTATCATTATAAATACTATTTACAAGCATGTACAGTATAGTTAATGTATATATCATAACCATTTTATTAAAACCTAAAGGTTGGTTGTAGTTGCTTGAGTTTGTGTGTTAATACCACGAAGCTAGGCAAGATTCATCCTTACAATGATCCATTACGTGGTCAATTACGTTTACAAAATTGTAAAACGTATATATTGTGTTGTATGTCGACCCAAAGGGAATATCGTAGTAAATAATGACTTCTTTAGTCCTATTTAGTATGTTTACTCCATTTGGAACGCCTTCTTTGTAAAAGATCAACTCAAATCCTTCTTCTTAAGCTTTTCTTAAGGCAGATTTCAGACTTCTCTTTTCTACACGGATACATTTATACCCGCAAAGTCCACCAAGCATATTCTCTTTGAATACAATGCAAAACACATGTTTTAAATATGGGTCATTTGTAAACACTGCAACTTTCAGTTTCTGCTCAATCAGAATTTGATCTAGAGATTTGATTTTTGATTCGAGCTCTAATTTAACGGTTTCAAGTTGGTGATTAGTCTCCAATGAATGATTAATAGACTGTATCAACTGCTGGTTTTTGGATATCAGTTTATATTCTTTTTGCCTTCTAATTGCAGGTGAAACCTGATCATACACCCAGTCTTGAAACTTCTCCGAAACAGGATTCTTGGACTTAGTAATAAACCCATATAATCCAGGTTCATTAATAAACACAGAGAGGTTCATTCACTATTCAAAGAGGATTGGAAATCATTGTCCTATATATCCGTACCAGTTTTATAGATTGAAATGGACTCGTTAGTGTTATTACAACCCAGGATCTTGAAAACTTGTTTACCTTTAAACCAAGGGTTATTATTATCATCAATCAATATAGTCACTGGGTGGTTTTCAAAAGCAAAAGTAGTGATGTTAGACGGTTGTGTTGTAAATTGGACTTGTGAATTCTCCAAGCCTTCTTGAAGTGACTCATTGTACCCTGCTAAAACATCTTCAGATTGATGAAACGAACTGAGAACATTTCAAAAGCCTCTACAGGGTCTGATTTAATCGATTCACAAAGCAGATGCAATGACAGAGTTTAAATATTACCAATAGTACCAGGTCAGTATATTGTGGTCTTCCAGTAAATGATAAAAATGCAAAATGTACAACAGACCACTCATAGTCAAGCCACTCATACGCCGCACTTATTATACTCAAACGTCGCACAATCACCAATCCTCACTAAAGTGATCTTAAACGATTCCCTCCGTAAACGCTGATTATGTAACTGGATAGACCATCATGGTTAAAGTCTAAATACCGAGTTTCATAATAACCCACCGATAAATCGATTTTAACAAAATATCTATATTTTGAATCTTTACAGTAAAGTAGTCTTTCTCGATTTTTCCCCTAAACATTGGTTATGTCAAAAGGTAGTGCACGATTTATAGTGGCTAAATACCGAGTTTCATCGAAAAAGTCCGAGTAGTTTTATGCTACGATTTTTCAAATATTACAGCGCCTTCAATTCTCCATATAGGCAACCCGCAATATACGGGTGTCCCATATGGTCATGGGGGGTGGACGAAGTTTTAGCACGATTGGACCATAAATAAAGGAGATTCAGCTAATTACATGTTAACTACACAGGGTATTTTATAGGGGGTGATAGCGTGACGTAACATGGACGGTGGGTGTAATGATCAATGCTCGCAGTATGCATTTTTATATAATGGACTTAGGGTGTAGTATGTTGACCAGATCACTCAATAATGGCAAGCCGCTCATACGCCACACAGACACCGCTCACACGCCGCACATTTCACTCAAACGCCGCACAGATACCACTCACGCGCCGCAATCTTTACTAACACGCCGCGCAGATACCGCTCACACGCCACACATTTCACTCACTCGCCGCACAGATACCACTCACACGCCGCACAGATTCCGCTCACACACCGCACATTTCACTCACACGCCGCAGAGAGACTGCTCACACGCCGCACAGATTCCGCTCACACACCGCACACTCCACTCACACGCCGCACTTACCTGATAATTAGCTTGTTTGATACCTAATTTCCATAAAAAATACCTTATTTGCATATTAAATACCTCATTTGCATATTAATTACCTCATTTGCATTTCAAAGTTACACGCTGCATACTTCACTCACACATCGCACTTACTTGATAATTAGCTTGTTAGATACCTAATTTCCATATAAAATACCTAATTTGCATATTAAATACCTCATTTGTATATTAAAAACCTCATTTGCATATTAAAACCCTAATTTGCATTTAAAAGTTAGGTTAAGAGAGGTTACGTAAGCTCATTTACATAAAAAAAATAAAATAAAAAAATAAAAAAAGGTTAGGTTAGGTTAAGATAGGTCGGGATAAGATAGGTTAGGCTTCGTAGGCTTCAGCAGGGTGGTCGGGGGGGGGCTGACGTCACTGTGACGTCACCGCCACCGCCACCCTGCTGGGGTGAGACCGGCCAATACCATCTACTAATAAATGTTTAATGCAGAGTAGGTTGAATAGGTTAAAACCTGATGATTTATCTAGTAATCATTCTAATTTGAGTAGACCTATGTCTGAAAGTATAAAGAACAGATTAAAGCTTCCAACCATTGAACTACCAAAATTTAGTGGAAATTTGAAAGAGTGGATTCAGTTTTGGGGCATATTCAAGCGAATTGATGAGGATGACACGATTGATGATGTTGATAAGTTTCATTATTTAGTCCAGGCTACTTTACCTAATTCTAAGGCAAGACAAATAGTTGATAGTTATCCTGCCACAGGAGATAACTACCATAAAGTCATTAAGAGCTTGAAAAGACGTTTTGGTAGAGACGATTTATGAATAGCAGTCTATGTAAGAGAACTTTTAAAGTTACTATTAAATAATATGAGTGGTAATGTAAAACTTTCTATGCTAGTTGATAAGTTAGAATCTCAAATCAGAGCACTTGCTACATTAGGTGTTACGACTGATAAGTGTGCTGCAATTTTGTACCCGTTAGTGGAATCATGTTTGCCAGAGGAACTGCTCAGAGCCTGGCAAAGACACTCAGATTTTGATCCAGAAGCTGACCTGAAAGATCGACTAGAGGTCTTGATGAAGTTTCTCCAAACTGAGGTAGACAATGAGGAACGCATCAAACTTGCTGTTTCAGGATTCGACGATCTAAAAAAATACAGCTCAAAGTCTGGTAAGTCTACGTTTCATAAACTTTTATAGTTAGTTCCAGAAGAGACGACATCTCTACTGCATCTGGTCTTGTTAATAAAATGGCGGAGAAATCAACCTTAAAGTGTATTTTTTGTAATGGACAACACTTGACTGAAAATTGCAGAAGTTGTAGTAACTTAACTCATTCTGGAGAAGTAAATTTGTTATCTAGTAACAGATGTTGTTACCGTTGTACAAAGTACGGACATGTCAGCAAAAAATGTCATGTGAGATTAAACAGTTCTATTTGTAATGGTCGACATGCTACTGTAATGTGTAACAAAACCACAGAACCAACTAATAAGAATACTAAAGGTGGTACTGTAGTTCCATGTGAAAAGAATTTGGCTAGTAATGTACATAATGAAGTATTTTTACAAACTGTTAGAGTTAACATCAGAGGTAGAAGTGCAGAACGAGCAGCAAGAGTTATTTTTGACTCTGGGTCACAAAAATCTTACATCTTAAGAGAAACTGCTGAGGAAATGGAGTATCTACCGGTAAGGAGAGAAAAACTAAATCATGCATTATTTGGAGGTTCTTTTACAGGTAGTATTGAACACAATTGTTACAAAGTAAGAGTTAGTGATTTGTGTAATACTTTTTATTGTAATTTTGAAGTTTTAGATCAAGATGTAATATGTGACAATGTTTCTACGATTAAACCAGGACCATGGATGGACGAACTACAGGCTTTAAACATCAATGTTTCAGATACTGTTGAAGGGCCGATTGAAATTTTAATTGGGTCTGACGTGCTAGGAAAGTTGTTTACAGGGAAACGACATGTTTTGTCAAATGAGTTAGTTGCAATGGAAACCTTACTTGGTTGGGTTCTCATGGGGAAAGTTAATTTGAGAGGGACTCGTAAATCTAGTTCCATGACTGTTACCTCTTTGCTTACGCCTAATATGTCGATTTCAGACTTGTGGAGTCTAGATGTTTTAGGAATTAAAGACCCTATTAGTGTTAAGACAGAGTCTGAAACAAAGTCAGCTGCACTGAGTAATTTTTTGGAGACTGTTTCAGTGAACAGTGACGGTAGGTATGAGGTAAGACTTCAGTGGATCGAAGACCATCCTCCTCTCCCAACTAACCTGGATATGGCAAAGAAACGGATTAATTCACTTGTTGTAAAGCTTAATAAAAATGGGTATTTTGATAGTTATCAAAGTGTATTTTCTGATTGGAAAAATCTCGGTATAATCGAAAAGGTTCCAAATGCTAATCTTGAAGTAGGACATTATTTACCACATCGTCATGTCATAAAAGAAAGCAGTGCTACAACAAAACTTCGACCAGTTGTCGATGCATCTGCGAAGCAAAGAGGTCGACCTTCGCTCAATGTTTGTCTGTGGAAAGGTGAGAATTTAATTGAGTCTATTCCAGCTATAATTAATCGGTTTAGGTGGAGCAGATATGGTGTTGTTTCCGATATAGAGAAGGCATTTCTTCAAATCAGCTTAGACCCATGTGAGAGGGAATTCCTACGTTTTTTATGGATTAATAAAGAAGGTGAATTAGAAGTATATCGTCATGCAAGAGTTGTTTTTGGCGTAACTTGTAGCCCTTTTTTGATAGGTGCAGTAATAAATTTACATTTAGAAAGGACTCTACAGCTTATTGAAGATGGTAAGTCAGAATTCTCCAAAGATGTTGTTGTACGACTTTTAAATAGTTTTTACCTAGATAACTGCATGGCTAGTTTTGACAATGAATCTGATCTCAAGTTTTTCATTGACCAGTCTACAAAGATAATGGGAGAAGTCAAGTTTAATTTGCGAGCTTGGGAATAAACAGGGAATATTGTATCAGAAGCTGATGTAATAAAACCTGTATTGGGTCTAAATTGGAACAAACAGTTAGACACCTTAGAAATTAGTAAAGACAACTTGAGATTCGATGGGAATGACTTAGTACCGGTAACAAAACGAGTTATTCTTTCTTTTGCACATAAACTTTTTGACCCTATAGGTTTCACTTCCTCTGCATCACTCTTTCCTAAAATACTTCTCCAGAAAACCTGGGAGAATAAAATGGGTTGGGATGACGAAGTACCTAATGAAATCAAACTTGATTTTGTAAAATGGGTAAAAGAACTAGATTGTATAAATTTGTTAAAGATTCCACGACATTTTGCAGAAGATGCACGAGACGAGATTTCTTGGTCTCTTCATTGTTTTTGTGATGCCAGCAAGAACGCTTATGCTGCTGTTGTATTTTTACGAGGTGAGTCGGTAAGTGGACATGTGTCTTTACAGTTAGGTCAAGCAAAGAGTAGAGTTTCGCCTGTTAAGGAAATGAGCATCCCTCGTTTAGAGTTGATGGGAGCTACGATTGGATCTCGATTAACCAGATCTATAATTGAAAGTCTTGACATGAAAGACACTAAAATATTTTATTGGACTGATTCGACAACAGTACTATCATGGATAAAACAAGAATGTCAATGGGCTGTTTTTGTTAACAATCGTGTGAAAGAAATCAGAAGTTTGGCAGAGATCCAGTCATGGCACTACGTCCCAGGTAGTTTAAATCCTGCTGATCTACCTTCAAGAGGATGTTCTCCATAACATTTAGTGGAGTCAAAATGGTGGGAGGGTCCGCAGTGGCTTAAAGAATCTCCTAACCACTGGACTGATCAAAATGAAGGAACTGAATATGACGAAGATGCCATATGTAGAGAACTAAAAAAGGGGAAACTGTCTACAGCATTGATATCAAAAACAGAAGTCTGGAAAGATTGATATTCATATTTGTCTATTTATGAAAAGCTACTCAGAATGGTTGGGTGGATTAGCAGTTTTTAAAAATTCAAGGGAAAAAGAAAAAGAAAACAAACAAACTTTCTGGACCACTGAGCACCAGTGAAATAATGAATGCTGAGAGAAATGTTTTTAAATTAGTTTAAAAAGAGTCATTTGCAGGTGTCAAGGATGACAAATTAAAGTCACTTTGTGTTTTTGAAGATTCGGATGGTATAATCAAACTTAAAACAAAGTTGATTGAGAGACCTGACACACATAATTTCCGATGTCCAACCGTATTGTCATGCAATCATCCAGTTGTGCTTAGATTAATTCGACAGAAGCATGAAGAAAATTGTCATGTAGGAGTTCAAGGTTTGCTTACTTTATTAAGAGAAGATGTTTGGATAATTTGTGAAAGAAAAACTGTAAAATCTGTTGTTGATAAATGTATCACATGCAAAAGATATAGTGCGAAGAAACTTGATTCTGTTCCTGTTCATTTGCCATTAGACAGAGTTCGAGACGCTGGAGTGTTTGAAATCTGTGGAATTGATTTTGCTGGCCCTGTATTTTTTAAAGGAAGTCAGAAAGCATGGATTGTGTTGTACTTTTGTGCTGTTTACCGTGCAGTGCATTTGGAATTGGTCACATCTTTGTCTACCGAAGCATTTTTACAAAGTCTGAGGCGATTTATTTTGAGGAGAGGTAGACCTACTATAATATACAGTGACAATGGAACAAACTTCCAAGGAGCAGCAAATGCTTTCAATCAACTGAACTGGGATCAGATTATGAAACACAGTTCTGTTAAACGAATGAGTGGAAGTTCAACCCTCCTGTATCACTATGGTGGGGTGGATGGTGGGAGAGACTCATAAGACTTCTGAAACAACTTCTCAAAAGAGTATTGGGGAAAGCTTGTTTGAATTATGAAGAATTAATCACAGTGTTATGTGACTGCGCACATAACACTGCGCAAGACCGTTAACCTATGTTTCTGAAGATAGCAGAGATATGGAAGTATTGACTCCTGCATGTTTCTCAATGACTCGAAAGAATATGGAATAGCGGATATCGACTGCATTGATAAAATACATTTGTCTCGTCGATGGAGCTACCGACTGAAGATAAAAGAGGACTTACGCAAGAGATTCAGAAGTGAATATTTAAGTCAGTTAATACTTCATGCAAAAAGGAGTAAGAGTCGATAAGTTTCTGTTGGTGAAATAATTAATTTTGATTGGAAGTGATAATGAAAAGCGAATGGATTGGCCTATGGCAAAAGTTCAGAAAACGTTCGAAGGAAAAGATGGAAATGTACGTTTGGTGGAGTTAAAAACGAGTAAAGAAATTATATTGAGATTTATCCAAAATGTGTATCCATTGGAGATATTAAACAACGAAGAACCGCAAGACAAAGAACAAAAGTCAAAACAAAAATTAAAAGAGCAACAACAAAATGATAAGGTAAATGAAGATGGAACCCAAAATAGATTCACAAGAAGGGGAAGACTCTTAAAAACGCCCAAGAGACTTTATGAATAAGTTAAGTGTTTTGAGTCTTAACTCTATTGATAAAGAAGACTCAAAAAATGGGAGTATGTTAGAAGTGTATATTTTTAACACATGTTCTTTATTATTGTTATTGTTTTTGTGGTTGCTAAGGTCAGATAAAAAATAATTATGAAAAGTTTTAAAAATGATGAGAATTTGTTCAAGTAAAAGTAGTGTTTATTTAAAAAATATGTCTTCTTATTTTGAGTGTTTTTAGGGTTTCAGCTCGCGTTTTAATAGCTATAAAATCACAGCTACAAATATCAAGAACGAAACAGAAAAAGATACAATGTTTTTTTTAAGATTGTACACCTTTCTTCAAGCTCAACCCACTCTAATCAAATCAAATCAAATCAAATCAAAATATCTTTATTTGTTTTATGTATACATGATACATGAAAATAGTGTCAAAAAAAGGTATTGCCTATACATAAATAAATAAATATAAAAATATAACCTAAACATACACTAATTACAATCTCGTAATTCCTCGTATGAATACAAAGCTCTGGATACCAGATATTCTTTAAGCAGTTTTTTGAATTTATTGATATTTTTTTCTTGTTTTAGAAAAATGGGCATTTGGTTTAAAAATTTTGTTCCCATGTATATGGGGTTCTTTTCAAAAAAGGCTAGCCTGTGAGTGGGTATGATGGTATTTTTGTTCCTTGTGTTATAAGAATGTGAGTAGGAATGTCCTCTACTTAAAAAATTACTAGTTGCTAGTAAAACAGTATCATATATGTACTGTCCATAAACAGTTAATATTTTTAAACTTTTGAAATATTCTTTTGCGGAGTGATTGGGTTTTAGTTTCAAAATTATTCTTATGGCTTTTTTCTGATTCTTTAAAATTTCATTTAAGTTTTATTTTTTTGCTGCACCATACAGAGCTAGGCCAAATGAAATGTGGGAATGAATATGGGCATGATAAATAGTTTTTAATGTATCTATATCACTGCATAAAACTGACATTCTATATAAAGCATAAATTCCTGAATTTATTTTAGAAAGTACCTTTTGAATATGATTATCCCAATTTAAATTTTCATCAATTTGCAATCCCAGGAAGTTAATGGAATTTTCTAAGTTTATTAGTGTGGAATCAATGGCAATTGTTGGTTCATTTTCTCTTCTGCACTGAGCTGTTTTAAATGAGACAAAATTTGTTTTTGATGTGTTTAATTTTAAATTATGATTACTGAAAAATTCAAATATATTTGCCAGTTCCATGAATGATAAAATTTCAACTTCTTCAACTGTTTGCGCCGACACTTTAAGATTTGAATCATCTGCATACAACACTAAATTCTTACCGGGTAATTTGGAAAAACATTTAGCGATATTTGTTAGGTAGCAAGTAAAGAGGAGGGGGCCTAATACTGAACCTTGAGGTACTCCAAATTTGATTGATTTTAAATCTGACTTAACACTATAAACTTTATTTTTTTCGGAATGGGTTAGTTCAACATACTGCAGTCTATCTGACAAGTATGATTCAAACTATTTAAATGCTATTTTGTCTATACCTAGAGCTTTCAATTTATTTAATAGTGTTATTTAACACTATTAAATAAATTGAAAGCTCTTAGAGCTTTAATGATGGACAGTGTCAAACGCCTTAGACAGATCCATTCTCCATCTCTGAATTCACTTTGGTCGAAGGAATCATTTTCTGGGGAGAAAGGGCTTACATTCCAACAGTCCTTCGAAACAAAGTCTTCAACGAGCTACATGGAATTACATATATTACAGAAACATCTCGGAGTAACGAAGATGAAGCAGCTCGCTCACTGTTCTGTGTACTGGCCAAACATTGATAAAGATATTGAGCATCTCGTGAGAGGATGTGAAAACTGCGCTTTAACCCGGCCAAATCCACTTAGAGCTTCCGTATACATGGGAAACTTCAAACGAAAACTGGGAGAGAGTACACATAAATTACATGAGACCATCCCAAGCAACCAACTTCCTCTTAAGCATCGACACTAAATAAGTGGGCGAAAATCAAGGTCATTAAAGATGCACCATCCAGCACAAATATCATCCACTTACACAAACAAAGATTTGCTATTCATGGCTACCCAGGCGTTTTGGTGACTGAGATACATTTCATGCTTATTACAAACTTATTTAAAACTTATTTAAAATTCAATGTGGAATTTTCCACAAGTTTATTGCTGCAGGACTTATTAAGGTCACCGCCACCAGAGTGGGTTAGCTACCTCTACCTGCGCTTCCCTCTCATCTATGGAAAAAGAAGGGTTAACATGAAACTTAAAAGAATTGTTGACACAAACAGTTAATGGGAGATAGGTAGTGTTTGCAAAGATAGCATTGTTCATCATCTAGTCTATTGAAATATGGCCAATAGTTAGTTTTACAGCGAAGAACCGAGACCCTTTTTAAAGATAGACAAAATATTGAGAAGTGTTTATTCTGACCTAGATAACCTGCAAACAATAAAATTATTTATAAGTTTTAGTTTTAGTAAACATTAATTTTTTTACCTAGGATGCACGTTTTCCTTGATTTTTCTTCTCTTTTCAAAGTTATATATGTTGTTTCAAATCCATATTTGTATTCTCTCTCATAGCAGTGACCTTTCACAGTTACATCATATCTGATTCTTACAAAGTTATACAACCAACCATCGGCATTTTTATTTTTATTTGTGTATTCCATCAACCTAATGGACCTGTTCAATGCCGTTTTGTCGCAGCCATTAGTGATCAGACGATCTATTACAACATCATCATCACGAACATCAACTACTGTAAACTTCTGTCTGTGTCTGTGATTGTTAATATGTCTACATGTCAAGTAAATTTGTGGTGAACTGGATGTTTGCTTTTGATTTTTTGTTTTTATTGTTTTTTTTCCTTCGGCGGTTACCTTAATCTTCTCAACATTTTCTCCCAGCTTAAAATCCATTGAATGCATTAACGGTACTTCTTTGTCTTGAGTCATCCATTCTTCAAATTTCACTGTAAAATATTGTCATATTTATCATGCTTCACTAAAATATTCGTTAGAATGAAATTGGAAAACGATAATGATATTTCCAGAAGGATTCAGATAATTTTTGATTATTCTTGTGGCCTCCCCAATCACCAGAATTTATTTAAACATGCAATTATACTTAAACTGCCCAAATTTGCAGGCAGTAGTAACTTGAAATTTCGGTTTTAGAAAATTTATGCTATAGGGAAGTTTTATTTTTGATTGAGTAACAATTTCATTATAGGCTATAGCATGAGAAAAACATCTTGTGGGGCCTTTGGAAAATGTTCTAAAATAATGTTTATTGAGCTCCTGTATAAGCTCTTCAAACCTAAAAATCTTTAAATAGTAGTTAAATAGTAATTAAAAGAGCAGAGTGAAACAAATCAATAAATAATTGTTAAATAATCATCAAACTATGATTTTTAAGCAAAAATAATCGATTACCTATTTAATAATTACACTCTGTTCAATTTCGTTTGTGAAAAGACTAATTAATGATTATCTATTAATAATTAAAGGTTAAATATTTGTTATGTAGTTGTTAATTAATTATTATTTTAATTTCCCTCCAATTACCCACAATTCATATTTTGATTAGGATTTTTGCGGACATTTGCCATCACTGATTAGTAAAAAACAAGTTTCACGACGTTTCGGGATCTGGAATCTGATCCCGTCTTCAGGTGGAAGAAAACCTAGAACATAACAAGATTAGTAACACATAGCCAGGAAAACCTGGAGAAAAACACAGCTAAAACAGAGAACTGTAAAAGCAGTCACGAAAACAATAAGCTGAAAAGAAAAACAATACACAAAATAACACAGGAATCACAAGTATCAAGAATCACCAGGCAGGAGAGAGCACGTCCACACCCAATCAGAGCTGAGCTGAGACTGGTGGGAGGAAAGCAAATGGCGGCGGCAACGGAAACTTCGTGGCGGGAACGTCGTGAAACTTGTTTTTTACTAATCAGTGATGGCAAATGTCCGCAAAAATCCTAATCAAAATATAAAATCACCATCACCAACAATGAATTTCAAACAAAGGAAAGGACCCACAATTCATCAGCATGCTGATGAATTGTGGGTATTTTTCTACTGCTTAACCAAATAAATGTATCCTAAAGAGTGTGGAACCATAATTTTTGTGTGAAAATCACTTTCCTTCCAGGTTCTTTAGGGTGGGCCGAAAAAAGTAAATTTTATACGATCAAAAACATGTATGTCTTAAAAGTTGTGTAGTAGGCTTCGTATGAACAGCATAAAATATTAAGCCTGAGAGATTATATCTTTAGACTGCGCAAACCATGTAAGGTTTAAATGTTTTGAGAAAAAAACTCAAATTTTGTGAATTTTAAAATATATTTAATTTTGTCCTATTGTAAACAGGTATGTCCCAAAATGACCACCAAAGAGTCTCAATGCCTATGGTAAAGTAACAGCCCCAAGCGATAATATCTTTACACTGCGCAACCAGCTTAAAAATTGAGTTATTTTGGAGAAAAATCAAATATACTCAAAATACAAATATAATTATTTTATTGTTATTTTTGAGCAATACTAAGTAAAATGGTCAAAATAATGCTCTGGATCTTGTTAAAAGGTTTGTATTCCCACTTCAAAATTCTTATCGTCCTGTAATCGGGCTCTTATCACACCACTTTCTTTGCCTATACTTTCTTGATTGCTCACTTGCTAGGATGACGTCGTCATTACCTTGAAAGACCTTTCCACAGCTTGTGTACAAGTAGGCAACTTCAAAAAAACGTCTAAAGTTTGACACATCATTGTCTGGCTACAGGATTTAGTATAGATGCTTATGACAAATACATTTTTAATGGGGGTTCTGTTTCTTTTAGAGACTGTAATGTGATTAATCAATGATGTCTGCCATGATAAAAATTATCTTTGGAATCTCAAACTTTTAACACCAGTATTTTATGTACATTTCTCGACTTATTTCGAGCTGCAATGATTCAGGTGCTAAGAAAAGTCCTCCGCAGTGATTAAAAAGCTGGTTTCATATACTTAAGGTGGGTTCCACAGGCCAGCTCCTCTGGATTCAGAGATGGAGTTCCAGGAAGCTATTCCACACTAGATAGGTTTTTTCGGTCTGTCAACCGAATTTTGCATCTGCATATTTGCAGGGCCGGCGCCAAGGGAGGGCAGGGGGAGCAAATGCATAGGGGCCCGGATTCACACAAGATTATTAAAAAAGGGGGTCCGGAATGACACAATATAAGTAAAAAAAGGTCATCAGCGGCCCGAGCTCCTCAATTGCACAGGGGCCCGAAAGTCCTGTCACCGGGCCTGCATATTTGTTCTGGATCACAAATGAGATATTGAAGGAAACATTGTATGATCGTATGCATTAAGCTCATTCACAATAAAATATAACTCGAATTTACAAGATTGTTGTGGATTGGATTGTAGAAAACGATCAAATTCTCGAGCTACGGAGAATTTCAAAAGACTCCGGCACAAAGGCCTTTAATGGAATATTTTCAAAATCTGTAAAAGGTACATCTAAGGGGTATAGCTTTAATTTGACACTAAATATGTATAGTAAAAAATTTTAGGGTTCGATGCTGCAACAAAATATTAGAAATCCTATCCTATACTCTTATATGAGCAATGTTATCTTGCGTGCATGTGTGCTTGCTTGGTTGTTTGTTTGTTTGCACAATCATCCCAAAAACGGCTCCGAGGATTTCCTTCTAACTTTTGAAATAATTAATTTATGACTCAAAAATGTGTTCTATGGAGACTACTTGGTCAGAGAAAATCTAATGAAGTAATAAAATGAATTTTAAAGCTGTAAAATTTTAACATTGGCCTTATTAGTTGCCATGATAGCAACAAAATAAACAAGGAAAGTGTAAACAAATAAGAAATCGTAACAGCTGTTTGCAAACTACAGCCATCTAGGGAAAATACAGCGTGTGAGATGCATGGGCGGATTTAGATCTTAATTTTTGGGGGTGCCAGGTCACCTCACTTATGAAATATTGTATGCTCAAATTCAAACATCAAACTCCTATCTTTGAAAGACATGATAATTTTTGGTGAGGGGATTTTCAATTTGTTTTTTGTTGTTGTTGGGCTACACTCACCTAGTTGATTGGAGAGCGGGCTGCTGGTCTTGTCAATTTTTTACACTCAGTTCACACTTACACATACACAAAACTCACAAACACATACATTGACCGGACAGTTCACTCTTAATCCGACGTTTCGCCACACCAGAAGTTGTTAAAAACGTGCGGCGTTTTCAAGGTTGTCCCTAGCAGATTGGTCGCGGATGCGGTCCGAGCGCCTAACCAACACTGACGACTCCAGCGGCGGCGGAGGGGGAGGGGGTGCTCTGTTATCACTGCCATCCGATAACAAAATCTTTCTTTTATTTCCATTCTTATTGAGCCCCTGTATCTCCTTCTCTACCAACCTTATGTAAACATTATTTACCCCCATCGATGGCCGTGAAAGTGGTTCATTTTCAGAGGCTATAAAAAGCGCTTCAACCAAATTTCTCTTTCTCCAATCTGTTTCGTTATACAGCTATCATTCCACTTGATGTCATGACCCGTGTCATAAACATGTTCCGATATTTTTGAACCGTATATTTCCTTTGTTTCAATCTTCTTCCTGTGTTCCTGTACACGGGTGAGAGCAGGTCTAGATGTTTGGCCAATGTAATTAAGACCGCATGAAAAAATTAGAAGAATAAATGCTAAGAACAATATTAGAACTGTTTTTACGAGCAAAAATACCATGCGTAGCCAGATATCTAAGGTCAAACCGTCAAACTGTGGGCACAAGAATAAAAACGTTGTTTATAAAGTCCCTTGCTCATGCTGGAGTCGTCAGTGTTGGTTAGGCGCTCGGACCGCATCCGCGACCAATCTGCTAGGGACAACCTTGAAAACGCCGCACGTTTTTAACAACTTCTGGTGTGGCGAAACGTCGGATTAAGAGTGAACTGTCCGGTCAATGTATGTGTTTGTGCGTTTTGTGTATGTGTAAGTGTGAACTGAGTGTAAAAAAATTGACAAGACCAGCAGCCCGCTCTCCAATCAACTAGGTGAGTGTAGCCCAACAACAACAAAAAACAAATCAAACTCCTATTCAAATAGACTGTTTGCAGACATACTCCAATAAATATCTGTTTATTTTATTTGAGAACTACTCAGTTGTAATTTATGTAAAAGCTTATTCGAAGTTATGTTGAAAATTGATTCCCCTTTTTCTGCCAAACAATCCAGCAAAAATCAAGGGGTGCCGGGCACCCCCTGGCACCCCCAGAAATCCGCCCATGGTGAGATAAAGATTGTATAGAGTAATAAAAAAAATTTATTTATAAATTTTATGACGCTGAAATATTTGATAGTAATTAGATTTGATAAACATGAAAAAGTATCGAGCAAGGTTCGGTCCACCAGGTATTTTTTTTATATTTTAGTTAACACTGAGGTCAGTAAAAAGTTAAAACACAACCAAATAACATGATATTACACTTACCAATTCCCGCCATCGTCAGAAAATTATCCTAGAAAAGAGCAATCCTCTTTAAACATGGTATGTAATCTATAGCGGTTTTCTTTTCACAGTCAAACCTCAATGGATGGATTTTAACGTTTCAGGGGTCAAATTGAAGGGATTTTTATCTAATTTGACAGTATGGCTCAGAGTTTTAAAGAAGTGCGTCAGTAAAGTACAGTTAAGGACTAAAATTTTGGATCAATGCATCTATCCTTCGACGTTTGACAAAGTTCAGTTTACTATATTTACAACTGAAAATATGATCATGCTTTGAAATAGTTCTACAGGTTCCAAAGATTGCGGCAATTACAATTTATTTTCTGAAAAGAGCGGTTTTTATTTCTTCAGCTGCTTTGGCTACTCTGGGACGTGACAAGAAATTGTCTTCATAACAGTTTTAGTTTGTTTATTATCTTTTTTGGGTAATGTTGCCCTTGATAACCACACACAGAAATATTAAATACATGGACACAGAAACATTAAATACATTCATTTACTGACTTGCGAGGGCGGCCAAGAACAAAATTAGACTGCCACTACCTGCTACTATCAGAATTATAACCCCCCTCGCTCTAAAGGGAGAATTTTCGATTGATATTCTTTTTGTTGGTATTGACAATGGTTTTGCTTGTTTATAACTTGTGAATTTCAGTATATTTCAGAAAAACAAAATACAGTATATCATTGATAATAGATGACAAAATTATCATTCGAACATTTTTGTAAAAGACTCTTCACCTCACTTTGATGTGTTAAATATTCTGCCCACTAGTCAAGAGTATGCAAGCATCTTTTTCATATCTGCTTTGTACTAAAAAACCCCAGATATTAAAAGTTAAAATTGAGTGGACAAAAACATCATAAACAAACTACTTAAATATGACATTAGCATAGTCACTGATTAAAAAACTTTTATTTTTTCGCAACATTTTTATATTTTGGGTCCTTGACAACTTTTGTATATTTATATCTCTGTAAGATAAAAAACTTTAGAAACCAAAAATTAATGGGCGCCTTTTTTAAGTAGTGGAAAGCCACAACTGTTTTTGTAATTACGGTATTCCACAACCAAATAGGTCTTATATTCATCCTTATATGTTTACATGCTAAGTTGAAGATGATACCTAAAGTGATTTAAAAGTTAATTATGTGAAAATATTTATTGGCCAAAATACAGATACCTGAGCATTTCAGGAACTCTGTTAACAGGAACTTTTTTCTTTATTTTTGTCAAAGCAATCATAACTCAATGTTGGTGAAAAACCTTTAATTTCCATGAATAAGAGACACAGTAGTGATACTCACTTTGAGGTCGGAGCAACTAGTCTTTGTCGCGTTTCCTCGCTGGACAATGTTTTGTACCATAAATTCCAGCACCTAAAATTTGACAAGGAACAATCATTTCAGTTTAATTTTATCAAATCAAACTATTAATAAAAATTGTTCCATCACACTGATTTGTGTTGGGTTAGACTCCCACTCCAAGTCCCTTCACCTTAAACTTGACAAGGAACAATCCCAGACAGCACAAATACGTTCATTTGACATCTAGTAGATATCTTAACCAAATATCTAATATCATCTCATAGATGTATACCGGGTGTCCCATAATAGTCCCCCCCAAACTTTTTCCTATATTTGTTCAAATATCAATTCCACACCACCCCCAAACATTATTGGGTAGTTAATACTTCATTTTGAGGGGGTAGTTTGAAAAAAAAAACAAAGGAAAAAGTTGGGGGGGGCTATTATGGGACACCCGGTATATCTTAGACTATAATATGTATAATGAATATCTCCCTAGACGTTCAAATGTCACACAATTATACGTCTATTAGACGTCTGAATCAGATATCTGTGAAACATGTAATGAACATCTGACAGATGTAAACGAAAGATATTTATTCAACTTCTACAAAAAATCTTTAGACGTTAAAGAAAATGTCTATAGATGTAAAATAGACATTTGTTTAAACTACGGAAAGCGGTCACCCATCCAGTTTCTTACCATGCCCGATGCCGCTTGACTCAGGAATAGGCTGTTGTCTACTGATCCTTTGTGCCACGGCTGCTGATGAGTAATGAATTTACAGCCTACTATTTGAAGAATCTCTAAGTAAGTGAGGCTGTGATGTTCTGGTTGTTAATCGTGGCACTATTTCTAATAATTTACCGAGATGATTATTGTGATTTTAAATTAATTCACTTATTTTTATTGGGTAGCAAAACTTCCTCGAGGTCACACCTGTGCTCTGCATAATATATAATTAATTATTTGTAGTACTCAATTACTTGATTACGATTGTTTTATCCGAGCCACGCTTCCTAAAATGGGGTCTTAACTTTCGCAGAAAGGTTATTTTTGGGTTTTGGGGCTGCCATTTACCCAAACAATTACACACGACTTTAGTCAAAGCCAAAGCCAATGGCAGAGCTTTTCACTCTGTTAAAGCAAAGGAAACATCCGATCGACTACTCCTTTGTTGAAACGGCATTAGATACATGAAAACGGCAAAACGGAGAGATACATGAATAACGATGCAGTCCTTCAGCGAAAAAAAATAGTTCGCATTAACATTCCTAATAGTAGAGACAGTAACGAACGTTAACATCACAAATGTATATTTAAAACTTTATTTTGAGCTGAAGAGTATAATTAATTACAAATTACAAGGTAAAAACAACCGATCAATCTCTGACATTTTCACTACATTGAACAAGCACACAACCGATTGACTACTAATTTGTTTCTTCGATCAGTTCAGTTGTTTCCTTGCCACACACGGCAAGTTCAGATCTTCCGATTTTCTATTGAACAGAAAAAATCCGCGTCACGTCACGCGTAAAAACAACATAATAGTTGTCAAGTTTAATCTTTTTAAACAAATTTCCGTATTTAGTGCTATCTGTAAAAGGCGTTCGTAAACCTGAATAATTACAAAAATACCCAAGAATACAAATTTTTAAAAGTATAAAGTTATATAAATAAGTAGTTATTGATGGTATAAATTTTTAAAATATTATACAAATAATTTACCGTAAAAACCTTTTTTGACCCAGACAAAATTATTGTTTTGCCTTTTTCTTTAACTTGTACAATCCTCCATATCGTATGAAAAACTGAACAAATACTGAAACACTCCAGTATTGAATGAACATCTATCATTAATCATATAATTATTAATACATCCAACCGTAGACATCTATCATAACATCAAACCATATATATTTAAGCAACATCCAAAAATGTATACAGATGTATTTAGATATCTCTGGAATATTTCACATAGTCATATATAAAACATTTATGAATAGATATTTAGTATATATCTTCTTAGGTATATAAATATATTTATACTTGGTTATATATCTACTAGATGTAGAGGTAAAGCTAGTCATTTCTAGACTTAATAACAACAAAAATAGATATCTACTAAATATCTTGTGCTGTCTGGGATCATGTCAGATTAATTTGATCAAATCAAACTTTTATTTAGGTTTTTTCAGATGAACTGATTTGTGTTGGTTGATTCATTAATTGAGTGTTTAATTAAAAGTACCGGGGACCGAGCTTTGCTTAGCTAAAGTAAAAACAATTTGCCGAGTCAGCTGCTTCATTTAATATTGTCCATAACTATAACATGAGCACTTAACTATAACCCTGTTAGAGCATAATATTCATTATCACTATAACCCTGTTAGAGCATGGCACAGCCTTTTCAGAGCTGTGCCTTCAGATTTTTCTGTACCCACAAAATAGAGTTGATCAGGTCTCTTTCAACCCTATCGACGACGTACTGTCGTAACAGGCGGCGACCAAAGTTTATCGTTACCAATATTTTCTGTCGCTGAAGTTACCTATATGTTCTGAAGTGCCGTTGAACTTGGTCATGATATTTTCTTACGCTTCGTGGGAGTGCAGCGGTCCTGCAAGTGACGGTCGGAACGCTAAGTGGCTCTTCACGAATTTCAAGTTTTGATATGTTAGAGTGACTTTTGAAGTGGTTGGCACTATGTTGGTCGAAAAGTACTAAGTTACTCATTGTGGGCAAGGGTGCCGATCCCCCCCAAGGCCTATGACGCCAATCCCCCCAAATATTTCCAGAATCTATCAAAAATCCCCCCTCCGCACAACATATATTTGTGACATCCTATTTAAGCAGAGGACATAGGAAATAATCGGGGTTAATTTAAGTTACATCACTTTCAAATTTTAATCATTTTCCCGACTAAAAGTTAATAATATTAATTACTTAAAAATTATTATTTTTTTATTAAACCTAGATTTTATTAATCGTCAGTTATTTCAGGAACATCGTCTGGGTGAAGAAGACAAGTGTAGCCTTTAACCATTCTTGAGTCTTGGCCCGAAAACTCGAGGCATCTCGTCTTAACACAAATACAAATACGTAATTGAGGACATTAGGTAGCTACCTCTAAAAAAGTCAATATTTCCTTCTATCATAAGCTTCACTCCAACCGTTCACTAAAACACTGTCCCAATACACGACTGACTCTCTTATTTGTACTACAAGGTCATGATCTATCCCTTAATCACACCCATCACATGTAGGCCTATGTATACAGCTGGCAACTTGACAACATGTCAACATAACAACACCCACAACAACTGACCCTGCCACTATCCACTATCCCAAGTTTTTCGCACTTACGAAAAGCACTAAAATTCTGAATTTTTGTGAGTTCATTCCACATTACGTAGCTGGTCGATAATTTAGTGGAATAAATTAAGAATTATTTCATTCTTTTTTGGCGAAAATATGTCATTCTGTCATGAAGCTGTTGCTTTTATTACTGCATTTTTATATTGAAGTTTTACAATTTTTACAATCCCCTGCTCCTAAATATTTAAAAACTTTTTAACGCCCCCTTCGCTCCTAGAAATAATATTTAAAACTTCAACGCGATATTGGGGGGAACAATTGATTTTGCTAATGGATGACCAATTAAAATTTTTCTTTATCACCATTTTTACTTTTCCCCCCTAAAATGTGATGGTTCTTTTAAAAGTCCCCCTCTAGAAATAACCTGTGAAACGTCAAGGCCAGTGTTGGGGAGTAGCGCGCTACAAGTAGCGGCGCTACAGTAGCGAGTTACTTTATTAGTAGCGAAAGCCGTATCGCCGCTACTTTTTAAAATGCGTAGCTTGTAGCTGTAGCGAGCTACTATATTGAGTAGCGGAGTAGCGAGTAGCGGAATTTGACGCTACTTTTCCGCTACTTTCGCGATACAAACATTTATATTTTTCACGAACCGGTATTTTAACATTTCAAACCATACGAAGATTCTCAGTAAATCGTGATGTTCTTTATTTTGTAATGATTGGTGATTGTTAATGATTTTGTTGTTCCTGTAATCCTTTGCCTTTGACCAAAGACCAACATTTGATTGTGGGAGTTCACTATCGTCGTCCAAAGGCGAAACCACCGGTCTGACACTTAAATGGAGCCATGTGGTAAGCTTATTAGAGCGGGTTAGTTGGAAGCACTTTAGTTAGATGTCGTTGTAAAAACATGGTTTTCTTCTTCTTCACTGAATCAGCCAATCAAAACCACGATAACGATCTGCTAACTTCCTATTCCGTTTCCCCTGATTTTCTGTCACGCAACGACGTGTACCTAAACGAGTTGGAATTAATTTGAGTGTGGGAAAGTACGGGTCGTTTGCCACCAGGTAGTGCAAGTTGTTTTGCGAAATACTGTTCTGCTTGATTCATATTGTGTTTAAAGCGATTGATATAAAATAAATAAATAGATGTTTACATAAAGCACTTAGTAAAAATTAACTAAGTTAATTTTTATTAAGTGCTTTTATGTAAACATCTGCGTATTTATTTTCTATCAATCGCTTTAAGCACAATATGAATCACTCAGTACAGTATTTCACGAAACAACTTGCACTAGTGGCAAACTACTTAATCAATTTCATCTAAACAAATCGGTAAAGCCATTAAAATTGAAAGTCTAGCAAACAAAACAAGAAAACGAAAATATATACAAAGCAGTCGGTGACGACGACGATCGATATATCGCAAAGTCGACGATCAATATATCGCAGCTTTGTTTTCGTAGGCCTTACTTTTTATGAATCCCCCAAAGAAAACAATATATTGGGGTCAAAGCCGAGGATCTTTGGGGGGGAATAATCCTTCACTGATAAAATAAAGTTTTGGATGCGTTTTAAAAACACCCTGTACTATGAAATTAAATAAAAACTTAAAGAAGCTTTAAGGTCAAAGCATATCACGGTAAATATGCTCGTAGATAAATGAAGGAATTCATGAACAAGCAAAGTAAAGTGAATCGAAGCGAATGGTAGGAAAAATACAGGACCAGTAGCAGCTTATATAGTTTAGGCAGTGGCGTAGATATACCTTTGTCAAGGGGGTGGATCACTTTTGGGCGCAGGAAGGGATACATAATGTGATCGAACGTGGAGGTAGTATCACACGCCCACACAATTTTATTTTTTTTAATTTTGAGGTATAAAGTTGTATTCTAGTTTATATAAGTTTTAACTTAGAGTCACCCCAACCAGGGTTATTTGGCTGCTGTGGAGGCGTATTATCACACCTCGATGACTGCTCTTCCATGCCTGGTCCTAAACGGGACTGCATGGGCAAGCTCACGGTGGCCGGTTCCACACCGGCTGCGACATCACCGTTACCAGTGAACGGTTCAACAGCCGCAAGGTCAAAGCCTCGGTCCTGCCTTTGCTTACAATCGTAAGCCGTCTCAGGGACCAGTGCCTGAGCAGGAGGCGGCGGGGGCCGAAAGCTTTGGCGGTCCTGCAGGTAGACCTCATACTCTTCGGCCAGCCTTATCAACTCAGGGATCGTAGTAAACTTGCTACGACGCACCATAAGTTTATATTCCGGCCTCTTATTTTTATATACGAGGTCCAATGTCTTTTGCGGGGAAAATTCACCGCTTCTCCTTATGAGCGTGGAGACAGCGGCTAAATAGCTGCGGAAAGGTTCATGTTCACCTTGCGTCCGCTTCCTTATTTCCTCGTCTAGGTTCCGCTTGTAACCACCCGGAAAGGACTGGGTTTTGAAATCCACCCGGAAGTCCGCAAAGTTCCGCCACGAACCTTTCAGTTTTCTGTACTACAAAATGGCCTCACATTGAAGGAGTTCGGGCAGGGCCCTCAATACGTCCTCACCAGACAAAGAATATGTCTCGATGAGTTCCGAGAATCTCTCAAGGAAGGAGACAGGATCCTTCCTCCCATCGAATCTCAGGTTCCACTTTCGCAACGCGGTGCAGACCGATGCAAAGTCGCGGCCTGGAACTCTAGTCATCACCCGACTAGGATCCTGCGTTTGGTCCCAAACAGACCTTGCAGTCCCTGGGTACCACCCTTCAGCCGTTTGATAGCGTGAGCTAGGCACCCATTCCTCCGGTGGGTTTAGGTTTGGCCTCACACGACTGGGCTCACTAGCTTCGGTTGGCCAACCTGGGTTGAGAGACATCCCACCCAGTTGCCAGCTAGGATCGTTAGCCGCGTGTGAAGTCACCATGACTGAGAGTTGTCTGAATCCAGCATCACTCCCCAAAACCGGGTTATCACCCAGGCTCACCCGCACATCATGTTGTGGGTGTCCAAGGCCCAAGGAGTGAGACTCAGCTAGGGGCATGGTCACTGATGTTGGTAGACCACCACTGCTACCCTGTAGGGTAAACCCAGCCGCACTCGTGGTCACAACTATAGGACCAGTGACAAAGGTTTGAGCACCTGTCACTGAATCTTCAGTGGTCTTAGGCATGATTATTTACCACAATAAAAATAAATAATACCAAGACAACAATAAATTAGAATAAATCCACCCTGGAATTTCAAAGTCACCGCCTTCAACCAAAGGTCGGTTCGAATCAAACTACGGTAATCACTGTACAAAATAATACACTTTGTTTCCGGAATCACCATTCAACTCTACATCTAATGTTGCAGGCACCAAATAGGGCGGGCAGCAAAACTGGAGACTCGCTAAATCGTCTGCTAAACCTCACTTGATATGACCTAATGAAATGTTTTTGTTGATCTGACAACAATTTGTTTGCAGTTTTAAGGATTTTTACGCGTAAATTTGTGATTATAATTAACATATGATTATATAGTTCATTAACTACCCAAAAAAATAACGAACAATAATTTCGCCAGCAGCATATTGCACTCACTCACCCGCCCTATTTGGTGCCCGCGAGATTAGTAAGTAGATAATTAATAGTAAAATACATCAAATGTTTTAATTAAACTTTTTATATACCTTGAAACTTCTGTTGAGTTTTATTCTACTGTAGTAGTTTATTACCTCATATTGCCTCATGAAGCATTCCTCGGTATCAGTTACTTTGAAGCCAAGGATATAATTGGATTTGTCAATCTTCACTAATTGAAACATATTTTTTATAATATTTTCTTCGCATGTTACTACACCAAAATCATCCAGGGTCACATAATCATAATCATCCCCGTACCCGTGACCCTGTACTCGGATAATAACTCTGTGATAGATATCGTTCCCACCAACAACATATTGAACACAACGAAGAAAGCTATCTCCTGGCTCTGTTTCCCCTTCTACACTAAATTTGAGGTTCGGTTCATTCATAAGAAATCCTTGGACGTTCACATTTCTAAAGCCAAAGGCAAAATCAAATATTTTTATATCTTTTGCTGGAGTCCATTTAAACACTGGAACAAAACAACTATAAACAGAATAACCAAGTTTCAGCAGACTCCATACTCAGTGAATTTCAAACGCTTCAATTTTTTATCTAGACAAAGCATCACATCTTAATGAAATAAATGTTACAGAAACATGTAAAAATATCTGCCTTAGAACAGGAAGTGAGTGAAGGTTTGCTACCAGGAAAATGTTAAAATACAGATTAAAGGCCACAGCCTGATAAATGTTAACGTTAACTACCTATATGAAGTAACATACCAAGATTTCATATGTTTAGAAGTAAGCAAAATAGACTTACTTTTTACTTTTATCAAACTGAAAATAAAGAATTCTATTCTTACCTTAGCTTTCATATTCAACTTAAAATAGGAAGCCACAAATCGTCATGGTCTTAAGCAATGATACAATAACAATGAAATGATATTTGTTTAGAAAAACTCCAATGTCCATTACCAGGCCTGGCGACAGGATTTTTGGGCCCTTTAATCTTCAACCCCAGGCCCTATTGAGACCTGACGACCTTTTTCTTTCTTATTTTGTGTGCTTTTGGGCCTCTTTCAGCCGTAGCGGGCCCTTTTTTGGTGTTTCCAGGACCCCTGCCAGTCCAGGCCCCTATGCATTTGCCCCACCCTACCCCCCCCCCCCTCCCTGTCGCCGCACAAATATGGTCCAAAATATCCGAAATTATGCGCAATTTCAAAAAATAAAATTGAATAGGCCTATGTACAAATGTAATTGACTTGGTATTGTTCACTGATAAATAAAGAATTATTTTCATGCCATAAAACCCCTATTGTCCCTCATAAGCGTCCGACTATTCATTTGAAAGTTTCATGTCAGTTGACAAGTGATCGTTTGCTGTTTTATGTTGAATTGCTTGTCTCCTTGGAACATAGCTATATGCACGGTGTAAGGGAGTCTACGAAATATCATATATTGTTTTTTAGTTATTTAGAAGGTAAACAACGTGATAGATACCCCAAATGTCGGTAAGTAAGAAGTCTTTCCTTTTTTAAGCTTTGTATATTTAGTTATTAATATGAAAGGCCAAAAAGTCAATCATGTAATTTATGCAGACTTTTAAAAAAACTTCCACACCGGACTCCATGTGTTGTTAAAAGAAAATATATGTATGTATTTCAAGGAAACTTTATTTGGATAACAAGAAACAGTAATCGTAATCACAAGCTAGAAGAGGTAAACATACAATGTGTTTGTTATTGTTTTTCATCTCAGATGGTTATTTAAAAACCATCTGATATCAACACAACTTCCTTTATAAAACTAGTTTTTTTTGTTTTCCTTAAGTTATCCTTAATAAACAGCTGCGACCTCCTGCGACCGCAGAGATGGCATCAGTTTTAATATTACAATATCCATAGTTAAATTAACTGATAAAAGCCAACTAGCTCTGTAAAATTAGTCTAATCGAAGGAAAAAATGCAAGATGGCTGAAAATTGGCACAGATGTTTGATAGACCCACCTGAACGTCATACTTCAAGCCCCCGAGGTTGGGGTGTCCGCTTGAGGAGGAATACAGGGTGTTCCAGAAATAGATCTCTTGGGTCAATTGCATTGATATATTATAAATTTTATTTTTTGGATTTTGCGCATAATTTCGGGTATTTTGGACCACTGTGCGCCGGCCCTGTCTATTGCTGAGGCAATATAGTGGTGAGGATTTCTTGTCCCAGTGCTCAATTTATAGAAATTGAAATTATATTTGTTTAGAAAAAGTTGTCATAAGCAAAATAAAAATCAACAAAGTATCACTTTCGATTTTACTAGTTAAAAAAGCTTTTACTGGTCTTGGGCCTGCATTTGGTTTTTTAAGATTTTTTGTTGAGGTTTTCAATTTTGAGTTTAGCTTGACACAAAACAAAAAAAGTGAGTCTGTGCCAGAACTTTGTATTTAATTCCATTACATAACACGCAATCGTCACATGAGGCAAATTTATTTCTGCCGATTATGCGCTGTGGTCTTATGATGTGATTTGCTTTTAAGGTAACATTAAGATACAGTGTGTGAAAATTTTCTTCTGACATCAAGTTATTATCTTTTATGGCTAAGTTGCTACCACCGTCTTTGATGCACAATCGTCTTTAATGGCAAAAAGAAGCCATTAATTATAATTCTATCCAATTTTCTTTCCAATTCTATTGCATTAGAAGATAGACTTGTGAGTCTTATTCCAAGCAAACCATGCATATTTCCCATTTGATGGCTTTACAATTAATTCATCTACTTTGCTATTACCTGCTCCATCTGACTTCCCTTTTGAGTGTGTGTCAAATTTTTTGTACTCGCTCTGCTGAATCTCCGTGTATCCAAGACAAGTCATTGTGGTCAATACCTAAACCAATTAATTTGGTAAATTACTAATTATGAATTTAAAAATACTAGATAACACGTTTCTCGAAATCGAGCAAAACAATCATATAGTTAACAATAAACAAACAGCATACTCATACACTTTTAAATTTTAATCAAAGGGCTAAATTCAATAACAAACTTATGGCTGAACTACTGAAACCTTTAAAGTTCATTTGATTTACCCCAGAAGTTTCCAGTAAATGATTTTTTAGGAAAAGCCTTCATTTTCCCTAGTTTTCTTGTTTCTGAAATGTATATTTTAATACCACCAAAATATCAAGCTTTACAGCTTGCAGCAACATGTAGATCACCGAGAGCAAACACTGGCGCTGTGAGCAATGATCTCCTTTATTTACCCCCCTGCACCTCATTGATAGTTAGTTATCCCCAAAACAAATATTATAGAGAACGGCTGTCTTTGTAAGGAACCTTTACTTTGCGGCAACAACGCGTAAATGATATAATCCCTACCATCAGTCTTGTTCATTCTTGAAATGCATCCCACCGAAATAAAAACATTTTTTGTTCATTGGTCTGAGGTTGGAAGTAGCATCAAATCTTGCATCGGGGGGCAATGCCAGGGGTTGCGATCGTGTTCCCTCGTTCTGGTCGGTGTTCGTATTCTTCTTATTGATAACATAATAACTGCACCAAATCCAAAAATAGATTGGCTCAAGTCAATAAAACTTCAAAATACTCAATGCTGATATGTATTAAGATATTGTAAACTACGTTGTAAAACTGGTAACTGCAATGTTTAAGCCCTTTAAAAACACCATAACATAACCTAAATTACATTAATAAATCTTTTAAAAAAGAAAACTGTTGGAAACAATTATAGAAGCCAAAGCAGCTGTAAAAAAACTGCTCTTTTGGAAAAATTAATTGTAAGTGCTGCAAAGATCAAAGTGCCAAAGTCAAAAAAGTTGAGTTCGCTCAGGTGCGATTGTCATTAGTAGTTTAATTAATTATGACAGACAACATATTATGAGAAAATAAAACAGTTATTTGGAAATCGACTACAAGTTTGTTTAGGCTATACTGCACACATGTTTTTAAATAGATTATTTTTATGAAGATAACGAAGAAGTAAATATTATATTGTGAAAAACGACTGTTGATTTCATAGGTTTTACGTTATGTTTGCAAAAATTTCTGTAGTTCAGTTTCTGTTACTAAATTACAACCCCTCACTAAATCTACCAACTCATAAATTAATGCTTAAAGCCTGCTTCAGTATTTACATATCCAATGGTCTCAATTCCAATAATAACACATGGCTTTGCTGAAAACCTTGTTTACTCTATTCAGTTGCTTTATTGAAATTTATATTCCCATGTTAAATCTTATGGACAAATACAAAACTTTAAGGGCGTCTAGGGCTGTTTCCTTTATATTAATCTTCATAAATTTTATTTCCTGCAAAACTGCACGCCAAACACTTTCCAATGACACCTAAATTATTGAAATCGGCCCAGTGGTTTAGGAGGAGTAATGATCACAAAAAAACCCTGCCCTAGCGTATTAAATAAGTAATAGTAGAAGATCTATATACTTAATACAATAAGGTTTTTTTCTGTTAGATCCCTTTTTCAGGCGTCCTGCAAACCGATTTTTATGATTGAGGTGTCATTTTAAAGCTTATAATGTAGCGCACCTGCGACAGATAGTTGAAATAGGCATTTCTTTTTCGGCTTCGATCCCCAAGGCTTTAATTTATTTATAGAGGGCGCTTTCAACGGTCCAGTGCTGACCAACTTGCTAAATGTACATCGTAATTTAACAGCTTATTACCTTCAGACGAATTGCAAATTCTTGCAAACAGATTGCTAATGAATTTAATTCTTTTTTTTCTATGGTAGGCCAAAATCTAGCTGCTGAAATTGATTGCAGTGGGGACCCAGTCGTGCGTGACGCTGACTATAACACAGATACCACATTCACTCTACAAACTGTGACAGAAAACGACATTACACGACACGTACTTGGACTTAGGGGAGGGTCTGCCCCTGGATGCGATGGGATAACGGCACAGATTTTTAAAGAAAATATTCATATTTTAAGTCAACCTCTTCTACATATAATAAATTTGAGTCTGGCCCAAGGCAGATTTCCAAGCTGTTTAAAAATTGCAAAAGTTATCCCTCTTTTTAAATCTAACGATAAATCGGACAAAAATAACTATAGGCCTATTTCTATGCTGAATTTCTTATCTAAAATATTAGAGAGAATAGTTAAAGACCAGTTCATATTTTATTTGCAAACTAATAACATTATATGTGGGCGTCAGTATGGGTTCAAACAGGATAAAAACATATCAGATGCACTCTTTGATGTTTGTAAGGAAATATATTGTTCAATATCAAATAAAAAACGATCTATGCTAGTTTTCCTAGACTTAAAGAAAGCATTTGACTCGGTAGATAGAACAAAATTATTAAATAATCTTGAATACATTGGAGTTAGGGGCAGCACCCATCATTGGTTCAGTAGCTACCTTAGTGGTAGATTACAATGTGTTTCAATATCTGGCATAGACAGTGATCTCTTACCTATAGATTATGGTGTAATTCAAGGTAGTACACTTGGCCCCATCTTATTTTTAGTTTACATAAATAATATTTCAAAACTTGATTTAAGTAGTAAAATTTATTTGTTTGCAGATGATACGTTAATTTTTGTAGAGGGTAAAGATTGGAATGAGGTCCGTCAAAAGGCAAATAATGATCTCAAATAAGTCGTAAAAAAATGGTTTGATCAAAATATATTATCCTTGAATATAACAAAAACAAAATTTATGCCAATTTCTTTGAAAAGTGCTACAGATTATGAACTTCAGAATTTAATTATTCATAATTGTATGGACCCTCAGGGAAACACATGCTCTTGTAAATCTATAGAAAAAGTTTTATCTTATAAATACCTGGGAGTTACATTTGATTATCGTTTAAAGTAGAGTGAGCACATTGATTTATTGAAAAATAAATTAAGGAAATACATTTTTGCATTTAGACAATTAAGTGAAATATTAAATAATAATGAATTAAAGCTAGCATATTTCGCTTATGTTCAGTCTATTATTACTTTTGGAATTATAGCCTGGGGTGGGACATTTAAAACTCTTCTTCAGCCTATAAATGTGTGTCAAAAAGCTATTTTAAAGGCAGCTTTTAAAAAGACTACCAGGTACCCCTCTGACGTTCTTTTTATTGAGTCCCAGATCCTTCCTATTAGACATCTTTTTATAAAAACCTTGTCAGTCTATATTTACAAAAATTATGACAATATTTTCTCTCAGGTTACTCATTCTCACCATACTCGTTTTGCTCAAAATGTTGGAATCAATTCTCTTCAGCTCCAAAAATCAATTTTAACAACGAATCCCTTTTATATTGCTCAAACTCTCTATGTTAATATGTGCCAGCGTTTTCCAAATTCTAATTTTCTTTCTCTACCGACACTTTCGATTTTTAAAAATAGAATAAGGACATTTTTACTATTGCTTAGTTTTGAAGAAGCCGAATCTCTTATCGTCAGCAGATACGGGCGGACCTGACCCTATTATATGTATCCTTTATCCACTGTATTATTGGAGGAATAAATCTAGTTTTCATTCATTCATTCATTCAATTGTCAACCAGTGAACCAGTGGCATTGTAAACAAAAATAGATATACTGAAAATGTAAATAAGAGAAGAAACAACATTATGAGCAGTGAACAGTAATTTTCAAATATTGATTCGGTCGGTAAATCACTTATTGATGTGTATGTTGACATTGTAAATTATTAATTTTATTCATGTACAGAATTTCAAACAAACATTCATATTGTTTTCACTTTCATATGACAATGTTTTTCTTGAATGTTCAAAGTTTTTTTCCAGATACGAAGTAAATTTATAACTGTAAAAGGAAACTATTAAATTATTCGTTAGGCCTGATGGAAGACGATTTATGAATCCTGAAATAGAAAAAAGAAAAATACAAAGAGAAAATAGAGAAGACATGATTAGAGAGATCAGGGAAAACATGCGTAACCTTCGGCAAGAACAGATAACTGATAAGAGACAAAGATTGAACAGCAGAGCGACATTGTACCACCTATACAATTCCGGCGACTTAAAGATTTTGTAAGGGCAAACGTGAAAAACAAATGCGGTATCCTACTGTTGAGCGGAGTTATTTCCAGAAGACAATCAAATTCAAATACATAGTGTTGGGACGATGGACAATGATGTGTGTATGTTTTTCAGCTAAGTTTCTTAAATAATTAACATTTCAATTTCAAGTTTAAACAGGTTAACTTTTTATTATTATTAATTTTTAAGAAGGTGATTAAATTTTTCGAATTTTAGGTTACAGTTTCTCACAAACAATCACAATATTAAAATGCGCAATTTGCGGATGGGACCCCTAGTATAGATAAATAACTTGACCAAATATTTTTGAAGACAATTTTTAATGGCTTTTGTTTAGTGTTATAGATTTATTTTAGATGATGAACCCAGTTTCACCTTAGAAAATGCTTCTCCATTGGAGTCAAGGTTGAATTCTTCATTGTGTTACCGTAGTACTCATGGTAAGACCTAAGCCCAAGACCATGATAACTTTCCGTTTTGGGGCCCCCAGAAGCAAAAAACACTATTCGTTCATTTTCATAAATATATATATATATATATAGATATATCTACGTGTCTTTAAGCACGATAACTCGCATAAAAACGATCCAATCTTAATGAAATTTGGCATGGATGTGTAAAGTAGTAATTATTCGGACGAGTTCGTAATCCAGCCCAATCGGACTACCGGAAGGGGGGGTAAAGGGGGTAAAACCCCCCAAAAATGTTTTTTTTTAGTTTTTTACATAAAAAAATAAACATAATCCAATTTTTGTTGCCACAATTGAATTCAGCTCAAAAAAACAAACAATTTAGTATGTTGAATCACTACTCTATGTCCATTAGTTATCGAGATATTAAAAGTGGTAAACACAGTACGTTGTCCCAATGTTAACCTTATGGGAAATAAGTAAAATTCTTTATCTCGCTTATTTCTCAACATAACCTCATAAAACTTGGTAAATGGCTTCTCCTAGTTCAGACCTACTAAATATTGAATTAAAACCACCCAGTTTTAATATACCCGTAGCAGCAAACCTGCATACTCATTCCCCATGTTATTCTAATGGAGCTTACAAAAACATGTCAAATCTCGCTATGTTGGATTGAAATATGTTGTTTTGCACTGGAAATTCGCTGAGTATGCAGGTTTGCTGCAACGGGGGTATTTTTATAATTGCTCTTTTAAGTTTCTTAATTGTCCGCTAAATAGTGACTCTTAATCCTGGAAGTCACACAACCGTTGACAGCGGTCATTGATTAGGGAAAATAAACATAGGGTGGGTGCACCAGTGAATGACCACCCCCCAGTGAATGACCGTTTTGCTTAAAAAAGCACGGTATTAATCATATTCTCTGGGCTAGCTAATGAAAAATAAGCGTAAAACCAGCCTTGGATTATTATTTAACAATAATCTTTCATTGGTTAAAATTGTTGGAGTAAAAAATACTTTTTAAACATATTTAATATTGAGTATCCCACTTTCTTTGATTGTTATGTTTCCTGCTATAGTAACTATCCCTGAAAGCCTTACCTGGATTTACATTCATTCTGTATTTGATGATTATTTCAAAAATGTGTTGCAATTAAATAATATTTAACAAGCTATCCTGTGATTTAAAATCAATTTTATTTCTCTACATGTTATAATTAATTATTCCTGAGGGCGGTCATAAACTGGAACGTAACTAGGGCAAAAACCAGTGAATGACCGGGCAAAAACTTAGCGGTCATTCACTGGAACAAGATCGGTCATTTACTAGCTATGATCTATATTCTCAGCTGAATTATTCTTATTCATTGTTGTCAGCTGATTTTTCAATTTTTTGATAGTTATTCAGCCAAAAGAGACCGGTCATTCACTGGTGTAAGATCAGTCATTCACTGGCGCAGCCCCGGACATTTATTGGAGCACTGACATAGTTACCTTTTAATTAGTATTGCAACCAGTATTCTCATTAAGTAACGTATTTAACTAATGTTGCTTAATCCTTAAAGAATAAATGAACTTTCTATAGTATATTGTATAACTGTGACTAAGAAATAAGGGAGTAATGTCAAAGTAACATGAGACATCGTCCTTAACCGGTCATTCACTGGTGCACTCACCCTACTTTGTTTACTTCTGGGGAAATGTTTTTTTTTTATTAAACCTATGGAAACAAAAATATTCAAAAGACAAACAAAAGAGTTTAAACTCTTCTTTAATGACAATTATATAATAATTGTCCATAAGTTGAATATTATGGATGTTTTCAAATGAATAACTTAACCGACAAAGATAAAACTTTTGTAAACAAAACCTCATATCATAACCTTAAATACATTTTGACAGCCAAGAATTTGCTTTTGTTTTGCATACTAGTTCTCTTATTTGCAGCTACGTAGCAGCATTAAGAGGGGGCTCCAGCCACGAAAAATATCGCGTATCTACCTTCTCCTCCCATAAGGCCAATATGTTAACATTCAAATTCGATAAAGCCTCAACCGCTCAACCAAAATCGTTAATGTTTAGCTCATTTGAAAGGAAAAAAAATTATCGCAACTTCAGTGAGCAGAATTTTGATATCACATTTAACATAATTTATAAACAATTCCGAAAATCTATTTTTTGCGATTTTTTTACTACTAACCAAAAACCTGTATTGAAATTCTGCACACTGAAGTCGCTAGATAATGTTTTGTTCTTTCAAATGAGCTAAGAATTAACGATTTTGGTTGATCGGTTGAGGCTGTACCGGATTTGAAAGTTAACGTCGGTTTAATGGGAGAAGCAGGTAGTCGCAGGTAGTAGCTGGAGCCCCCGCTTAAAAGGGCAGGGCATGTTTGGGGGCGTAGACTTCCCCTCCTTCCCCATCCCCCTATGTATCAAAATTCTTGTGCTGGTCGGGATTTTTGTGCGGGAACCGTAGTTTTCAACTGGGCAAGGCTACGCATCTTGAGACTCGAAACAGATTGAAAGGGTTTAGGAATATTAACAGGTTTTCTGTCTCTCATTTTAAGAAAATAAAAAATAGGGGAAGCAACTGCAGATTCTGACAGAGTAAAGGGATATCTTAAGCTATCTATTGCTTACAGATAATTGGCGCTGGATACTGTCATCTATGAGAAGAGCTGAGAAAGGGAGAAAATATCTTCTACATCCCTAATACAATTGCTACACTCTGGCATGATCAGTTCTTGACTAAATTCCTGAGGCTAGAACACCATCTAAATTGAAATTAAATAAACAAAATTTGCAACCGTGGGTGGATTTAGATCATAATCTTAATGGGTGCCAGCTCACCTAATCTATTCTATTATTAAGGAAATGGCACATTTTAAGGCCTGTTTAAAGAGGCAATGTTTTTTGTATAACAACCACTTTATACTTTATTCTCTATCAATTATCGAACTAACTTATTTGTGTATTATCAATGGTATAAAAGTCAATAGTATAACTCATTCGAATAATGGAAAGTACCAATCCATTTATAATTCATTACAAAAACGGATAGGATAGGTCTAAAATTATTGACAATCACCAGAAAACATTTTGAGAACCTATAACATAAAATTTTTGCATTCAAAGCAGATTGTTTGGAAGTCTTTTTGAACTAGTTTTGATATGTTGATTAGAAAAAAACTAAGGAATTTGAAAGGGGCATGGCAAATTTAACATGATTTCAATACAAACTTTACAAACTTTAACTAGTAAATAAAGTTGAAAAAAATACTGGGATGAAAATCTAATAATCTAAACCAAAAACTGAATTAAATTTGATCTAAATCATTAAAAGAAGTTATGCTTGAAAACATTTATTTCTTTTCTGCCCAAAATCCATCAAAGATTAAGAAGTTTGTACGACAATCTTCTTAAAATACAAGTATAAGTGTGTTATTAAATTGACACGTATTGGTGATTTGTGCTTTAACTAAAGGTACCTACTTAAAATATAATCAAATGAACCCTTCCATAATGATTAATTGGTTAATAAAAGAGACAAAACAGAAATATACAACAACCACTTTTAAAAGTTTGGTACCTCCATCACCACCCCCATTAAAGGCATCCCCTATACCATTTAATATTTTTTCTGGAATCAAATTACTTATTTTACTTACCATTACATAAATGATGAAATGGCTGATCATTTTGCTGTTGAAAATTGCACAGCGAGTCTTCGAGGGACGTGGGACTAACAGCAGTTATTACAAGTGCAAATTACAATTATGTTTGTCATAACTATTGGCCTGCCAGTTGTCAGCAAACATATTTTATCACAATTACAGTCAAAATTATTCTTTACCAAGCATGTATTCATGAAGCTTTCCTAAAATTTCAACAATTCTTACCAAACAGTCATTTGTATCTCCTGAAAACTTAGTAAATTCAATCTTCAAGCTATAAAAAATGTATTGATTAAAGTTACATTTTTTCGACAAAAATAAATTACAGTAAGTGGTGGATACTTCATCATTTATAGGACTGACCGTAGACAAACAATTGAACTGGAATGAATGAGTTGTTCATGTTCTTTTAAAGATCTGTTCTGGATCAATCAATCTATCTATCTATCATATCTATCCATCTATCTATCTTCTCTCTATCTATCTATCTATACTATTGTAAAGAAGAGGTGGTTTCTGTATGTATGTATGTATGGGACAAGTAAACTTGAAAAATACTGAACCGACTGGGTTGAAATTTCACACAGAGGTAGATCTTGAACCTGGGAAACATATAGGCCTATTCACTTCCTTAAAATCCCCTCGGGCCCGCAGATTCACAAATACCGAATGTTTATATTTCGGTATTTGAATGTTCACATTTTATAAGGATGTAAACATTCAAATACCGAAATGTAAACAGCTGTGGATACTACAATTTGACATTCAAATAGCAGAAGCAAGATCAGCTGTAATTTTTATCGTGAGCGAAGCCACTGACAACTGCTAGTAATATATACATTAATATATATAGAAATTCCCCATAGTATGATAGATGTAATATATACATATACCTAAAAATGAATATTAAACAAAAAATATATAATTAAAGATGTTAATTAATAGGCATAAGCGGTCCTATCCCAAAATTGTTGTACTCAATCTAAGAATTCAATCTAATTATCCAATTTATAGAGGGGATAAAATCTATTTACATAATAACTTTTACAACCAACTTTGGAAACAAACAAAAAAATCAGGAAAAAATAATTTGAAGATCTTATACTAGGCAAATGTTCATTAAATTTTTATTTTTCATGCTGTGTCTTTTAAGCCAACCACTAATGTGATCATTAATTTTTACTTTCTCCCCCTAAGTATATGGAGAAAGTATTGTTTTCGTCAAAAGCTTTTGAATTTGAGTTGTTAGTGGAAATATTCATTTTAGTGCTCCCTGAATCCAAAAAAGTGGATTTCGGAGTGGTGTCTGTCCGTCCGTGTGTGTGTGTGTGTGTCTGTGGATGTATGTAAACAAAGCTAGAGACAAAACCAATGGTCCCTTTTTCATGAAATTTGGCAAGTAGGTATAAACAGTATAAAGCCATGATATCTCCAGGCGTTTTTTTTATTTTTTTTGAATTTTCTATTTTAAAGGGTATTTACCCCATAAAAACCCATAAAAACTACAAAAATCCAAATTTAAAAAAAGACTTCTCTAACGATTTTGATAAATATTTCATAGTTTTAGTGCTTAAGATGACAAATAAAATGAAACCACCTGCATGTCTGTAAAAATTCAGGTTCAGAAGTTATAAGGGTTTAAGTGTTAAAAAATTCATATTTTTCAAATTTCACGAAATCTTTAACTTGTAATAACTTTTTAATGTAACTTTTAATCCGATATCTCCGTTAATGGCTAACTGATTTCGAATTAATTTTGTATATATTTGTGAAATAATTGTAAATTTATTTTACTTTATTGTATTTTTTTTTTGCTTTAAGGGAGAAAATACGTGTCGATTTGCTGATACGATTTATTTTTAATGAATTATTTTCTCATAAGCTGATAAAAAGGAGGTACAGTAGAACCCCTAACATCCGGCCTCCACGAGACCGAGCCTATACAGAATAATCCAACCTATTATGAAAACGATAAGTTATGCCTAAATAACAATATGTAGCTAATAAATTAAGCCCAAATTAGAGCTTCGAATGTTTTTTTGGTTATTTAAAAATACATATGTCATTAAAACCAATGCATCACTTGACCACTAATTGATCTCGTTTCACCCATGGGTTTGTATGGATTTTAAATTAAATCATTTCCCTGATCAGTAGTATTCGCTACCACCACAGCTTTCATCGCTGTTTGTAAGAGTGCCATATAACCGCACTGGATACATATTATTAAACATCATTTGGAGGTTACAAGCTCAACCGAGTATTGGACACATGGCAGTACACATTAATGGCTCAAGTTCACTATTGCCGAATCAGGGCCGATCCAAATTACCGAAACGTTCAGCGAGGAATTTGCCACGCGAGGCTTTATAAGAGTGATTTAGGACGAGTCTTGCCAAACGTACCGGGATTGCTCGCATTCACCAGTATCATTCTGTTTGTTGGTAGTAAACTGGAGCCATAACCCGAGAGATATCGGAGAGAGAATCAGAGGGAAATGCGTCTAGGCCAAGCAAATTAGACTTGTAGCATCCAAAATTAGCAACAATCCGTGAAATCGTTTTAATCGGTTCAGGGCATCCCAAATAACGTTAAAATAAGTTTGCGACGGATTCTGACTGGTGCTTAACTTTTGAGAGGCAAAAAACCACCAAAATTGTGTAATTTTTATAGATTTTTACTTAAAACTCGAAAACAGTGCATCCTAGAGAAAACTTTCAAATTACACTTTTAAAGAATATGAAATTCTGCGTCAAATGACGTATAAATCATCAAGATCGACTCCACCATTTAGCCACAACCGATCGTCAAAGTTCTCTTATTTTAACGAAAAATCGTGCATATGCTGCTCTCTGGCGGGGAACTTGGAAATGCGTAGGGATTAGACGAGAGGAGAACGTTGTCCCTGTATCTTTTACATTTGGGTTTTATTTTTTCGTGAGTAATAATCATATTTACTTCATTAAATCTAGATTGAAACGTTTATTAGATGGCGGATTAAGTATTTTTCATAAAAAATATTTTTTTCATATTTTTTATTATAGTTTTGTTATGTATTTGAAACTATCAATATTTCCATCCCGTAGTTTAGTAAAGGTATTTTGTCTCGGCATTGACCCAATAGATTTTTCTTCATTTTTTATCAAATTAAATATTGGAACGCGGTTATTTGAGATTATTTAATGTTCTCGCTTAGCTAATAAGAATTTGTGCAAACTTTTAAAGAATTCCGTAATTTTGTATGCCTTGGTGTTCTGAACCAGTTCTTAGTATGTAATGTTTAGAAAGATTATGGACTTTAAATCCGACTGCTACTACTACTAAAGCAACAAAAATAGGTTTTAGTGGTTGACATGTCTGAAAATAATTTTATATGCCCATCTTTTACCGAAGTTTCAAGGCCGAACATCAAAGGCTTCCAGGCTAGCGTTACGTTTAGGTTACACACCTTAATGAACTTACAATCAAGCATTGCATACCTTAAGTAATTAGCATAGTTTAAAACAATAAGCAATATAACAACAACAAAATATATAAAACCAATACTTGAATTTAAATTCAGCTTGACGAATGTAGGTGAGTAACTACATAACGCTAGCCTTGAAGGCTCTGTCTGCTTATGACGCCTGGCCTTGAAGTTTCGGTCAAAATTAAATACCCCCATCGCAGCAGACCTGCGTACTCAGCGAATTTCCATAGGATTTATTTTGTATATGTGAGCATTCATCTTGTTTGAAGGAAGTATCATTTGAATACGTTAAGTAAATAATATACTAAAAACGCATATTTAATCATTCATGAGCTTTAAACATGAGGAAAATTAACAAAGAGACCATATTGGTTTTCATCAGTAATACATACACTTTTGTATTTTATATAATTCTTAGTCTTATAATTTTTAATAACTGTAATCTTTTTTTTTTAAACATTGTTTTATTCCGGTTCAACGTACAAAACATTATACACAGAAAGTTTGACAAAACAAGTAACAGGATCAGGTTGTTCAATTTGAAGCACCTCTAGTAACATTAACATGGAGAAAGATTTACATTCTAAAATAATAACAAATAAGTGAGACTATCACTAATTAAATAATTAAATGCATTAACGATTGGCATAAACGTCCTGAGGAAGTCTAGGCTTTAGTCGCCTGTTTAAGGTCATATTTCCTAGTTGATAAGCTACAGCTCCTGGAACATGTTCCAAATTTAAAAGAAATTTAGCAGTAGTCCTTTCGATGAAAGCAGGAATTGTATCAATGCCAAATTCTCGATGAAGTTGGGTGTTTCTAATGAACCACGGTGAATCTGAAGCCGTCCGCAGGATTTTATTTTGGAATATTTGCACCCTCTTCAATTTGCTACTACTCACAGACGGTCCCCATACTGTGCAACCGTATGTGACGAGAGGACGTAAGATGGACTTGTAGAGCAGCAAGGCACAGAGCGGTTTCAAAGTCGATTTTCTGTTAATTAATGGATAAAGCTGAGCCAATCTTGCGTAACCCTGATTAAGTTTAAAATTTACATGGAAGTTCCAATTAAGCTTCTTATCTAAGAATACACCCAGATATTTGACAGCTTGGTCGTCAGGATTCCAACGGAGGTGAGACCCGTTGATGACAATATTATCAGGATTCTCGTTTCTCCTTAAAGAAAACACCTTGGCTTGACACTTGTTTGAGTTCAAGGCAATCCTCCATGAATTAAACCACGTTACTATTTCATCTATAGATCGCTGAAGTATTACACCTGCTTCGTTAACACTTCGGTGTTGAGAAATAATTGCAGTGTCGTCCACGTACAGTGCCAAAGATGAATTTTGAGGCTCAGGTATATCAGCTACAAAAAGATTGAAAAGTAACGGGCCTAAAATTGACCCTTGAGGTACGCCTGCCTCAACATTTCGAACTGAAGAGAAACTTGAATTTATTTTTACTGCAAAAGTTCGGTTGGAAAGAAATGATCTTATCATATTTTTAAGATGTTGGGGAAAGCCAAACCTGCATAACTTGTATAACAGTCCATCGTGCCAAACCTTATCAAAGGCTTGAGCAACATCCAGAAACACTGCAGCTGTGACCTCCTTCTTTTCAAATCCATTTACAATCAACTCGGTTAGCCGCAATATTTGGTGCGTCGTACTGTGCATTGGACGGAACCCAAACTGATGACTTGGTAATATTACCGCACTATCTATGAAATTTAACATTCTTCTTTGAATAATTTTCTCAAATACTTTAGAAAGACTACAAAGCAAGCTGATTGGTCTGTAACTTGATGGTGAGTTTGCTGGTTTTCCAGGTTTATGTATGACTATCACTTCAGCATGCTTCCAGGATGAAGGAAAATGTCCTAATGAAAGACAGGCATTTATTATCGACGCTAGTCTTGAAGTTGCATTTTTAGTTAAGTTTTTCAAAACAACATTGGGTATCAGGTCACATCCTGGCGATTTTCTGAGTGGGAGTTTGCTAATGATATTTCTTATTTCGGAAGGAGATGTGGGTTTAAATGGCAGTTCAACTGTAAGGTGGGTTTCCTTAAGAAAGTTAGTGACCTCAGCGGCTTTATCATTATCGATGATATCATTAGGCTTAAATGCAGTTTCATAAAAATCGGCAAGAGCGTTACATTTGAGTACGTCACTATCAAAATGTACATTGTTTTCAGTCAGCGTTGGTATTACTGTGGGAGTTCGTAATAACCTTTTAGTGGCTTGCCACATTGAAGCATCATTGGGATTTATATCTGACACATAGTTTCTATAAGACTGTATCCTAAATTCGTCAAGTTCTTGTTTGACCAGCCGAGTTAAAGCGTTCAGCCGTCTTTCGAGGTGAACAAGTCTGTACCTCATCCACTGCCTTCTAGCCTTGTGCTTTTCTTTAATCAACCGTAAGATACGGAGAGGTGGATGGTGGATGTCACACGACCTGCTTATAAAAGGCTTGCAAACAGCTTTACGTACCGACACTTTAATAGAATCAGTAAACTGGTTAACAGCACAATCTATGCCTTCCACAGAAAAAAGCTCATTAGTATTTACAGGAGCAATTGATCTGTCAAGTTCGTCTTTAAAAACGTCCCAATCTATTTTACCATTGATCAATTTCGGAGGACACGAAGTAGAATCAGGTTTCAAAAAGAAGGATACCACAACAGGTAAATGATCAGAGTCTAATTCAGGCATGACTTGTTGAAAAATCGGTGGGGTAAAGTTTTTATGCAAAGCAATATCGAGAATATCCGGCTGAAATCGAATCTGCCAAGGAAAATGAGTTGGTTCAGAGGGAGCGGATACGTTAATATTCAGATCAGTAGTAGCGCGTAGTAAACGTTCTCCGTTAGGATTAGTAACTCTGCAGCCCCAGCCGCGGTGTTTGCAATTAATGTCCCCTAAGGCTACCGTTGGTAGGTTGCTATCAAACATGAGTTCCAAGTCACGGCCATGCAAACGTTTATTTGGAGATTTGTAAGCAGATATAAGTCTAATGACGGAGTTATTTTGTAATACAATCTTTATTCCGACAGCTTCTATTGTAGCCAATCGAGGTAAAAATATCGAGTGATGATTAATATTCTTTTTGACCAATATTGCTACACCTCCTGATGCAATAGGATGAACCCTGTCTTCTCGGTAAATTGAATAACCCCACAGTTTAAAAGGTTCATTATTAAAAAGATGCGTTTCCGTGACACAAGCAACATCAATGCTATGGCGAGCAAGGAACGACCGGAAGATATTCTGTTTACTTTTTAATCCATTAGCATTCCAATTAAGAATTGTTAAATTTTGGACGACTAAGGTTTTAGATGTTTGCATTTTGGAAAAGAGAGGTAATGACTTTAGATATAATATTTTTAATTATAGGCATGGCTGATTTGACTAAATCTAGAATTAACGTTTCTAGGTTTGGAATAGGTTCATTTACCTCATTGGGGTCGTCATTATGTCTCACGTCGTTGGGAGAGTTTGGCACCGACTGGATGATGGGTTGAGGTTTCGCTGGTGGCCTTCTAGCAGCTTGAGCGTAGGACAAAGATGACGAGCGAACTGGTCGTACAGTTTCATTGTGAGCTGATCCACTTGTTCCAGAAATAAACTCCCCGCTGTCAACTTCGGGAGGAGCAATGTTGACCGGCCTCTTTCCAACTTTGATGCTCTTAGACTTCAACTCTTGATAGTACGCGCAGCCTTTAAAGTTTGCCGAGTGGTTTTCACCACAGTTTACGCAGACAGGAGGATCAGTATTCTTCTTTGGACATACCGTGTATAAGTGCTGGCCTGCGCACTTCACACACCTAGGATCGAGCTTACAGAAGTTTTTAGTGTGACCATATCTCTGGCAACGAATACACTGAGGTATATTTTCAGACTTTCTCTTAGGCTCGACACGAACCACAGAGTAGCACAGCCTGTTGAGTTGAAATATCTCCTTACCGACTTCATTGTTTTCAAGAGAGACCGCACAGATGGGATACGGCAACTTGTCTTTGTTGAACAGTCTAGCTACAGTGATGACGGGGTAGTTGTGTGAGAGTAGTTCAGTTTTGATTTCGTCTGTAGTCAAAGAACGAGGAACATTTTTTATAACTACTTCCAATTTTCTGTCCATTTTTGTTTGAAACGTATGGTACTTTACATGTTGTTCATCATAAAATGCTGTCAACTTCCTAAAATCATCTATTGTGTTAAGGTTGATTTTTAGCGACGGGCCCTTTACTTCAGTCGAAAAATTGTTTTGAATTAATTTCTTGATGTCTCGGACAATTTCTTGATGATTGTTAACGTCATGCACGAAAATTGGGGGAGGTTTAACCACCTTGGGGGTTTCTGTTTCATCTTCCATTTCATTACCACCAGGAGCAGAGCTGGCATAATTATGCTCAGAGAGAGGTCCATACTTGTTTTGGCCAATAAGTTGATGAATGTCAAGGACGTATTTCTTAGGCTGAATGTTGTTTGACTGACTGGCAGTTTTCCGTTTTGGAGTTCTTGAAAATTCATCTTCGTTCTTACTCAGCTTGTTTTCATCCACACTTCTAGATTTGACACATGATTCAGCAGCATTCACATTGGATTTGTTTGTAAACACAAACACAGGTTTAGCCATTGTTTTTGGTTGCCTAGGCTTGGGCAAGGAATGTTTAAACGATGAATTCCGATTTATTTTCACAATGACTAGGATGATTTAGTAACAAAATACGAACTAGGAACGAAATAAAACTTGTAAAAAGAATATAAAAGCAGAAATCACGGGTAAACTTATCAATATCACTGAAATAAGAGGAGCACTAAAAGTTAGTATTATCTCAGCTAATGTTGATCAGCTGGTCCTAACTGTAATCTTATTATAGAATATAAATGTCAACAAACATATAACCAATGAACTCAAAACACCCAAAACAAACAAATAATTTAATCTCATGAGAAAATTAAATTCAATCACATGGTCAGTTTTTTAGTAATTAAAACATCCCTGTTGCAACAGACTTACATCTGCAGCCAATTTCAATAAAACATATTATCAATCCTCATAATTGTAAACATACCATATATTATGCTACATTTTCAGGCAGTTTAGACCAAGACCCCCTCCAAATGCTCTTACTTTCTTTGTTAAATTTAAAAATAATTTGTATTTTTTGATATAGTATATATTTTCTGCAAAATCTTGATCAATGAACTCTAACTATTCAAAATAACCACTAATCAAATATTCAACACCAGAAAATTTAATCATATGTTCAGAATTGTATTTCTTTAAATCTCAAATCAGGGTGACTATACTTTTTGGAGGGAAAAATTAAAAACAATATTGGACAACGTACTGTGTTTAGCACATCCAATAACATCCAAAATCTAAGCAACGGATTGACATAGAATAATAATTCAAAATGCTAAATTGTTTGTTTTTTTAAGCTGAATTCAGTTTTGACAATTAAGTTTAAAAATAATTAGTAAAAAGGTGTTAAATATTGAAAATAAATTTTATTTTGTGAAAAAAACCTTCTTAGAGTAAATCAATCTTGCTGGTTTTCGAACTCGGAAGTCATGAATGACACTTTATACGTTTGTTCCAAATTTCATTAAGATCGGACCTTTTTTACAAAAGTTATTGCACCTACGGACAGGTGTATATATATATATTTATATATATGTATTTAAATATATATATATATATTTATTTATTTATATACATATATATGAAAATGAACGAACGGTGTTTTTGGGGTCTGGGGACCTCAAAATGAAAAAATAACATGGTCCCGGGCTTAACTCTCACCGTGCCGCCTACGGTAATAGCTACTTCCCTATAGGGGAAATTCGCTAATACAGGGACAACGTTCTCCTTTCGTCTAATCCTTATGCATTTCCAAGTTTCCCGCCAAAGAGCAGCATATGCACGATTTTTCGTTAAAATAAGAGAACTTTGACGACCGGTTGTGGCTAAGCGGTGGGGTCGATCTTGATGACTTATACGTCATTTGACGCAGAATTTTATGTTCTTTAAAAGTGTAATTTGAAATTTTTCTCTAGGATGCACTGTTTTCGAGTTATAAGTAAAAATCCATAAAAAAAGTACACAATTTTTCTGTTTTTTGCCTCTCAAAAGTTAAGCACCAGCCAGAATCCGTCGTGTTCTATATTCAATAAATATAAGTTAAATAAATAGTGTAAAGAGACTGTAATTGTAATTTAAATTTGGAGCCATAACACCAGACAGGAAACAAGCTACTATTGGTCAGTCAAGCATGCAACCCCAGAGTGCAAAGGGCAGCATCCTTCACTTCATGATCCAAGCTCTGACAAGTAAGTCCCTCCAGTGCTCTTGGGATCACTATTTTCCCATAAAAACAGAATACGTCGCAAACTTATTTTTACCTTGTTCGGAACACCCCGAACCGATTAAAACGATCCCCCAGACTGTTCCTAATTTTGGGTGCTACAGCTCTTTTTTGGTCTAATTTGCTTGGGCTAGTCTTTAAGCGAAGGAAATATGTTTTGAAATAGGCTTCTGAGAACCGACCGGATAAACCGAGGACCGGTAAAACCGAGGCCAATATATGAGGGGCTCTACTGTATTAAATATACATTAATTGGAGACAGTGTCCAAGTTAAACTTAAGTACAACTTGTTCAAGCATAATCTGTCATTTGGCTTACATTCAAACCCATTCATTATTAATGGGTTTGAATGAAAAGCAACATCTACCATCCCCATCCCAGAGAGGAATGGTACAATATTGAGTTATGATTTCAACCCCTGACTGAGTTTTTTTGAGCAAAGAGCTGAAGGATGGAAACCATATTTTCCTCGTCTTTCACCGGCTGCAAACGATTCCTTGGGCCCAAAAACCCTGTATAAAAAGTAAAAATTATAAACTCGGATTCAAAAATTATAAAAAAAATTCAAATTCCACATTAAAATGTAGGTCCCTTAGTTGCCATTGGCTGTTGGGCTATTAGTTAACAGTCCTGCCTAAGGAACATGTCGGCCTTAGTCAGTAACAAGACTACAAGATCGCGCCACAATCATCTTTCACTCACCTGTCATTCATACTTGGCTTAAAATACCTACTGTACCTGGGTAGGTCGCCATTTCAACTAGCCTAATGTTGTGCCGTGCAACGCCATGACTTCCAATATACCAGGTGTCCCATAATACTCCCCCCCTAACTTTTTCCTACATTTTTTCAAATATCAATTCCACACCACCCCCAAACATTATTGGGTAGTTATTACTTAATTTTGAGGGGGTACCCAATTTTGGCCGCCATCTTGGATCCGCCATATTGGATCCAAAATAATCTTTTCAAAAGTAAAAGTGGTGTTGTGACCCATCATTTCGAATTAGATTTTTTCACTGATTACAATGCCGCAATCCATTTTTTAATATCTCAATTGGTTATCAAGATATGGGTACTTTAAATTTATTTATTTTCAACCAATTTAAACATTAAAAATTGAAAAAATAGGCCCACAACCACAAAATAATGCTAGATAGTGACGAATAACCACCCTCAGTCATTGTTGAGCGATTTACACTTAACATTCACCAATGTAAATTTTTTGGCCGCCATCTTGGATTCGCCATTTTGAAACGAGGTAAGTTATTTCAAATACAAAGTTGGTATTGTGACCCATCATTTCAAACTAGTTTTTTACGCCGAACTGAATGCCGCAACCCGTTTTCAGCTATAAAACTTATTTTTTGAAACATTACTATTTTTTTGAGATTTTTATCAGAAACGTGTCAATATCTTGAAAACTAAACAATATAATTAAAAACGGGTTCATTATGTAATAATTAACAATATAATTAAAAAAATTGTTCAGCTTGTATATCCTTTATTTCCAGGACCAAATCCTAATTTAAATAGGTGACACCGGCCTGTTAGACTGACCCCCATCCTAGTCACAACCTTTCCTTGGCTGCATCATACCTACCCCTTCTAACCCACCGCTACAATACAGGGTGTCCAACTTAACTGTGCCACCATTGGTATTTCAGAAACTATTGGATTTAGAGAAAACTTTAAATGGGGGACTTCACCTACTTTTTAAGAAATTTAAAAATATGAATTCCATTTTCTTCTAAATGACCACCATTTTCCAATATGGCGGCCAACTTTGATTTTTCTTATGGAACACCCTGTGTTTCATGGCGTATTTGAATTCTACACTTAATTTTAAGAACTTTTTACTCTTTGACATTTCTAGACATCCTAGACCCAATAGTTAATGAGATATAAGCCGTTAAAATTTGATTTTTCCCCTTAAGAAATGCATTGCGTTATTGTCAGTACTTGGTATATCGATAACGATTGGGTTAATTATTAGCCAAAGTCCTTTAAAATGTGATATTAGTTAAAATTCAATCATAGAAATAGTTTTCAGTCAAGATCCTCTCATAAAAATGAAGAATTTTGAATATTTTTCATTCCATAAGGATTGCATGGGATGGCACATTTAAAATGGACACGATGCATTTCAAATAGGGAAAAATAAAACTTTAACTGCTTATCTCATTAACCATTGGTTTTAGGAAAAAATGTCAAAGAATAAAAAGTTCTTAAAATTAAGCGTAAAATCAAAATACGCCAAAAAATACAGGGTGTTCCATAAGAAAAATCAAAGTTGTCCGCCATATTGGAAAATGGCGGCCATTTAGAAGAAAATGGAATTCATATTTTTAAATTTTTAAAAAAGTAGGTGAAGTCCCCCATTTAAAGTTTTCTCTAAATCCAATAGTTTCTGAAGTACCAATGGTGACACAGTTAAGTTGGACACCCTGTATATCTAATGTATCTTAGAAAACATTTAAGACCTCAACACCAACGTTGGATTCTCTTTCTATTTGCTTCGCTAGCAGTTTATTTCTCAGAAGTATTTTTTTTTCATGTCATTACTAGTTTTGACTGCAGTATCTAATGTGTTCAAAACACTCATAATATTTGGTATCAAATCGACAATAGCTTCATTGCCATACTTCTCTGATATTATGAAAAGAGTCCCACGAATATTTACGGCAAAGTCCACAACCTCATCATTCTCTAAATCGTTTTTAAGACTTACCAGACTGTTTTCAGCTTCGCGGATCAAGTTTACGCGACAGCGGCGCGTCACTGGCTTAGACATTTTGGTAGTTCCTTCAATAAGACACATGCAAACTCGCAGTACACTAATGTTATGCGTGTCAACCTATAAGAAAATGAAGGCGTTCACTGTGCCGATCGTCAGTTCATTAGGGACAGGTCGGGCGGGAATATTCGTTTTGTCGTACGCACACCTGAGAATCGAGTGCGCATGCGCAAACTTCAAAACTAGCGACGAGAACGACCTGTCTTGTTATCAATGACTGTCTGACAACCTGTAAATGCGTTGCCGCCCCTTGTATAATAGTCTATTACTCACTTAAAAATTGTTGACATGCCAGTTTCAACGATATGCACTTCAAAATATGATTAGTACAGCACGTTTATCAATTGCTAATTGTAAGTTACACTTATTTTACGGGTGAAATTGACAATTATTCACGGAACTTGTAACTGCTTTTAATTTAAATGTAGGACCAGGACTACCAATAGAGGAGGGGAAAGAAAAAATGACAGTGATCAAATGATTCGACCATGAATTTCTTGTGTCACTCATCTATTACATGCTAAACCAAAAACATTTAATCTGTTTACTGATTTTTATTCAAAGAGCAAAACATCGTTTTCAATACTAGCCCGACTTTGTTTTGGTTTAGTATGTTTTAGCTAGACTAGGAGTCAACTAAGTAGGCCAAAACGAAAGTAATCAAACAGTCATCTTCTTACGAACTTGAGCATAAAATTCAGCTGTGCTGAAAGCATTGTCAGCGAATATCTATTTTAGTTTAGCACTTGAAGGAAAGGGAAAGTTATGATGCAATATTGCAACTGGAAGTTCTCTTGTGCAACTTAAAATATTAGGCTACTGGTAGGTTTGTTTATTTAAATTAAGTATGTATTAACACGGAGAGGTTGTGTCATGGATGCAGCATGATTTTTTATAAATAATATGTATAAAAAAAGTAGGTGAGTAGAAGGGTAGACCGTTGTACCTTGAAACACTTTCGATATTTTAATTTGTTGAAAATTAACTATAGCTGTTTTAACAATGTAAAAATTACACAGCCTTTCTTTCGGATAGTGGCCATAACAATATTAAGAAATTTTTATTAAGTGGTTTTAAGAAATCATTGTTTTAGCATTAAATAAAAATAAAATAAAATTTGTTCCAAGGTACACTATGCTCTTGTACCTTGAAACACACCCTTTTTCCCTTGGAAAAAAGAGGGATATTTTGAAAATAAAATGAAAACTAATTGCTACGGTTTATTAAGTTTATTACATATTACTTTTACCGGATTTGAATACATACTGATTCTCTGATTTTTACAAACATTCTGAAAATTTACTGATCCTGAAATTTTACTTTCTGGAGGGGCTAGAACAGCCTGTACGGTTTTTTTCAGATTTTTTTGCATTAACTGGAGGCTTCTTAACGCCAACCTTGTTTCGCGGCATGATATTTTTTAAACCAAAACACGAAAAAAACAGCATAATTTACTTGGGAAGCGTTGTGTTCCAAGGAACAAGAGGATGCGTGTCTATTTAAAATAGCGGATAACGACACTAACCTAAACCTAGCCAAATCAGCTATTATACAAATTTACTCGTCAATAAACACACTATCCCAGAATAACATAATACACCACCGGAATGCTGAATCAATGATAAAAAACAAAATATAAAGTGAAAAACATTTACTTTTGGGAGGTGAAATAAAGTTTTGTTAATTACTACGTGCTAAACTGCTTAAACAACCTCAGACTGACACTAGCGCATTCTTGGTGGCTGCAACTAAAACATAGTTGATTTTTAACCCACTAGATGGTACCACTAATCGAGAGCAAACTATGTTCCAAGGTAAACTATGCTCAAGGTAAAATAGCCTACCCTATATGAATAACCATTACAACTTGTTGCGTCAGCATCTGACAAGAAAGACTGTTGCATATTGCGTTCAAAACTTTTAAAAATTGGCACTTGAAAAATAACCAATAAATTGAAATCAATAAATAGAATCAAATGCAATTTTTTAGCTATGAAAAGAGGTTGAATGAAAGTAGAAAATTCTAAAAATAGGCGAAATAGGCGATATTGTAACCATTGTATAGATTACCACGAATGACAAAGTAAAACAACGCAACGTGCATGGATTTGTCAGTTCGAAGAAAATGTAAACAACGTTTTCATTTTTAATTGTATAAAAATGTTTGATGAGATGATTAGTGCATTCTTTGACCTACTTAGGTGACTCCTACTCTACCAGTCTAGAAGTTTGATCACATGTCTCGTTTAATTCTCGTCATCAATGATTTCCTCACCTCCTCTGCCAAAACTTCAAACTCTAGAGTGTAGTGTGGCCTTTACACCATGGTGTGGCCTCGACTCAAGCGTCAAAATGTTGCTAACCTCCTGTGCGTCTTTATATATATTTTTTTTAATTCTTTATTTTGGCCAAAGATTATATAATCATGTCAAGCCTATAGCTTACTAACAATTTTATCAATTCACATAACAATTATGTATAATTTTAAGGAAATTTTAAGCTAAATTGACAAATTTTCAATGTTGATAAATATAGCGTCCAGAATTTCAATTTTGTTAATACTTAAAAGGTGTAGAATATTTGTTGGCATTTCAATTTTTTGTTTCGAAAGAATTTGGAATAATCTTCTTCTGGAGTGTTGATCGTATAGAGGACATGCCAATATCATATGGTCAATGCTACAACTTCCTTCACCACACGGGCATGCTGGACTGTTAGTTATGTTTATTTTAAAAAGGTGTTCATTAGCAAATGAGTGTCCAATTCTCAGCCTTGATATAGTGCATATGAAGCGTCTACATCTATCGTAATCTTCAAACCATGGCGGAGATGATACCGTTGGTTTTAGACTGAATATCCTGTTTCCCCTGGCTTCGCCTGAGCAGGCCCAGTATTCCTGCCAAGCCATTTTGGCTTTCTTCTGGACTAGAGGAAAATAGTCGTTTGATGTCGGGTGGTAATGTAAAAATGTGTCGTTGGCATTTTTGGCTGCTGTGTCAGCTTTTTCGTTTCCCTTTATTCCAAAATGACCTGGAATCCATACAAAGTAAATTTCAAATCCTCTGTCAGAAAGTTCCAAATATTTACTTTTGATTTTGATAATTATTGGTGATGTTTTGAAATTAGTTTTAATATTTTTCAAGGCCATAAGTACACTCTTGGAGTCTGATAAAATAAGAACTTTTTTGTTAAATTTAGTTTCCACGTAATAGAGAGAGTGAAGAATGGCAAGGGCCTCTGCTGAGAACACCGAGAATACAGGGTTAACTTTAAAAGCTATTGTGCAATTTTCGTGAGAATCTACCATGGCACAGGCCGTGTGGTTGTCAGAAGTACTCTTGGATGCATCAGTATAAATGTGGTTAAATCCTGGCCAGTTCGAAAATATATCTTGCATTATGTCCTCCTTGGATACTAGATCATCTTTTTTCTTCTTTATTCGTCCAAAGTATGGATTTACATTAACAGTGCAAGCCCTAAACTCTGTCTGAAACACATTGTGATAAAAAGAATGAAACATATTTCTGGGTATAATGTTGTTTTCAACTAAATAAATATAGCTTTTTAGTAGTAAAGGAGAGTAACGTTTTTGCCAAAAAGAAGATACTCTGTATGCCCCGTAAAATTGTGCAATGAGGTTTTGTAGCGGGTGAGGAGGGATCGAAAATACTTTCAGTAGGTACCTATCGCTTAGGAGTTGTCGTCTAAATTCCAGAGGGAATAGATTAGCTTCAACCTCCATGGCGTTACAGGGTGACGATTTCATGAAGCCGAGGCAGCTCCTGAGGGCACTGTATTGTATTCTGTCCAGCTTAATTAAAACACTTTTGGAAGCATTTCCAAAAACAAAACAACTATAGTCCAGAATTGAGCGTATTAAAGATTTATACAACAGTAACATCGTTTTCGGGTCGGCACCCCAATAACAAGTGGACACTGACCGAAGGATGTTCAGCCGTTTGTTACATTTTCTTTCTAATTCCTCCACATGTTTCTTCCATAAAAGTTTTCTATCTAGTGTGATACCTAGGAACTTTTGTTCTGTTTTTTGTATTAAGGGGGTGTTGTTATAAAATATGTCCAATGTAGGTAATACATTTTTTCTTGAAAAGAGGCAAACGGAAGATTTTTCAACAGAAACTTCAAAACCAACTTGTTTAGTCCAATAGTACAAATTCTTCAATGCTTCACTTAGGTTGCTCTCGCACTTCTTCCAGTCCTTATCTTGGGTGTACAGTACCCAGTCATCTGCAAACTCAAGAGTTTTGATTTGAAAGTCAAAACAATTGGGCAGATCTTTGCAATAGATAGAGAACAGTAAAGGACTCAGTACTGAACCTTGAGGGATACCCTTACTGGTCCATCTCGGAGGCGAATGTAAGTTATTGAATTTAACTTGGATTTTTCTATCTGTAAAAAGGGTTACAATATAATTAACTATCTTCCGTGGAAAGTTCAATGAAGTGAGTTTTTTGGACAATATACTAAGGTCTACATTGTCATATGCACTCTCTACGTCAAGAAAAACCGCAGCTAGGTATTTGGAATCAGTATGGATAGCTGTAGTTAGAATTGAAAGGTTATCAACACAACTCCTGCCATTTCGGAAGGCGAATTGTGTTGGAGAAAATTTTTTCAAACATTCCATCCAGTGTTGAAGCCTGTTTTTCAATAATCTCTTCAGTAATTTCCCCACAGCTGAGGAGAGCGCTATTGGCCTGTAGCTTTCAGCAAAATGGGGGTCTTTGTTAGGTTTATTTAAGGGAACTATTATGTATTCCTTCCATGTACTCGGAATAGTGTTTGAAATCCAGAGTTTATTTAAGATATTTAACAAAATAGCACGTGAGACATTCGAAAGATGTACGAGAAACAAATTGTTTATTGAATCTTTCCCTGGTGCCGTGCATTTTAGTGACGATATTGCGAGCACTAGTTCATGTTCAGAAAATATTTTTATAAGGTCTTCATTCTCTTTGTTGGTAGGTATATAGGAATCAAGAAAAGGATAGTGAACATTTACAAATGGAGGAGCCAATTTGTCTGCAAACTCTTCCAGACATTCTGAAAAGTTATTATTTGTTTTTCTGGCAGTCTTTGGGAGAAACCTACATTTGAGTGATCGAACATTTTCCCATACTTCCGACATAGGAGTATTACGGTTCAGTTTTTCGCAAAAGGAAATCCAGTAGTTCTTCTTTTGAGTCCGAATAAAACGCTTCGTGGCAGCTGCTACCTTTCTATAAAGCAAATAATTCTCGAATGTTTGATGGTTTCTATAAGTCCTAAAAGCTGTTAATCTATTTTCTATGTGATGAGAACATTCTTGTGTCCACCATGGACAAGGCGAAAACGTAGATTTTGGTCTTTTAGATTTCGGAATAGATAAATCGGCAGCTTGAAAAATACATTTACAAAAATCTTCATAACACGAGATAGGATCAGAGTCTAGGTTAATTTGAGTAGATAGAGAGTCCACTACGGTCGAGTAGAGGGCCCAATTCGCCTTCTTGAAACAGTAATGATCAGGAAATGAATGGTTCAAAGGCACGTCATTATTAGATATGTTTTCAGAAATGTTCTGTATATTTATTACAATGGGGGTATGTTGGGATCCGTTCCAGTCATCCATCGTTTTCCAATTGGAAATCAAGGCTATGAATGGTGACGCTATTGACAGATCTATAGCGCTTTTCCTAAGAGGAAACCCTGAAAAATAAGTTGAGGCGCCTGTGTTTAGAAATACAAGGTTGTTATCTTCGATGAAATGGTGCATTTGAACACCTTTCCAGTCATTATTTGCATTTCCCCAAGATGTATGATGGGCATTAAAATCACCCAGGATAATCACGGATTCCTTAAAAGGGGAGAAAACATCGCCACAAACAGTGGCATCAACTCTCTGATCAGGCGGAGCATAAACAGAAAATATATTGATAGATCGGTTATTGAAAATTAGTTGTATGCCAACAACATTTACTTCATGCGTCAGCAGGACAACCGGTAGATCAAATTCTATTTCTGTAAAGGATATACGGTTATTGACCAGCAGGGCAGCACCCCCGCCTCCTCTGTTCAGTCTATCGTCGCGTATGACCGAATAATTCTTGAACTGGACATCATAGAAAGGATTGAAACGGGTTTCCGATAACGCTGCCACATCAATATTGTTTTTGTGTAACAGATATTCAATCTCCCCTTTATGAGCTAAGGCAGAGTTACTATTCCACTGTAAAATCTTCATAATATTAATCATAAAGTTAAGGAGTAATGCGACTGTAAAATATTTAAATTTTTTCGTCAGTATCATTGTTATTGTCTGTTTGAATAGGGGATCTTTTTTCTATATGTAGTTGTTCACCAAAAATTTCATTAAGAACTGAGATCAATCTAGATATGGGAAGGTCGTTATATTTTAAATTATTTAGAATAGTGATAATTTTGTCCACATTAGAGTCGGCGACTTCCTCATTCACTAACCTTCTTCTAAGTTCGTGAGAAACAACACTCCTACCATTTTCCTCAGTTTCAGGTGCCTCTCCAGTTGTGATGGAACGGTGGTTCCATACAGGAGAAGTTGTCGATTGGTTTTGGTGATCGAATTGAGAATAATACTTGTGAGTAAACTCAGGAGTGGTTCGAGAGAAATTGTCAGGAGGCATCTTGGTTGCTGTATGTTTATAGTGAATTTTACTCTGAGGTTTATTTGACATTGACCGGCCCAGACCGCTAGTTATGGCAGACGGTACAACGCAAAACTTTTCCCTTAACAGAGAATTGTCTTTAGAGGGAAGAAGTGGGAAATGATCTTTAGTAATACCTAGTGATTTTGCATATGAGGGCTGCTTATTCTGAATGTTTGTGTTTGAGGAAACATCGCTTTCTTCGCTTCATTGTGGAAACATTTTCAAAAGCTATGTATTGACTTATCCTGAACTCAATGCCCCTTTGGGTACAGTCTTTGCTCAGGGCAGAGTGAGGACCCTTGCAAAATATACAGCAGGGACATCTAGCGTTCGGACAAGAGTCAGTTTTGTGATCGAGAGCGCAGTTTGGACAGCGAGTCTTACTCCTGCAAGCCTTTGCAGTATGTCCATACCTCAGATAGTTAAAACATTGGATAGGTTGTCTTACGTACGGTTCTACCTGACATTTTGTGAAAAACAGGTTTACATTCTCGGGTAGACATTTATCTTTGAAGGTAACTACAATTAGAGGGATGGGGACAAATTTAGATTGTCCGTTATCATCAATTACTCGCTTATTTAGTCTCCTGACTGATAGTATGTCAAAGTTAATTACCAGTTCATCAAATAACTCAGGCTCTGGAATTGAGGTATCAACATCCCTGATGAGGCCTTGCCTTTGTACTTGATTTGTTGGAATGTAGACAGAGAGATTGTTGCGATTGGCAAATGAAGAATCCAAAAGTTTATTTGCATTAATCGCACTCTCAAATACACATTTGACCTTGTTTCTACCAATTTTCTTTAATTCAATGATACCACTGACCTTGAATTCGAGGAGTTTTCGCCCTAACGCTATTGGATAAACATTTCCTATGTTTCCAGGATGATTACTACTGTCCATTACAATAAGATAAGGGGCGGGATCGCTGTCCCTATATCCGTAGCTGTTCCGAAAAGCATTTGAGTTGTCCGACACCATTTTAGAGTCTTTATTAGGACTCGCCACATTTCTTGAGGAATTATGTTCGTCACGTAAGGGGTCCAAATTCATACTGGCAGTTGAGTTGTTGTCCTCAGCATTGGCCGCACTTGGAGGGACAATTCCGTTATTTTTAGAGAGGTCACTGATTACTTCCACATCATCCAATTCCACTATAGTGTTTATAAAGCTAACATTTGAGTCGAATTCATCATATTCATCAGAAATGGATTTATTGTTCTTGATGTAGTCATGGTCGTTAGCACGTACGATTGGAGAGCTAGCTTTCCTCAATTTCTTTGCAATGCCACGACTGTTTTTTCGATTAATCACTGTAAACGGAGGAAAAGAATCGTCATGAGTTTGTGATGCCCGTTTGTTATTGTTTTGGCCAGGACTAATCGGGCCCATTTAGGTTATTCGATAAAATATTAAGAAGTTTATAAAAATGAAAATACCACCCTTATATATGATTAGTACATGATAAAGATGAATCAATATAACACAAAAACACTGAATTAAGATCGTAGATAACGAAAAAAGAACTTAAAACTATGAACATTAGAGATCAATTGAAGATAAACAATCACCCAATCTAACCAATTCAACAGTGTGCGTCTTTATAAGATCTTAAATTTTACATTCAAACAGCTGCTCGATATTTTGTATGTAAATAAACCAATAGGCAGAACTGTTTTTTTCTGTCTTCACTTCATTATAAACAGTTTCGATATGGTTTTCAAACCTTGGGCTTTATCAATACGCGCAATAAGCTTGACAATGATGTTCAATCTACTCTTTATTTGCAATTGTCAAGCAACTCTGAAAAAGTGCAAGTCAAACGGAGACTGTCGTTCAACAGAGGAATGTGACAAAGGATTTTGCTCGGACCCTTGTAGGACCAGCGAGTGCGGAGTGGAGAATGCAGAATGTTATGTCGTAGATCATATACCGACATGTAAATGCAAACCCGGGTTCGAAGGGGGCCAGAACGGATGCTATGCCAAGCCGGGGAACAAATGTAAAACAAATGAAGATTGCGACGAAAATGAAAAATGTGTTGATAACGCTTGTGCTGACCCCTGCAAGAATTTTGACTGTGGAAAAGATCAGAATATGACGTGTACCGCAACAATGCATAAGCCCGAATGTACGTGCAAACCTGGATTTAAAAAGACCAGAGATGGATGTGAACCTCAAAAAACTTGCGAAGAAGATGACAATTGCAGTAATATAGAAGTCTGCGTTCATAAGGTTTGCGTTAACCCTTGCGAGAGTTTTTACTGTGGAAAAGATACAAATATGACGTGTACCGTGACAAAACATTATCCCGAATGTGCGTGCAAACCTGGATTTAAAATGGGTAAGAATGGATGTGAACCAGAAAAAGCGTGTGAGAAAGATGCGGATTGCAACGATAAGGAACACTGCTATGAATTAATTTGTGTTGACCCTTGCACAAATACTGATTGTGGAAAAGATCCACACATGGAGTGTACCGTAACTAATCACGAGCCTGAGTGTAAGTGCAGCCCGGGATATGTAAAGGTCAGAGACGGATGCGTACCAGAAAAAGCATGTAAGGTAGACGAGGATTGTGGAATGACAGAACATTGCGACAAGGATGTTTGCGTTAATCCTTGCAACAATTTTGATTGTGGAAAGGACCCAGCTGTAGCATGTACTGTAACAAATCATAAGCCCACATGTACGTGTAAACCTGGATTTAAAATGGGAAAAGATGGATGTGAACCACAAAAAGCGTGTGAGAAAGATACGGATTGTAGCGGGACGGAACGTTGTTATGATTTGGTTTGTGTCAATCCTTGCAACAATACTGATTGTGGGAAAGACCCTAACATGATGTGTATAGTAACAAATCATTTGCCCCTATGTACTTGCAAACCTGGATTTAAAAAGGGTAAAGATGGATGTAAAAAAGAAAAAGATTGCGAGAAAGATTCAGATTGCGGCGTGACAGAAAATTGCGTCAATAAGAATTGTACTAACCCTTGCAACAAAACTGATTGTGGAAAAGACCCTAACATGATGTGTATAGTAAAAAATCACAAGCCTTTATGTGCATGTAAACCTGGTTTTAAAAAGGATAAAAACATATGTAAACCAGAAAAAGAAAATGCTTGTATGAAAGATACGGAGTGTGACTTGACAGAAAAATGTCTTGATAATGTATGCACTGACCCTTGCAAGACTACTGATTGTGGAAAATATCCAAATATGATGTGTATTGTAACAAATCATTTGCCCTTATGTTCTTGCAAACCTGGATTTAAAAAGGGTAAAGATGGATGTCAACCAGAAAAGGAGAATGCATGTAAGAAAGATACGGATTGTGGCTTGAAAGAAAAATGTCTTAATAAGGTATGTACTGACCCATGCAATAAAACTGATTGTGGAAAAGATCCAAACATGATGTGTATCGTAAACAATCATGTGCCCTTATGTACGTGCAAACCTGGATTTGAAAAGGATAAAGACAGATGTAAACCAGAAAAAGAAAATGCCTGTAAGAAAGATACGGATTGTGGCTTGACAGAAAAATGTCTTAATACGGTCTGCACGGACCCCTGTGCGAACTTTGATTGCGGCCCAAACTCCGTGTGCGTTGCTAAAAATCACAAAGCCGCTTGCAAGTGTAAATCCGGGTACAAAGCAGCCTGCAGAGCGAGAAAACAACCGCCATCGAAGACCAAGTTCTATATCCACGACGAGCTGGTGACTTGGTACGGCGCTTTGACGAAATGCTATTCTTTCAACATGACACTTGGGACGATAGAGAGTAGAGAGGAACAAGAACAAGTAGAAAATCTGCTCGACAAAAAGTCTGACCGGATGGGCGCCTGGTTCGGCGGACAGTTCTACGGCGCACAGTTGAGATATGTTAGAAACAACGCGACACCAAGTTATACTAATTGGAAAGTCGAACCAAACAAAAACAAGTCCGGGTGCGTGTTTGTGGGCTCGAAGGACGCGAAAAGGACTTGGGACATTATAAAATGCAACGCGATAGTCCAACATTCTGTTTGTAAACAAAAAAATGGCTAATGTTGAAGGTAATCCGATGAGATCATTGTAGGTTGTTAGAAGAATAAAGCTTATCTTTAAAACAGACGCATATCTTTTCTAATTACCGGTATTAAAAGGTAGGAGATCCAGTACTTCAAGAGAGAATCAGCCTTATATGCTTTAGGTTAATATTATTGGCCTAGCTTATTTATTACTTTGAACAACACAGCTCATACAAAACTTCGTTAGTTCATTAGCATGGTAGCGTGTACTCTCTACCTTGGCTCTTTGCATCGCCAAAGGAACTGCCTCGAAATTTCAGGACTTGCCTCCTCTTCTCTGTTCTTTGTTTGTCATGACTCTCGATCCTGACCCATAGTTTCTCCGCAACTACAGCTTATCCAGGGGGTGTTGAAACTTTAATCAGGCTATTATTAACTTTAATAATCTACATAGATTTACTAGGAGTACGCTTATTCTGCGCGTAATGGGATGAGTGAACTCAGATATTACCAAAGCATTATTTTGTTAATTTACGAGCAACGTGTTTGTATTGTTTCAAAAGTTCTAAAATAAAAATAATTGACAATTAGGCTGGCCACACACTGTGGCGACAAAATGTTTTTTTTTGTGTTTTGTTGTTGAACAGCTGACGAAATGTTCATCAAGCCATAATGGTTTAAATGTTTTTTCCGATTAGAATTGAGCAAACTCTACAAAACTATAAGCGACGAATAAATTATGTTTGCCAAAGGACATGAGAGGGCTTCGCCCCCCCCCCCCGGCCAGACACAGCCCCTTTTACTCCGCCCGTGATTAAAATGCTATGACGGTTTAAATGCTTTTTTTACTGTGTAAACCTAGCTCTACAAAATTATGAGCCACTAATAAATTATGTTTGCCGAAGAAAATGGGGGGCCTGGCCCCCCGCACCCCCCATTTACGACACCCATGATTAACGTGCCATAATGATTTGAGTTTTTCTTTTTTTATTAGTATTGAGTGAACCTTGCTCTACAAGGCTATGAGCGTCTAAAAACAGTTACACGCAAAAGCATTTGTATACAACCCTCCAGATATACTCTGCCCCTTTATTAACATGCCAAGATGGTATGAATGCTTTTTTTATTAGTATTGAGTAAACCTAGCTCTAAATAACTATGAGAGACTAAAAACAGTTACACGCTTAAGCAGTTGTTTCAAAAAGGCTATGGGGGGGCTTCGCCACCCCACACACCCCCTTTGAGCTGCCATGATGGTTTACATGCTTTTTCTCTTATAGTATTAAATAAACCTAGCAACGCTAAACTATCAGCGACTAATTACAAGCCAAAGCAGTTCTTTGCAAAAGGACATGGGGGGGCTTCGCCCCCCCCACATCCAGCTCTTTACACTGGCCATTATTATAAAGCCATGATGGCTTAAATGCTTTTTTTCTAATAGTATTAAATAGACTTAGCTCTACAAAACTATCGATGGCTCTACAAGCGACTATTTACACGGCAGAGCAGTTGTTTGTAAAAGGACATGGGGGGGCTTCGCTCCCCACGTCCTCCCGCAAAGCAGTTGGATGTAAAAGGACATGAGGGGCTTCGTCCCCCACGCCCTCCCGCAAAGCAGATGTTTGCAAAAGGACATAGGGAGGCTTCGCCCCCCAACAACTTCGCATTTACACTGCCCAACATTAAGAATCCATGATAGTTTGAATGCTTTTTTTTTACTGTGTAAATCTAGGTCTACAAGATTATGAGCGACTAATAAGAGTTACACGCCAAAGCAGTTGTTTACAAAGGGACATGGGGGGCTTCGTCCCCCCACAACTCTCCTTTAAACTGCCCATGATTATAAAGCCATGATGGTTTAAATGTTTCTTTTTCTATTAGTATTAAATAATGAACCTAGCTCTACAAAACTATCAGCAACTAATGACACGCCAAAGCAGTTGTTTTAAAAAGGACATGGGGGGCTTCGCCCCCCCACACCTCCCCCTTTCAACTGACCATGATTATTAAGCCAAGATGGTTAACATGCTTTTCTACTAATAGTATTAAATAAACCTAGCTCTACAAAACTATCAGCGACTAATTACACGCCAAAGCAGTTGTTTGTATAAAGAACATGAAGGGGCTTCGCCCCCCTCGCCCTCTAGCCAAAGCTGTTGTTTGTAAAAGGACAGGGGGGGCTTCGCCCCACAAATTCCACCCCCCACGCCCTCCTACCAAATCAGGTGTTTGCAAAAGGACTTGGGGGGGCTTCGCACCCCACGCCCCCCCTTTGCACTGCCCATGATTATAAAGCCATGATGGTTTAAATGTTTTTTTTCTATTAGTATTAAATGAACCTAGCTCTACAAAACTATCAGCAACTAATAACACTCCAAAGCAGTTGTTTTAAACAGGACATGGGGGGGCTTCGCCCCCCCACACCCCCTCCTTTAGACTGCCCATGATTATAAAGCCATGATGGTTTACATGCTTTTTTAATAATAGTATTTAAATAAACCTAGCTCTACAAACCTATCAGCGACGTATTACACGCCAACGCAGCTGTTTGTAAAAAGAAAGTGGGGGGCTTCGCCCCTTACGTCCTCTCCCCAAACCGGTTGTTTGCAAGCCCCCAAATCCCCCTCTTTACACTGCCCATAATTATAAAGCCATGATGGTTTAAAAGCTTTTTTTCTAATAGTACAAAAATTTTAATGAAGAAAAAGAAAATGAAGCTTGCATAGATAAATTAGGATTAAGTAGAGAAGTATATGATTCAAAACCTTTCTCTTCAAAAAAATTAAGAAATATCTTACAGCAAGAAGAGTATGAAAAATGGTGCTCACTTCCCCGTAAGGGTAGAGGCGTCATTTTATTCCAAGAGAGCGAATCGGAAAATATCCATTTTCACAGAAAATGTGGACTGTCAAACTCTGAATACAAAGACGCATTGAAAATCATTGGTGATGTGGCCCCTCTGAGATCAGTCCCCGGCAGATCCAAGGATGGAACCCGGTGCAGGCATTGTCCTGACGCCGAGACTTATCAATTTGAATCTATTGAACACGTCCTTGGATCTTGCCCCCATGGGGAACTATTACGAAATAAACGCCACCACACAATAAGATCAATCATAGCAAATGAATTGAAGAAAAAGCAGAACTTTGAAGTCTTCGAAGAAGTGACATGTGTGGAAAACAATGGATCCATCAGAAGGTGTGATATCATTGCCATTGACAAGAAGAAAAAACATGGATATAATATTGATCCAACTGTCCGATTTGAAAAAGCACATAATCAACCACTCCTAGTACATAACGAAGAGAAAGATATATATAGTGGAACAAGAGATGACATTAAACAAAAATACAGACTTTCTATCGTAGAAGTCATTGGATTGATGGTTGGAGCAAGAGGAACTGTTCCAGATTTTTTCAAAAAATTCTGGAATCAGTTCCGCCTCCCAAAAGAATCTTTAAAAATTATCTCGACAACAGCCATCAGATATTCAATTAACATTTTAAAGAACCATTTATATAGTAAATACCAATGATTAATTATCCAACCATTTTTTATAATATTTCAAAAGTCATCAACCTTTGTTATTCTGCAACCTTTGTTATTCAGCAACTTGTAAATTATAAGAAGGTGTTAATTTATTATTTACTTAATAAATTATCTTTATATATGTATATAAACATAGCTTCGCCCCCCGCGCCTTCCCGCAAAGCGGTGTTTGCAAAAAAACTTGGGGGGGGCTAAGCCCCCCCACACCTCCCTCTTTAGACTGCCAATGATTATAAAGCCATGATGGTTTACATGCTTTTTTATAATAGTATTTAAATAAACCTAGCTCTACAAACCTATCCGCGACTAATTACACGCCAAAAAAGTTGTTTGAAAAAAATGGGGGGCTTTATTTTGCGTTTTTTTGCAAAAGGACATGGCAAAAGGACGTCTCTTAAGAATACAAAACCGTATGCATTTAATAGCCAGGTAATAAGTTTTTCGTATGAATTTAGTTGGCAACATTGAACACTGAAAACACGTGATTTAGAGTTTGTTGTTGCCTATATGTCGAACGTTTTATAAACATGATTGTTTCTAACCATCAAATTTTGGGAGGTATTTTTATAATTATTGCCTGCAGAAAAATTGTGTTTAAAAATAGCGTGAAAGTGTGAATAAAATGGTTGTTTGAATTGTCTAAATACCTCATTTTATTTATTTATATGTGATTCTGATCCAGGTTAATGGAGCAAAAGACATGCAAAAGGAACGCCCTCCCGCAAAGCAGATGTTTGCAAAAGGACGTGGGGGGGATTCGCCCCACCACAACTTTGCCTTTACACTTCCCAAAATTAAGAATCCATGATAGTTTGAATGCTTTTTTACTGTGTAAATCTAGCTCTACAAGATTATGAGCGAATAATAAGAGTTACACGCCACAGCAGTTGTTTACAAAGTGACATGGGAGGCTTCGCCCCCCACAACTCTCCTTTACACTGCCCATAATTATAAAGCCATGAAGGTTTCAATCCTTTTTTTAAATAGTATTAAATAAACAAATTAAGGCGACTAATTACACGCCAAAAAAGTTGTTTGAAAAAAGAAAATGGGGGGCTTTATTTTGCGGTTTTTTGCAAAAGGACATGGCCCCCCACATCCCCCTCCTTACACTGCCCATAATTATAAAGCCATGAAGGTTTAAATGTTTTTTTCTAATAGTATTAAATAAACATAGCTTCGCCCCCCACGCCCTCCCACCAAAGTGGTGTTTACAAGAGGAATTGGAGGGGCATCGCCCCCCACACCTTCCCCTTTACACTGCCCATGATTAAGAAGCCATGATAGTTTAAACCCCATGGCTTTCCCCTTTACACTGCTCATGATTAAGAAGCCATGATAGTTTGAATGCTTTTTTAACTCTCTACAAGATTATAAGAAACTAATAACAGTTACATGCCTAAGCAGTTGTTTGCAAAGAGACATGGGGGGGCTTCGCCCCCCCACACCCCCCCCCTTTGCACTGCCCATGATTATAAAGCCATGGTGGTTTAAATGTTTTTTTTTCTACTAGTATTAAATGAACCGGGGTAGCGGATTTGTACCCCCCACAAAAAATGCTACGTCATTTTGACGTCACAGGAGGCGGGGCCTAAATCGCTCGAGAAACAGCCCTCGACTGGAAATGTACCCCCCAATACATTATTAAATCATCAACACCTAAATGGTTTGCAATTAAATTATTTCCCTTGAGTCTGACCCCGGAAATGTACCCCCCGGATTTGTACCCCCCGGATTTTTACCCCCCATGGTCAGAATCTTAAGTCAGACCCCGGAATTGTACCCCCGGATTTGTACCCCCCGTCGCCAAATCTTCAAGTACTAACCCGGATTTGTACCCCCCGTCTCCAAATCTTCAAGTACTACCCCGGATTTGTACCCCCCGGATTTGTATCGGGGGTACAAATTGAGATCGGGTCCCCCGATTGAGATAGGACGAAATGAATGGCTAAAAAAGCTCCTCCGTGACATTTTACATATTTATACCTAGTTTCATGGCAAACAGTCCAACGGAATACGGGACCATAAACGTGAAACACATATAATAAAACTAACAATTTTTTTATGAATTTAGATATTCAAAACAATATTTTATCCAATACTTTCATCTCGTATTATTGACAGATTTTCTAGCTTACTTAATGATGAATAAGACTACACAATATAATAATAATAAGACATATTCGTAGAATAATATTAGGCAATATTTTATCGAACAGCCGTTGATTTACGAGAATTTAATTAAAAAAGTCAATAACAAGAACGAATATTGACCCGGTATATTTCCATGGTCGGTCAAACTGGATTTGAGCACAGGGGGTACAAATCCGGGGTATAAGACTTAAGTATAAGGCCACGGGGGGGGTACAAATCCGGGGTAGGGCTTGAAGATTTGGCGATGGGGGGTACAAATCCGGGGGGGGGGCAAAAATCCGGGGGGTACAAATCCGGGGTAGGACTTAAGAATTTGACCACGGGGTACAAATCCGGGGGGTACAAATCCGGGGGGGACAATTCCGGGGTCGGACTTAAGAAGTTTAATTGGATTTATATCAAGTATGCAGCTGTTAAGCCAACCGTGAAATGTCAGTTGATTAAAATACATAATAATTTATCCGTCCTAAAAGTTTGCGGCCGGAATTGTACCCCTCGTCCTGTGACGTCAAAATGACGTAGCGGTTTTTCTGGGGGGTACAAATCCGGGGGATACAATTCCGGCGACCCGTTTTAACTCAACAAAACTATCAGCAACTATTTAAACGCCAAAACAGTTGTTTTAAAAAGGACATGGGGGGTCTTCGCCCCCCATTTTAACTGGCCATGATTATAAAGCCATGGTACTAATGGTATTAAATAAACCTAGCTAAATAAACCTACGAAACTATCAGCGACTAATTACACGCCAAAGCAGTTGTCTGTAAGAAGAACATGAGGGGGCTTCGCCCCCCACGCCCTCAAGCCAAAGCGGTTGTTTGCAAAAGGACACGGGGGGGCTTCGCTCCCCCCACAACCCCCTCATTACACTGCCCATGATTATAAAGCCATGATGGTTTAAATGTTTTTTTTTCTATTAGTATTAAATGAACCTAGCTCTACAAAACTATAAGCAACTAATTACATGCCAAAGCAGTTGTTTTAAAAAGGACATGGGGGGACTTCGCCCCCCACACCCCCCCCCTTTAGACGGCCCATGATTATAAAACCATGATGGTTTACATGTTTTTTTAATAATAGTATTTAAATAAACCTAGCTCTACAAACCTATCAGCGACTAATTACACGCCAAAGCAGTTGTTTGTAAAAAGATAATGGGGGGCTTCATTTTGCGGTTGTTTGCAAAAGGACATGGGGGGCTTCGCCCCCCACACCCCCCCTTTGAGCTGCCATGATGGTTTACATGCTTTTTCTCTCATAGTATTAAATAGACTTAGCTCTACAAAACTATCGATGGCTCTACAAGCGACCAATTACACGGCAGAGCAGTTGTTTGTAAAAGGACATGAGAGGCTTCGTCCCCCACGCCCTCCCGCAAAGCAGATGTTTGCAAAAGGACGTGGGGGGGATTCGCCCCACCACAACTTTGCCTTTACACTTCCCAAAATTAAGAATCCATGATAGTTTGAATGCTTTTTTACTGTGTAAATCTAGCTCTACAAGATTATGAGCGAATAATAAGAGTTACACGCCACAGCAGTTGTTTACAAAGTGACATGGGAGGCTTCGCCCCCCACAACTCTCCTTTACACTGCCCATAATTATAAAGCCATGAAGGTTTCAATCCTTTTTTTAAATAGTATTAAATAAACATAGCTTCACCCCCCACGCCCTCCCACCAAAGTGGTGTTTGCAAGAGGAATTGGAGGGGCTTCGCCCCCCACACCTTCCCCTTTACACTGCCCATGATTAAGAAGGCATGATAGTTAAATGCTTTTTTCGTACTGAGTAAATCTATAGCTCTACAAGATAATGAGCGACTAATAACAGTTACACGCCAAAGCAGTTATTTGTAAATGGACATGGGGGGCCTTCGCCCCCCCACGACCCCCCCTTACTCTGCCCGTGATTAAGAATCCATGATAGTTTGAATGTTTTTTTCTACTGTGTAAAACTAGCTCTACGAGATTATGAGCAACTAATGACAGTTACACGCCATTGCGGTTCTTTGCAAATGGACGTGGGGGGGGCTTGCCCCCCCACTCCCTCCTTTAACTGCCCATGATTATAAAGCCATTATGGTTTAACTGTTTTTTTCTACTTGTATTAAATGAACCTAGCTCTACAAAACTATCAGCGACGAATTACACGCCAAATTAGTTGTTTGTAAGAAGAACATGCTTCGCCCCTACGCCCACACGCCAAAGCGGTTGTTTGCAAAAGGACATGGGGGGGCTTCGCCCCCCCCACACCCCCTCATTACACTGCCCATAATTATAAAGCCATGATAGTTTAATTGTTTTTTTAATAGTATTAAATATCTTCGCCCCCACGCCCTCCCACCAAAGCAGGTGTTTGCAAAAGGACTTGGGGAGGCTTCGCCCCCCATAACCCTTTTTGCACTGCCCATGTTTATAAAGCCATGATGGTTTAAATGTTTTTTTTATTAGTATTAAATGACCCTAGCTCTACAAATCTATCAGCAACTAATTACACGCCAAAGCAGTTGTTTTAAAAAGGACATGGGGGGCTTGCCCCCCCACACCCCCCCTTTAGACTGCCCATGACTATAAAGCCCTGATGGTTTACATGCTTTTTTAATAATAGTATTTAAATAAACCTAGCTCTACAAACCTATCAGCAACTAATTACACGCCAAAGCAGTTGTTTGTATAAAGAAAGTGGGGGGGCTTCGCCCGTTACGTCCTCCCGCCAAAGCGGTTGTTTGCAAAAGGACATAGGGTGCTTCGCCCCCCCACACCCCCCCTTTAAACTGGCCATGATGGTTTAAATAATCTCCTCTAATAGTATTAAATCAACTAACCTCTAAAAAAATACCAGCGAATAATTAGACAAGAGAGCAGTGGTTTGTAGAAGGACATGGAGGAGCTTCGCCCTCCCGCCAAAGTAGTTGTTGGCAAAAGGACATGGGGGGCCTTTGTTCCCCCCACATCTTCACCATTACACTGACCATGACTAAGAAGCCTTATTAGTTTAAAAGCTTTTTTTACTGTGTAAATCTAGCTCTACAAGATTATGAGCGACTTAAAACAGTTAAACGCCAAAGCAGTTGTTTGCTAAGAGTCATGGGGGGGCTTCGCCCCCCAAAATCCCCCCTACCCTCTACCTATAATTATAAAGCCATGATGGTTTAAATGTTTTTTCTATTAGTATTAAATGAACCTAGCTCTACAAAACTATCAGCAACTAATTACAAGCCAAAGCAGTTGTTTTAAAAAGGACATGGGGGGGCTTCGACCCCCCCACACCCCCCCTTTAGACTGCCCATGATTATAAAGCCATGATGGTTTACATGCTTTTTTAATAATAGTATTTAAATAAACTTAACTCTACAAACCTATCAGCGAATAATTACCCGCCAAAGCAGTTGTTTGTAAAAAGAAAGTGTGGGGGCTTTGCCCCCCACGCCCTCCCGCTAAATCGGTTGTTTGCAAAAGAACATGGGGGGCTTTGCCCCCCACGCCCTCTCGCCAAAGCAGTTGTTTGCAAAAGAACATGGGGAGGCTTCGCCCCCCACGCCCTCCCACCAAAGCGGTTGTTTGCAAAAGAACATGGGGGGGGGGGCTTAAAGCCATGATGATTTGAATGCTTTTTCTCCCGTGTAAACCAGCATTTTTTTTAATTATGCGACAATTTTACATTGGAAAAATACCATTTACATTTGTTTAGTTTCTAAAATCACTACAGGTTACTGTTTAGGGTACTTAAAGAAAGAAGTAAGCGAACCAGCATCTAACCCCTTGAGCGTAGTCACGGACATATTCATCACCCAGGAGGCGGGGGACAATAAAGTAGTCATTGACATTGGATAAATCCACAGTAAACCTGGATCTGCCAGGGGCATATTTTCCGTCCAGCAAGGATAACAACCCCATTCGTAATCAGTCTCGTATATACAATTTTAGTGGCGCAGAGATCCGGGTTTTTATCCTTTTGGATCCTCGCCTTTTGGACCGCCTTTTTCAGTTTCAGAAGCTTGCTTATTCTTTGCCTTGGCCTACGGAAGCTCCCAGAGCTCTTGCTCGGGTTCTTGACCCGCTTGTGTGGTGCGGAATAACTGGTCACGAGGACGGCGCCAATGATGAGCCGTCCATGGATCCGCGACCTAATCCTCTTATTTTTGAATCTGGCTATCCTGACTTTATTATTATAAAACTAATTATACTACTATATATGCAAAATTAATTATTATTTTTGTGAATTTCTTGCTTGATTATGTATAGTAAAATTATGTAGGAAACAAATCATTAATCTACACATCTACAACTACAACATCCTACATTCTCAATTCAATTTCATACGTATTTAATTTGTCTTAATATAACTGATCGCATGCATCCTTCTTGGCACAAAAGTTTGTTATTAATACGAATTGCGCTATAAAAATATATTTTTTATCACAATTTTATACAAAAATTGCGTTTGCTGGGATAAAATTCACATTTGTTTCATCAATGTACTTTTATACATGCAATAGTATCTTTACTCATTGTTTTTTAACGTTTTATTAATTGTACCTAAAAGAAACAATCAATAAATATTTTCTCTTAAATATATGGAATCAGCTGTTAGTAAAAGGAACATGACAATGTGTTCCTGTTGGTTCCATCTAGCGTCATTCATATAAACTATTTCGACTGAGGCAACAAAACAGAAATGATCTATCTGAATTTTTATATTTCTAGGCATTGTTTTTTTCAATAATAAACACTTTAACGTAGACTTAAAAAACTAACAATTGATAGGCATGTAGCATGTCATTTAAGTGTTTCGTGAAATACTTTTTTTCTAAATTCCACTGTTATTTTCCTTTTATTTTGAAACAATCTTTATTTGTATCCCGTAGTTTACTAAAGTAAATTATTGCCCAATGTTAAACTTATGATGATTTTTTGCAAGTTAAAATATTAAATTCCTCAAAATATACTAAACCAATATGCTTCATAATTTAATGGCATATTCCCTGTGAGATACTTAACGTTTGTGCGAAATTTGGAATTTATTAGAGTAGCGGTTTCTTAGTTACCGCGTTACGTACACACACACTCACACACTCACACAGTGACGGACAACGAATCTTCAACTCCGCTGATACATAGACTCGTTCACTTCGTTCACTCATCGATAAATGCGTGGCTGTCACAATTCTTGTTGTATAATCAATTTCATGTGTGTGTGCTCCCAGGGCCAAAGAAAAAGCCCTGGGGAGCTCCAGTCATGAAAAATATCGCGTTTCCACCTGCTCCTCCCTTAAGGCCAATGTTAACTTTCAAATTCGGTACAACCTCAACCGCTCAACCAAAATCGGTTATTTTTAGCTCATTTGAAAGAGCAATAAAAAGTAAGACTCGAATTTATTAAAGTAAATGATAACTATGAACTTTCTGTATATTAATTAAAAATTAAATTTTTATATAATGCCAATTAACCCTTAACATCGTAAACAATTAGGCAGATAAATAGATATGTTTGAATTGCAACAATATTATTGGAACCTTTTTATGAGTGTGTTAAGATTATTCAGTATTGTTTCTATTTCGGCAGGTAAGGGTAAGGTAATCATACCTATATAATTTTTGGGTCCCAGTTTCTGGTATGGTACGTAAACGAAGACATATATATATATATATATATATATATATATAATGAAGAGTACAGTTTATTTATATTCCTCGTTAAGGATTAAGGCTATTTTATATTTTTCTAATAAAAGGTTTACCTTACAATGCAGAATTTTTCCTTTTCCATCCGCCTAACAATGGAAGGGGAAGTCCAAAACAAACTAGCATTTTTGGATGTGTGCGTAGAAAAGGATAGGGACACGCTTAGGACAACTGTTTTCAGAAAAAAGACACACACAGGACAGTACTTAAATTTTCAATCAAACCATCAAAAATCTGTCAAAGAAGGGGTAGCTTACTCATTTTTGACAGAGCAAAGAGCATTTGCTCAAATCAAGATGGATTAAATCAGGAAATCAAAAAGTAGAGCAAGATTTGGCTAAGAATGGATACCCTCAATCCGTAATAAGAAAGTGCAAAAACAGTAGGGCTAAACAGAATGAGTCAGAAAACACTGAGAAATTAGTTCCTATGTCAATCCCTTATGTGCCGGGATTATCGGAAAAAATTAGAAGAGTTGCTAGGAAGTTCAAAGTTAGAACCGCGTTTAGGATACAAAACACTCTTAGGCAATGTCTCGTAAAAACCAAACCAAAAAATGGCACTCAGGGATAAAAAAAACTGTGTTTACAGAATAAACTGCCATAGTTGCTGTAGGCCGTATTATGGCGAGAAAAAATACGTTTAAATGTTAGCATTAAAGAACACAAAGATAACACGAGAAAGGGCTTAGTGGATGAATCAAAAATTGATTAACACTGCTGGTCTGAAAATCACCAGATGAATTTTGACGAAGCAAAAATAGCACATCGGGAACCTCATTTTTTCAAAAGAAAACTAATTGAAGCTTCATACATAAAACTAGCAGACCAACCAATCAGTCAATCTTCACTTGAAATAAGGCCAGTAAGGCTACTAATATTAAACAAAGAATTGAAAGACAGGGAAAATAAAGTGTCAGCAAATAGGGTAATTACTAACAATTCTGTTCAAAATTCTCACAACATGTTAACCCGTAGCAAGGCCAAGGGGCAAAATCAGGTTAAAAATTAACTAAAAAACACAAACAGACACACGGAATTTGCATATCACATGTCTCTGTTTCAGGTTTTCGCCACCGGTAGCGCGCCGTGATTTGGTTGGCTGTGGCCGCCGCCATTTCCGTCGCCGCCGCCATTTGCTTTCCTCCAATCAATCAATCAATCAATCAATAAATCAATCAATCAATCATTTATTGTCATCTGACTGTAAACAGTATTGACAAACGTCACAAAATAAATGTTTACAGAACATTAAATACAAAGAATAAGTACAATAGAATATAAAGAAAAGAAAAGATAAATGCGGTAACTAAAACTAACTTGTATCATTTAAATAATCAGATACACTGTAAAACTCCTTCCTAATAAAAAAAGGTCCTCAGAAGCCTTTTAAAGGTGACCGGATCATTAACAGATCTTAGGTGGGATGGGAGGGAGTGGAATAACTTGATTCCAGAATAAAATGTTTGGTTTTCGAAAAAAGTGGTGTTGTGTTGGGGAATAGTTAGGAGATCTCGCCTTCTATATCCATATATAGATGAGAGATTGGACTGGAAAAGATGTTTATTTTTAACAAGAAATGAGAGGCATTCGAAAATATAAATGCAAGGAAACGTCAACAGATTATTACCAGAAAATTAGACTCTCTAGTTCCATTAAATTGGTTCACTTTAAGAAATGATAACGAGGTCCATATGTTCACCTCTTTTTATTTCAATTTTTATTTATAAAGAGATCACAAGGAGAAATACCCCCGTTGCAGCAGACCTGCATACTCAGCGAATTTCAAATGCAAAACAACATATTTTAATCCAACATAGCGAGATTTGACATGTTTTGGTAAGCTCCATAAGAATAACATGGGGAATGAGTATGCAGGTTTGCTGCTACAGGTATATTAAAAATGGGTGGTTTTAATTCAATATTTAGTAGATCTGAACTAGAGGAAGCTATTTACCAAGGTTTATCAAGATATGTTGAGAAATAACCGAGATATAGAATTTTACTTATTTTCCATGAGGTTAACATTGGGACAACGTTCTGTATTTACCACTTTCAATATATCGGTAACCAATGGACATAGAGCAGTGATTCAAAATACTTAATTGTTTGTTTTTTTGAGCTGAATTCAATGGTGCCAACCAAAATAATTTTATTTTTCTATGTAAAAAACTCAAAAAAACCCATTTTTGGGGGGTTTATCCCCCTTTACCCCTTCCTCCGGTGGTCCGATCGGGCTGGTTCACGAACTCGTCCAATTGATTACCACTTTACATGTCCGTACCAAATTTGATAAAGATTGGACCATTTTTGCGGCCGCTATCGTGCTAACAGACATATAAATATATATATATATATATTTATAATATGTAATTCACAACTTAGGGCTACAAAGATTATTATCAATAAAATATAACAAGTGTACCCTTTTTTTAATTAATTTTAATTAATAAAATGAAAAAAGGGTACACTTGTTATATTTTATTGATAATATATATATATATAAATTCGAACGAATGGTGTTTTTTGCTTCTGGTGGCCCCAAAACGAAAATTTATAATGGCCCCGAGCTTAGGTCTTACCATGATACCTACGGTAATAGCTTCTTCCGTATAGGGGAAATTCGCTAAAACAGCTGCCATTTTTAAATGGTACACTATATAAACTTCATCCTCCGCAAAAAAACGGTCCTACTATAGTCATCATACGTGTACTGAATTTGAATTTTGAATCTACATAAAGTGATTTTAAAGTTGTATAGGAAAGTTGTTATTCTTTTTGAATAAAGTTATTATAGTATGAATATGAGAAGGTTATTACGTATTAACAAAGTTAATTTTAATATAAATACTAGTGATGATACAATTTTTTATGTTTATCAATCAACAAAATTATCTTATCAATAATGCGGTGTGCGAAAGTAGACAACAATAGGGAACGACAGGGTGGCACTAGCATCGATAGAACTTGATGATAATTGCGTAGAGTATACCCAACAACCTACTTTATATGTCAGTCTTAAAAAAATTAATAGGTAGAACAAATCACCTACGCTTTTAACGCCTCTAAATGGATAGACGTAGCACATGAAGCGCTCAAATATGCTACGAAATAAATAAGTGTTATTATTTTAGAAGTGGCATATGAATAGAAATCGATAACTTAATCAACTAATGTTGCTCTAGGCTGTAGAAATACATTAAAAACCATCAGGTATTCTCTTTTCACTCGGTAAAGTACAATGACTGTAGGACCGGCAAATTTCTTTTTCCGAATCTGCGGGCTTAACCCTCCAAGAGGATGGTCAATGTACGGTATCATACCTATGGCAGTGGTATGTTTTCATATTGCACACGTTATGTACGAAGCCGATGAAAATAACTTCGTTTACATCTTCATCCAAATGTTGGGACCCCTGGGAGAACTGCAACTTCGTCTCGTAATGAGTATCAAACCGGAGCTGTTTCACGATATCCTAGGCGACTTGGAGTCTGTCGATGTTCAGCTGGAGGAGATGGGAGCTCCCATCGAGCCTGACAGCCTGAGCAAGACGATGACCTTCCTACTCGTCCCCCACGTCTTCTATCTTTTGTATTGGCTCACCTTAACTGAAACCGTGCCCGGCATCGTCACATTAATCTCACAAAACCTCTGCGACGTGGCTTGGTATCAGCACATGATGTTCGCAGAGCTGATCCACAGGAGATTCTCGGCCTTGAACACCCAGCTGGCCCGGGTAGCCGCCTCAGCCGACCAGACGCTGCTGCAGATCGTGGAGACTCGCCTGGACTCGGTGTTCCGCGTCCACTCCACCCTCCACGTCATCGTCGCCGACGTCAGCTCCCACTTCTGCGTCTACCTCTTCGGCGTTCGTCACGTTATCATATACCGTTCTGACAGCTCTTACAGAGGGAAAATCGTCATTGAATCTGTTTTTTGTTTGGTCATGTTTTGGCTTGATATCATTCATCGTTGGTCAAACAGCCGCTTGTCACTTCTGTGCTATGGAAGCCAATAGGACTTCACTGATTGCACATCGTATTCTGAATGAAAACTCACCCTTTCCTTTGTGGGAGACGATTGGGCGATTTTCCCGTCTGAATCTTAACAACAAGGTCGAGTTCACTGTTGGTGGAATATTCTCTTTCGATATGAATCTTTTGACGAAGATGGCAGCGATGGTGTTTTCAATCTTGACAATTATCATACAGCTTAAAGATGTAAACCTGGTTGGATCTGTGCAACATAACGTAACACCTAGTGTCAACTCTACTGTTAAATGAAGAGCACGTAATGTATGCGTCAAAACCTTTTGTTGTAGGTTTTGAAATATAAGAAACTTGACCTGTTAGCTGAACTTGACATAAGCTGAAAGATTTCAAAATATAATTTGTAATGTTTAGCTGCAACATGAGCACTGTATTTTGTTTAGTAATTTTTTTGATTGTTTGTAGTTTTATATAATAAAAAAATAAAATACACCCGTTGCAGCAGACCTGCATCTCCAGCGAATTTCCATAAAACAAAATTTAATTATTATGCCTTAAGCATAGCAACGATTGTGCGAGTTATAAACTTCAGCCTTGTTCTCGTACAATAAGTCATAGGAACGTCCTCATAATTAGACCAGTTCATAAATTGTAAACACCAGGCAAAATTGTGGCTCGGATCCCATGTTAAAATGTAGGCCCCTTAATTGAAATTGGCTGTTGGACTATTAATTAACAGTCCTGTCTAAGGAACATGTTGGCCTTTGTCAGTAACGATACTACAAGATCGCGCCAAAATCATCCTTCATTCATCTGTCATTCATACTTACCTGGGTAGGTCGCCATTTCAAGCCATGTATAATGTGTAATATTTAAAGTATATATAGCCTATGATATGTTAATACATTTTTGACCTACTTCTATCCCTTTTTAGGATGGCTTAAAATGTAAAATCCTAACATTCTTCGTATTCAAGAGTAAAAAAAACTTTCAAGTTGTAACGTTAAAGTCTGGTAAAATATTTTTAAAGTATGATAAATTACTTCAATATTAATCAATTGTGCTGTCATTAAGTGATGGGAATTTAGTTTTTTTTTAAGTTTAACAAGGTATATTTAAGTTTATTCTTTGCCCTCTGGCAGCCTGCCTGCCTACTGTCTTTTAATGTGTCAATTTGTAAACATAACTTAACCTCTAAAATGCAAACCGTGAACTCCACATAAGTACTTACTAATTATGACTATTTAACGAAATAAACGCCTATATTAACAAAAATCTCAATCCATGTTTGGTTATTATTTGTGTTCTATTTCCGTTGGAGCTTTAAATAGTGTAATAATTTAGTGTTGGTGGATGTTTGTGGTAAAAGTTAAAAGGCTACCTACTGTCTGTCAAGCTGAAAAAGAATGCATTTTTTATATATTTAGTAGTATTTTGATATTATCAGTGACATAATGCGCATGAACGTTGGTTTGTATTACTTTATTTAACTGAGCCAAATAGTAATAAAGCCAACATAGTAATATCATGTAGTGGGCAGTGGGTATGGCTTAGGCCACACAATGTTTCAAAATAACTTATTAGATATCGGAAAATGTTGAATCTTTCACATAATGTTTAAAAATATATAAGCTATTTTGGTTCTAATAATCAGATTCTCACTCCCATTTCATGGAAGGATTAAGTTACAAATCAACTGTTATGCCATCAGGCCTATGCACTTGGTGCGTTATATCTTGAGCCATGGTCTACTCTATTGCGGGAGCTGCAAGGTGTTGTTTATTGTAAATAATATGGGGCAATAAACAATGTAAGCTATAAACAAATTTCAACTAACTCTCATGTCGTCAATTTGCAAATAGACTTAAATTGACAGCTGTGGTGTCCCGATGACTTGCATTAGAGGCCTGGCAGCACTAGTAAATGGCATGATTGCTTTATGCACCTAATGATTCGAAAGCCATTTTCTTCATGATATCAGGAAAAAAGAAAGAAGTGTGCAGTCAGCCGGTGTGATGTAGGCCTAGTTGGGCTCACGCAACTAGCGCTTAAGACAACTTGTCCTACATTATATAACAGTTAAAAAATTAGGATCAAAATATTTTTACGCTCCAATTTTGTTGTAATACTGCTAGGCCCGCCAATTTCGTGAGCCCTACCACGTCATACCAGCTAACTATGCACACACTTTACTTTTTTCCTAAAATCATGCATTTTCTTTACTTTAAAACAGATGATTTTATTTAAAACCAGTTTCCCAGTTTTACGGGTGTGACCTTATTACTTGAGATGGCCACGAATATATCAACAACTACCACATTGACTAATTTAGGCCTAGCTGATCAGTTTAAACATCAACTTGTCTTGTCTTCAAACAAGTCGATTGGTCACCGCTAAAACATCTGCTAGTCTAGTCGTTCAAACTAGTAAGTAGATTAGGTTTTAATAAACCCAGTAGGTGATAGTACAGCTGGTGACTTCTAAGCTGGCACTTGACCGATCGATACTCAATCGATACTAGCCTAATTAAAAAACATAATGTTCCGTCAAGCGGGTTGCGGCAACGTCCTCGCGACCCACGTGAAGGCATTCGTCAGCGGAAATGTTTGCAGACTGGTCTTTTTCTTATACCTCTACCACTCTCCACTCACCCCCGCGCCTATACTGCCCGCGTGAGGCCCAAGTGCCAGCTTAGATGTCACCAGCTATATCCGTTGGCGATAGTATGAAAAAATGGCTGCCAATTTAAACAAATTGAGATGCAGTATACTATTGCAAATTCAAAAATCATTGAGACTACAAATTTTCTCAGAGTTCCATGTAGTTTGACTAAAACTAAAACAGCTCAAGTCATTTAGGACATTCTTGAATTAATTCTTTAAACCTTTGTATTCATTTTATCACTGACTGTCAAATACTACTTGTTTATTTAAGTTGTCATGTTTTGTTTTGAGAGAAACTGATGAGCTACACGGCTGTGATATCTGAGCAAGACTCTCAGCCAGACTACTGTTTTGACTTAAAGAATTCTGAAGCAAGGGAAGGCCCCACTGAAAAAACAGGCCATGCTGCAGCGATCCCAGCGCTGCGCCACGTCACACAAGTAGGCAGGGATCTAACATCTTATGTTTACATTTTTTTATTGCTAAATGTCATATATCCCTTGTTTGTTTATGTTTTTTCTGTTTACATTTAAAAATATTACTTGTTTATTTACGTTTTCTTGTTTTCATTTAAAAGTAACTGATGAGCAGCACAGCTGTGTGAGTCCTGAGCCAGACTTTCAGACCGCCTACTTGTTTGACGTCATAAATCCTACAGCATGGCCTATATTTGTAGTGTGTCCTTGAGCAAGGCCTCTTCTTTTAGTGAGCAAGACATAAAAACATAATGTTCCGTCAAGCGGGTTGCGGCAACGTCCTCGCGACCCGCGTGAAGGCATTCGTCAGCGGAAATGTTTGCAGACCTAAACCTAATGATTCTAATCTAATTTAATCATTCTCCGAAACATTGTAACCTGTACGCTTGGATATCGAATTGCAGAGGTCCATAGGGTAAACTTTGACATGTGAAGATAGGGCCTAACCCAAATTTAATTTGATTTAGCCTATAAACTGATCCTCGTGTGATAGAGGTAATTTTAGGGTCTTCAACTTTCTGAGATAATCTATAATCGTATGATAATTTAGGATTACATTAAATGAATTTACATTAAATAATTTTCATTAAAGTAATTCAAATTCATATTTGAGATAAATTAATACCTGAGGGAAATTGATGTATAAGCCTCACCTCGTTACTCGCACCGATTAACGATTATTAGGCCGATTACTAGGGCTCGGTGCGCTCGTTACTAGCGCTTAGGACGATTGCAAAACAAACCAGTTAATACAGCTCAATCAAATTATTTTGTATGGTCTTAGTTCTGCAGTCAAACCGCGAGATCCGCTAGTTTCTCGAGCCCAACTACGTCATACGCTTGAACCAGCAACCTTCAGGCTATGAGGTGAGCAGTGAACAGTTTGTCCACTCGGCTCTCTAGTCAGTTTGAGTTGTCAAGATTTTTTTTTCTAGACGAGGGCCAGGCTTCGAAGTTTTCATGGACATGCACTGCAGCTTAATTAGCTATACACCCTCGAGGTTACGGCATTATCCCGTAGCAAATTGCAATTGGTGATTGGCGTTTTTTTTTGTATTTTGTGTCTTTCTACGCCAGTGGCATTTTTTAACGTTTTGATCGGGAACGGTTCAAACCCGGTTGTTACTATCTAATGGCGACCTTTTGTTAGATAGCATCATTAATTCATAGCCTACTGACAAATGGCAACTGGACCCAGTTTCGATCCTGTCAGGAATCGAACCGGCGACCCCCAGGTTATGAGGTGAGCGCTTTATCCGCTCAACTATCCAATCAGTTTTGAACGCGGATCTTGGGAGCCGAAGTCCCATGTTCTACTTCTACGCCAGGCCGCTCCTGAGTTGTAAGGATGAGCTGATTCCCAATTGTTGAGAACAGTCATCTCGCGCACCATTCGACTTGTTTAACTGTTTACTCTGGAGGAATTAATTGACTGTTGCGTACTAACTTGCCTTCCTTCTAATACTCCTACTCTACAAACCTAAACCGATGTTAAAATAATTCGAGAACCGATTTGGTGAGAGTTGATTGTATAATCGAGGATCATTTTCACCAAAATGTTCTTTTTAATAAAAAAAATTAATTATTATAGGTTTGTAAAGAAAATCCCAAGATGTTTAACAGAACAGCAGGGATGATGGGGTTATCCCTGCCATTTACAGCCAGCCAGCATTTTTTATTTTAATTTAAATCTTGGACTGGGCCACTGCAAGTATAGTATAATGGTGAAATGTAACATCCAAAGCTCAGAATACATTTAGTTAATTTCATGTAAAATTGCCAATATTTTTAAAAATTCTTTTAAAGTTATTAATTACCAAGCAAAATGTTGTTTTCAATTTTTGTAGCTGGTTTTAAACTATATAATAATATTATATTTACACCTATTCTTTTTATTTACTTTTAAAGAAACTAAATGTTTGATATACAGTAGTTTGTGCATTCTGCAAAATCTTGATCAATGAACTTTATTCAAAATAAACACACATGGAATATTCATCACCTGAAAATTTAATCATACGTTCAGAATTGTATTTTAAAAATCTCTTAAATCAGGGTAGCTGTACTTTTGGAGGGAAAATTAAAAATAATATTGGACAACGTACTCTGTTTAGCACATCCAATATCTAAGCAACGGATTGACGTAGAATAATAATTCAAGATGCTAAATTGTTTGTTTTTTTAAGCTGAATTCAATTTTAACAATTAAATTTTAATAAAATTAGTAAAAAGGTGTTAAATCTTGAAAATAAATTTTATTTCGTGAAAAAAAACCTTCTTAGAGTAAACCAATCTTGCTGGTTTTCGAACTTGAAGTCATGAATGACGCTTACACGTTTGTTCCAAATTTCATCAAGATCGGACATTTTTTACAAAAGTTATCGCGCCTACGAACAGGTATATATATATATATATATATATATATATATATATACATATATATGAAAATGAACGAACGGTGTTTTTAGGGTCTAGGGACCTCAAAATGAAAAGTTACGGTGGTCCCGCGCTTAAGTCTCACCGTGCCGCCTACGGTAATAGCTACTTCCCTATAGGGGGAAATTCGCTAAAACAGAAAATGTAAACATTACTAAAAATACCTTACTGTTATGCATTGGTTACTTTTGTTCTTTACCATTACTGCACAAAGCTAGAGACTATATATTAAAGCTCAGTCAATGTCCTTTGACGAAAGAAGATTTGTAGTCAATATTAAGAGAGCTTTTATGTTGTTTAAAGGTAGGGCATAGCTAGTAAATGTTAGAACAGACCTCGGTGTAATTTGTGGACGGAATCACTCTTAGTGATATTGAGCAATTTATCCCTTCCTGCTGAAAGTAATAAAGGTGGTTCCAATGGTATTCCAAGCCAGGATAAAAGTAAAAGGTAATTAATCTCTAGCTAATTTTAACTATTGTAATTTTCTATTACAAACTTTTAGGATCAGTGTACGGCCTAAGGGTGTTCATGCAGCAAGATTTTTGATTGAGTACGGTCCTATATATTATATAAGACCAGAAGCCAAGAAACCGTGCAACACTAATATAAGTGTCTTGTGGGATTTAGATTCCTTAGGGAAACGGGACCTACAACGTGTTCAAAACACGATTTGAAGTTAAATTTCAAAATATTTTTAGAGACCGTAAAGGTAACAAGTGAAGGACGATATGAAGTTTGTCTTTCATGGAGTAACAACCATCCTCCACTACCGGATAACTCTGAAATACTAAGTAAAAGACTAACTTCAACATTGACGAAATTAAAGGCTGAGGGGCTGTATTACACGTACCAGGCTGTACTTGATAGTTGGTTGGAAGAAAACATAATAGAAGAAGTACCCACTTCAGAAATGGATAAATCTGATCACTATCTACCTCACTTACACGTTGTAAAGCCTGAAAGCATGTCTCCCGTTCGACGGGTTTTCGACGCAAGGGCTTATGAGTACAAAAGTCCCTCACTTAATCAATGTCTAGTGAAAAGCCCAAACCTAATTGAGAAAATTCCTTCATTAATGGCTTGTTTTCGACCGAAAGAAATGGGTGTGATAGGAGATATACGGAAAGCTTTCTCACAATTTAGCTTGAATGAACGAGATAGAGATTTTTTAAGGTTTTTATGAACGTTCTTGTTTAAGAATGACGAGTTAAGGGCTTACAGACACTGCCGAGTAGTGTTTGGTTTATGTTCAAGTACATTTTTGTTAGAAGCTTCAATCAAGCTAATCTTGGAAGAAACTTTGACTCGATGTAAGTTGGGCGAACTAAACTGGTCAACAGAATTTGTTGAACAAAAAGCTGCTTCTAGCTTGTATGTCGACAACTGTGTTTTTAGTATAGAGTGTAAAGAACGAGCACAACCGTTTATAAAAGTCGCTTAGGAGGTCATCAATGAGAGGGAGTTTGAACTTCGATCAGATTGCTTAATCCCCCTCAACGTCCAATGTACTTGGTTTAGTGTGGGATAGGAGGTCATATACATCAATTTTGTCCCAAAATTTGCAATGCCCATTCATCAATTCACCTGAAATCAGTCAGCTAGACTACTTTGAAAAAGAATATAGAGGATTTATGTGAAAAACAAAGAACTGTAGCTGGTGACTTCTAAGCTGGCACTTGACCGATCGATATTCAGTCGATACTAGCCTAGTTCAAAAACATTACGTTCCGTCAAGCGGGTTGCGGCAACGTCCCCGCGACCCGCGTGAAGGCGTCCGTCAGCGGAAATCGTTGAATAACGATGGCTGAATAAAGACGTTTTTATTAATCAATTCATTCGATGAATTATGTGAAAACTACTACGTACATTCTGAAAGGCGGAATTCGGACGGAGGTAGACTATTTCCGTAATGATATTTTTGTTTGCTTTGACCTGCTTAATAAACTAAAAAGTATCGAACAGTTGTTTCTTTACACCCTATATACACCCTATAAATTAAAAACATGTACCTCGTTGACACAAATTTCAAAATATGTGATTTCTCAAGGTCTTAAGTAGATTATGACTATTGAATCATAGCAGTCACTGCATGTCTGTTATTGTACTCGACTGACAAAGCCGTTTTCATCATTAAAATCAGCCTGTTTTATGGCATTCGAACTGTTGTTATAATGACCGAATCAATATATCTTCTTTAAATTCTTCAAAAACATTCACTTTTAATAACAATTGAAAAATAATTTTATTTCTAACATAAAAAAAATATTTAAGAGAGTTAAAAATATGTCAGTCACTCTAATAGGCCTAACTATACAATGAGTGGTAAAATGACAACTAATAGTTTACTTCTAGCTTCAGTGCTGTGCTCACACAAAAAAACTGACGCAAGAAAGCACATGGCACTAGCTAAATGGATTTATGAACTTGCATTTCATTTGGGAACTTCCAGAGATAGGCTGCCCGCTGTCTACTGAGATTTTTTTATGTCTGAAGTATTTTGCCCATACATGTCCATTGTTACATGCTAACTTTTATTTTGCTGTCATTCAAAAATCGTTTAGTCAAAATACAAAAAAAATGTAAAACGAATAAATCAATGCTACTTTTAAAATTCCAATTTATTTAATGAAGAAAAGACTTTTTAAATAAAGTGGCTTTGGGGTTTATTTAGATAAAATATAAATATAAATTATCAACAAAGCTCGTAGGTGCGGATGGCGGCGGCCGAGCGGGTAAGGCTCTGAGATGGCCGCAATTCTGTTCTGTTGCAAAGCTCCCAGGCCGGGTGGACAGTCGACAGAATAAAACACGCCTTGCTCTGTGTTCGGCCCGGAAGATTGGAGTCAAGAAATGATCTTCTATATTATTAAATCTGTAAGTGATTTTTTTTTAATAAAAATTGTGAGAGTTTGCCAGCTCGCAGGATGACAGGAGATGGCTCAAATGTAAGGTCTCGGCCCCAGGGGGTCGGGAACAATAGTAGATTATGTCCAAATATACCAGAAAATGAGAAATAACGAAAAATATCTTCCATTTAAAATGCATTGGGATTGAAAATATTGAAAAACGTCTGCTTCGTTTACATTAAACATGTGGTGTTAATGCTTGATTCAAAGCCATATGGTAGATGTTGACAAATGAGATTTGTTTAAAAATGCAGTAAATATGCACGTTCAATATACTATATTAAAAAAAAAAAATTATTAAAAAAATATTTTAAATTTAAGATTTTCTTATTTTATAATAATTAAGGGTTTGAGTTTTTCATAACTTAAAATTATGAAAAGTTAAATCCGTTTGTTTAGTTTATGGTATAACGATGCAGATTTAATACCAAGTGATCTATACATAAATAATTACGTAAGCGAAATTTTTTCGAAGGAATTGTGGGCGTTTGGAAGGTCACAGGATGATGGGGGGGGGCTGAAATTGAAGGTCTCCATCTCAGGGACTCGGGGAAAATACTGAAATTGCTTTAAGCTTACTATAAAATTAGAAATAACGTAAAATAGCTGTTATTTAAAAACCATTAGGATATAAAAAGGTCTGCTTTGTTTAATTAAAACCAAATGCTAGAAATAATTATAATGTTGTGGATCCAAAAGCCTATTTTCTAAGAAGATTTTGTACTAAAGTAAAGAAGGATTATGCTTAGGGGCTATTAGCCCCTTCAAGCCTCTAGTTCATTATTAATTTTCATTCTTGTTGAGATAGTAAAGTTATGATATCTAGACGATACATCGTACCAGGCTGTGCCAAGTTGACGTCACGTAATAATTGCACACATATGGTTGAACAGCTGTTGCATCAGTCGCAATACTCGGTGATGGTAGCTTTCGAATATCATAACTTTTCAGATTAAAACTTCTACAGTAATCTCTAAAAAACATCTTAAAGGCCTTCAAAATTCCTACAATTTTGTTATTTACTTAAGTATTCTATCATTTTTAGTTTTTCAGTTATGGTCAAAACACTCCATTTTCCCATATAAAGTGCATGTTATTTGCATGTCCATAGCAAACGGTCTATGGGTACCCTTTGGTATTATGAACTGCATAAATAACATGCACTTCATAAGGGAAAATGGAGTTTTTTGACAATAACTAAAAAATTTAAAAAGATAGAATACTTGTGTAAATTACAAAGTTGTAGGAATTTTGAAGGCCTTTAACATGATATGCTTTTCAGCATATGTTGCTATTTGATTTTTTTTTATTTTCAGCGCTACCAAATTTTTTTAAAATAACATTTTTCCGTAAATTTAATAATACATTGTCAAGTGAAATATCGTAGTAAAGCTGAGTTACCAAGGATTAAGGATTTCGAATCAGAACAGAATCATATATTTAATTTCGTAAGGCGATTATTTGCGCCAAAATTGTGGGCGTCTGGCAACTCATAGAAAGATGGGAGAGGGCTCAAATTAAAGGTCTCTATTCCGTGATGGCGGGAAAAATACTTAAATTGATCGAATTCATCAGACAAAGAGAAATAACGTCAAATATCTGCCATTTGAATAGCACTGGGATCGAAAAACGTCTGCTTTGTTTACATAAAACATGTGATCCTTATACTTGGTTCAAAACCACATGATAGATGTTGATATGTAATATTTGGTTTACTTATTTAAAATTTAGCTTTGAATGTAGGTTGAACCGTGAACCTACATAAATAACGGTTTTTTTCTTACTTTTAATAAATTTTCTCATTTTATAATTTAGTGGCTTTAACATACTCACTATTTTAAAAACATTAAGATTTACATACGTCAATTTTGTTTACATTAGTAGTCGTATGTGCTGATCTAAAGCCAAATGATTATTAACACAATCGATAAGCGCAGACTACAGGTATAGAGGAAACTTAGCATTTTTAAAGCCTATAGCTCTGCCGGTTTTATCTGAGGTCGGAAATGGTCATACTTTTTGCCAAGCAATTAAAGCAAGGCTAATTAAAGTCTCATTTAATGTAACTAATTTTTTTAATAAACAAGTTTTCCTAAAGTAATTAAATATAGCATTATTGTTGAATGCTGGTGGGACTTGACTGACTGTTTATGTAACTAGTCATATAAATATACAGGGTGTTAAAAAAATGTGGGGCAATAATTTACGTAGTGATTCCTTGGGTCAAAATAAGCAAAAACGTTTATATAAACATAGGTCCTAAAGTGCTTCGTTGTCCGTCTGTGTGTCTGTTTATGTTTTTTACATATTTAATCATATCTCAAGAACCACTTAACATATAAACTTCAAACTTGGTATATGGATAACCACTATTAAGAACTATTTTCGTAAGAAGTACCAAATTTCTCAATAGCCCCTAAGCACAATCCTTCTTTACTATAGTACAAAATACCTTCTTACAAAATAGGCTTTTGGATCCACAAAATTGTGATTATTTCTAGCATTTGGTTTTAATTAAACAAAGCAGATTTTTTCATATCCTAATGGTTTTTAAATAACAGCTATTTTATGTTATTTCTCATTTTATAGTAAGCTTAAAGCAATTTCAGTATTTTCCCCGCGTCCCTGAGAGGAGAGGGCATACATCATTTACGCGGTATGCGGAGAGCCAGGTAGAAGGGTTGCGTGTTCTGCGCGGTGAGTTCCAGGGGGCTTTCAGGTATATGCATCATCTGCGCGGTGAGGGGTGGCGGAAGCGGCATTCAAATTACTAAATTATATATCGTTACAATCCATCTCACAGTTGTATCTTTACAGTTATGAAACGGCACCTTAGGATTACAAAATACAAAGGCGACATTATTAATTTACCAACATCGTTTAGAAACAGCGCCCTGTTGTATCGATTCCCATAGATTAATAAAACGACAAAATGTCTTCCATTCCTCGGGATTAGATTTCTTCTTACGTCCCTTTTCCACGTGGCGAAGGTTTAATGATTGTATCCATAATTATTTCAATCATAAACTTTAAAATACACTGATGGTAGCTGCAACCTTTAGGAACTTTAGTAAGTCGAGATGTAAACAAACTGAAAATCACGTGATCATAAGCTGCGACACCATTGGTCGGCTGCAAAATGACCAGTTTTGCAACCAACAGTCGCGATGAAAAAGGTGAGTTTTGCTACAACCGCTAAACTTTAACATAGTTTTTAAATAGAAAATAACAAGTTTTGACACAAAATGAGCACACAGTCTAACGTCTCGACTCCCATAGAGTAAGAAAACATCAAAATCTCAATTTCGAAAAAAAATTCACTTAAGCCCGCCACGAGCGAACTTTGTCCGGGAGAAAGCATTGATTTTGTCCGCGCGGACAATGTTCGGCGGACAAATTGTCAGTGGTCTCGGCTAAAAACCGATTTTGTCCGTGGCGGACAATGTTCGCTAGTGGATGGCCAATCCCAATTTTGTCCGTCTCGTCGTCAAGTTTTCTCCCCTTTAAAATATATTATACAACACCACCAAGCGGATACATTCATACATACATGCATAAATATTAAATAACAGATAAGTACTATTGTAAGTTACAGTATACGAGCAAATAGTTTTATTACTTGCAATGATTTTATTATTTTATTTAACGTTAATAATTAAAGTTTAGTTACTGTACAGTGTTAAGTAGTTTGCAATTGCTTAATATTATTATTTCAAATTGGGACAGTGTATTTGTTTCTTGGAGGATTGAAACTTATTGCGATACGTCGCTTCGCGCCGCGCCGTTTCCGGTTCCACGGTGTACCGGGACCAGCGACCAAAGAATCGCTGACCGGGACACCTGCGAGTGCACTGATAAAGTTCAGTCGCTCAGTGATCATCAGATTGAATATACATCCAGTTTTAACCTCAGTGTCGTGAAGGTCGTGGTGTGATAGTGTGTACTGTTGTCTGTTGTGTACTGCAGTGTGTTGTTTACTGTTTCGTATAAGCAAGCCTAGTTATATCGGAAGCTCCGGAAGCGAACACGAATGATAGAGTCTTGGAAGAGGAGGTTCCAAAGTCAAAAAAGAAAAAAGACATTGAATTAGAAAATAGTTTTTAAAATCATAAGGATTGTTTTCTTTAAGTTCAACAAGCAGCCTCATGTGGGAATATTCGGTCCTTTTCAGTAACCACTGCTTTACCCAGCGCTGCGGAGGTTTCCTTTTCTTTTTTTCAAAAACACCTGCTTCTTCTAATAACAATATGGCCGCAGCTACTCTTTTTTTACCGTTCATAGTCTGGTAATGAATAAAAAATGTACACTTTAAAAAGTTCCTCACTCACATATACATATTACACACAAAAAATAATAACTACACAGATACAAAACTAAAATGTACTGTAATACGCGGTGCTGCCAGCTCTGTAGTTGTCACTAGACTGATCGAAAACGTAAAAAATTATCCCCTCCACAGATTTTGTCCGCGCTGCCTGACGGACAAAGTCCGCTAGTGGATGGCGGGCTTTAGCCAGTTTTGCTATGGCCCAACTCATGTGGTACGTGCGGGAGGGCGGCTGTTGGCGAATTGTTGTCGGCAGGCTGAGGCTACCTGGACGGGACACCGCGCAGATGATGTAAGGGGATTAGGCGACCCTTCAGAATATTTCACAGCAGGCTTACATACCGCGCAAATGATTAACGACCAGAGGAGACCTTCAGTTTCAGCCTCCCCCCCCCATCATCCTGTGACCTTCCAAACGCCCAAAATTTATTCGCAAAAATTTCTCTTACGTATATATATGTATAGACCATTTGGTATTAAATCTGCATCGTTATAACATAAACTAAACAAACGTACTTAACTTTTTATAATTTTAAATTATGAAAAACTTAAAGCCTTAATTATTATAAAATCAGAAAATCTTAAATTTAAAATATTTTTTTATAGTACATTGAACGTGCATAGTTAGCTGCATTTTGAAACAAAACCCACATGTCAACATCTACATATGGCTTTGAATCAAGCATTAGCACCACATGTTTAATGTAAACAAAGCAGACGTTTTTCAATATTTTCAATCCCAATGCATTTTAAATGGAAGATATTTCTCGTTATTTCTCATTTTCTGGTATATTTGGACATAATCTGCTATTTTTCCCGACCCCGTGGGGCCGAGACCTTTCATTTGAACCATCTGCTGTCATCCTGCGAGCTGGCAAACTCTCACAATTTTGATTTAAAAAAGTCGCTTACAGAATTAATAATACTAGAGATCGCCAGTGGTCGAAAATTCGACCAATTTTTAAATCAAGAAATAGGGATAGCTAATTTTGAACTTTACATACACCAATGCGTTTCACAATACATTTCATATAGTACACATTTTCCACGTAAACACATAATAGAACCAAATGGGAACCAAAAACAAAAGAGAAAGACTCAATCTTTGACTAATTATTTTGCCTCGCCACTGGCACATATATATGACATGGTTTTTAGTAATTAGTATTGTACAATATTAAGATTCCATGTTTATTTCTTTAACACTGAGCTGGTTATTGATTCAGAGGACGGTAAAAATTCAGTCATCAAATCAGTTTATCCACTCTCTATGTACTTCCTTCCTTTCGACCTTCTTTCTACTTTTTACCCCTTTTCTCCTTCATCCTCTTCTTACCATCCCTCATCCCTCCTTTTTTACCTTTTAGGTCTGAAATAATAACGCCTAACATTTACGTGACTAATAATTATTTGAGACCAGGGGTGCCGATCCCCCCCAAGAGCTATGACGCCAATCCCCCTCAAAAATTTCCAGAATCTATCAAATATCCCCCCTCCGCACAACATATATTTATGACATCCTACTTAAGCAGAGGACATTAAAAATAATCTGGGTTAATTTAAGTTACATCTCTTTAAAATTTTAAACATTTTTCCAACTAAAAGTTAATAATATTAATTATTTAAAAATTATTATTTTTATTGAACTTTGATTTTATTATTCGTCAGTTATTTCCAGGGGGACAACCTAACCGCGCCGGCATTTTGGATACTTTTGAAAGCATCGATCCGCGCCGGCGCCGGTCAAAAAAGAGTATTAGGAAGGGTCACCTCGCCACCCGGTCAGGTAGTCGCTTCGGAACTGGGGAAAAGGGAATTATTTTCGTCCCTGCTTCCTGTCTGTGACTGCTGTCTTATAACTGCCACCAATATCAGGAATTACTGGTTGATAAACTACTGCTTCGTTGGCCTTTAAAAAACTATCAACGAATTTAAACGCGTCGTTGGTGTTTAAACTTGGGAATTCGAAAAGCAAGTGTAAAATAAAAACGAACAATATTTCCACTTACAGAAATTTACTAAGATAGATTTTTAATGTTTTTTCCGAAGCCTAATATAACTCTTTGAAACACATTGAATACAGTATTACGGTCCATAATTATATAATAATTGACTAAACAACTAAGAAAAGAGAAAATGATCTCCAAAAAATGATTTGAGTTCCAAAGTTGAAACAAAAATATAAGCCCAATGAAGTTATAGTTTACAAGATACAAACCTATCAACAAGGAATTTGGTAATCACTGTTCTTTGGTACATGGAGTAAAAATATTAATCATATATTTTTCAACTGCTTGTGATATTGGAACAGAAACAATTTTATTATTGTGACTTGACAAGAAAATTAGTCGACAGCAGTTGAAGACTGCAGCTACTGTCACTGACAGGACGCAAGGAAAAATATAATTCCCTTTTTCCCCAGTCCCGTAGCGACTACCTGACCGGGTGGTGAGGCAACCCTACCTAATCCTCTTTAATGACCGGCGCGGTTCGATGCTTTCAAAAGTACCCGACATTCCGGCGCGGTTCGAGTACGCCCATTTCCGGAACATCATCTGGGGGAAGAAGACAAGTATAGCCTTGAGCCTTGGCCCGAAAACTCGAGGCATTTCGTCTTATCACAAATATTAAAATGTACGCGCAAACGAGGACTACGTAGCTACTTCCAAAAAAGTCAATATTTCCTTCTATCATAAGCTTCACTCCAACCGTTCACTAAACCACTGTCCCAATACACGACTGACGCTCTCATTTGTACTACAAGGCCATGATCTAACCTTTAATCATAAACACCCATCATGTAGGCCTATACAGCAGGCAACTTGACGACATGTCAACATAACAACACCCACAACAACTGACCCTGCCACTATCCACTATTCCAAGTTTTTCCCTCTTACGAAAAGCACTAAAATTCTGAATTTTTGTGAGTTCATTCCACATTACGTAGCTGGTCGATAACTTAGTGGAATAAATTAAGAATTATTTCATCAATATTTTGGCGAAAATATGTCATTCTGATATAAAGCTGTTATTACTGCATTTTTAAATTGAAGTTTTACAATGATTACAATCCCCTGCTCCTAAATATTTAAAAACTTTTTAACGCCCCTTCGCTCCTAGAAATAATCTTTAAAACGTCAACGCGATATTGGGGGGGATAATTAATTTTGCTAATGGATGACCGATTAAAATTTTGCTTTATCACCAATTCTACTTTCCCCCCTAAAATGTGATGGTTCTTTTCAAAGTCCCCCCTCTATAAATAACCTGTGAAACGTCAAGACTATATGGAAGGGGGAATAATTCGTTTTGCTATTAGTTGTCTGATTGAAGTTTTAGTTGTATTACCATTTTTTCATTTCCTTCCTAAAAAGGACCTGTTCATTTAAACACACTCATCCCCCCCGAAAATAATCTTAATAACGTCAAAGCTATTGAGGGGGAATCATTAATGTTGCTATTAGCTGACCGTTTGAAGACTTTGTTGTGTTACCAGTTTTAAATTTCCCCGCTAAAAAGTAACTGTCTGCATTTCAACGCAAATTTCCCCCTAAAAAATAATCCTTAAAACGTCAACGCTGTATTGGGGGGGAAACGTTCATTTTGCTATTAGATGACTGAATGAATATTTAGTTGTTGTGTTGCCAATTCTACATTTCCCCGGTAAAAATAATTACTGTAAACATTTCAATGCACCCTCCCTCCTCAAAATAAGTTTTATATCGTCAAAGCTATATTGGGGGGGGGGGAATTATTGGATGAACGAAATCAATTTTACTTTTTCAAGTGTACCAAATCAAAATTGCATTTCCCCCTTAGAAGGAGTTGAGTAATTTATCGATAGGAAACAGGACAGGTTGAAGGAATTAATTTGATTGTGTCCAGTTGGAGAGAGTCTCGTGGACTGAGCCAGTGCGGCTGCTTGGGTGTCGCGGCCGCCATTGAAGAAACAGGAACGCTGGCGGTATACAGTGGACAGTCGTTCCGTGCGGGCATGTCCATGTTGTATATCCTTATTTCATACAATAAAAATAAAAATTTTAATTTATATACAAATTTAAATAATGTAGCAATTTATTTATTTTTGACGATTTATCGGTAAAATTAGTAGTAGTACGTTTTACCTATACAGTAAACAAAACAAAAAATCCCCCCCAAAAAATTCTATGACGCCATTGGCGTCATAATCCCCCCCTGTAGGCACCCCTGTTTGAGACCTAAAACTCCCCTTCAAAACTTTTTCTCTCCTTCCTTACCCTTAGGACACTTTCCCCTCCTTCTTTCTCTCCCTATCATTATCACTAAAATATTACGCATACTTTACCCATTCTCTACCAATTAAACACACAATTTGAATGTAATGTCCATCTGTACTGCAGGTGCACGACAGTACATCGGATGGTAGAGACTCAACTTCATGTTCCTTTTTCTTCCCTTTTTTATCTCTTAACCTTATTGAAGTGAGCAAACTTTATTTGAAACACATTCAATCTTCTCTAAATTAGCCCTGGATTTCAATCAAATACTATATTTTTACTCCATGCCCCAATAAAACATGTGGCTTGAAATTGTTTAAAAATAATAATTTGTTTGGATTTTTTACGGAAGAAGTACTAACTCGAGTCATTAATGAATTATTACATTTGTTTATTGCTTGATAAAAACTTATTATTGTTTGGGTTTTATATCTCATCAGATGACAGAAAAAAACAGCGTAAATTTTTGCCCACTTTTCGCCCTCACATAATATTTCTACATCTAATCTTTATTCTGCGAAAAATAGCATGTGTGATAACAGCTACATATGATGACAAAAGCGCAGGTCTGTTTTGTTTTTCTATCTCCAAAACAGCAACTCATAAGACCAATGTTATTTTTTTTGAAATTTTAAATTCAATTTCTACTTGTCTAAAAGACTAATATAAATTTCAATGCGATTCTGCAAATCTACAGGAAAATAAAATTCTATCGGTGCGCTTAGATTTTCGTTACGATGCACACTGGCTGAGAAAAAAGGAGGACAAAAACCTTATATTATGGAAAAAATGCTTGTCTATTAAAGACTAGAGGTCGCCAGTGGTCGAAAATTCGACCAATTTTAAAAGTGAGAAATAGGGATAGCTAATTTTATAAATAATCCTCGCATAAACCAATGCGTTTCTAAATACATTTCATATAGTACATATTTTCCATGTAAACACATAATATAACCAAACTGGGGGCCCAAAAACAAAAGAGAAAGACTCAGTCCTTGACTAATTATTTTACTTCATTTCTGGCTTATGGCATAGTTTTTAGTAATTAGTATTTTATTAAGATAATGATTATTTTATTAAGATTTCATGTTTATTTTTTAAGAATAATTATTGAATCACAGGAAAGTAAAACTTCAGTCATCAAATCAGTTTATTCTGTACACCCCTTACCACAGTTCTCTCCCTCCCTCCATTAATTCCTCACTCTCTCTACTTCCGACCTTCTTTCCACTTTTCCCTCCTTTTCTCCTTCATTCTCTTCTTACTATCTCTCCTCCCTTCTTTCCTACCATTTGGAATCTTTTCCCTCCTTCCCTTTCTTCCTGTTATTATCACTAAAATGTAATATATATTTTACCCATTATCCACCAATGAAAACAAAATTTGAATATAATGTGTCCATTTATACTCCGGTTGCCAAGCCCGGTGACAGAATTTTCGGGCCCCTGTGCAATTGAGAAACCCGCCTTTTGACGTTTGAGGTATCAAATTAAAGGGAATTTTATGTAGATTTGTCAACAAGTCTCAGAATTTTAAAAAAGGGCGTCACTAAAGTACAGTAAAGGGCTGAAGTTTCGGAAAAGTGGCGCTATTCATCGACATTTGAGCAAGCTCAGTTTACTTTGTTTACAAACTGAACATATGCTCAAGCTCTGAAATAGTTCTACAGATAAACCACAGATAGCAGCAATGCATTACAATTAATTTTTCGAAAATAGCAGTTTTTATTTTTTCAGATGGTTTGGCTTTGTTTTCAACAGTTTTCTTTTTTTAAGATTTATTATGTAATTTGGGTTAGGTTATGAAGTTTTTAAAGCTCTTAAACAGTGCAGTTACCAGTTTTACAATGTAGTTTACGATATCTCATAGTGTTTTTTGAAGTCACATTAACCTGAGCAAATCTATTTTTGGATTTGGAGCATTTATAATGCCACCAATTAGAAGAAAAAAAAGAATTCGAAAGACATGTAGAGTAATGGGTCATTTACGCGTTTTTGCCAAAAAGGAAATGTTGCCCATAAAGAAAGCCATTCCCTACAATATATGTTTTGGCGATAATTATCAATAAGCTGCAGCGGCAATCCTTAAACAAAGGAAGTCATTGCTCACGGCGCCAGTGTTTGCTCTCGGTCAGCTACATGTTGTGTAAGCGGAGCGTGATCTTTTGCCGGTGTTAAAATATACATTTCAGAAAAAAGAGGACATGGGGAAATGAAGGTGTTCCCTAAAAAATCGTTTACGTTTACCAGAAACTCCTGCGGTAGATCAAATTAACTTCAATAGTTTCAGTAGATAAGCCATAATTTTGTTAATGAAGTTAGCCCTTTGATTAAACTTAAAAGTATATAAGTAGGCTGATTATTCTTCATTATTTTACCACATGATTTTTGCTCGATTTCGAGCTACGTGTTATCTAGTACTTATTTAATACGCTAGGGGTTTTTTGTGATCATTACTCCTCCTAAAGTTCTGGGCTGATTTTAATAATTTAGGTGTCATTGGAAAGAGCTTGGCGTTAAGTTTTGCAGGAAATAATTAACTTATATCAATTAACTTATAGAATCTAGTTAGTATACAGTAGCCAAAACGGTTAGCCGACTGATCGACTACTGTCATTACGTAATCAAATGGGCCATGATTTTAATGCAAATCTTCTTTATAGGCTCTAGATGCGTAGTAACAATCAGTTTAAAATTTCGTATATCAATCGGTTAAAATAAAAATTAATTTTAAAATTGGATGTGATGGTGTTATTTTAAGGTTTTAATTTAAAACCCATAAATAAAAGGTCTTTAGAATGTTCCTATGACACAAAGAATTCTATTTACTAAAATAATACAATGAGCAAGACAGGAAAACATCATATAACGTGATGTATTCCTTAATAAAGGAAAAGTATATGGGCCTATTGAATGGAAAATTACATTTTATATGTAAAAAAAATTAAAATTGTTATATTCAAAAACAAAATGCTATCGCAATGTTTTCGAAATATTTAGATTCTACGTAAACTTTTTTTTGTGACTTTGTGGCTTATATTCTTGTATCTTAGAAATAAAAGAGTTAAAGGGAATTAATTTTTTGGGGAAAAATGTATATTTGAGTTAACAAGCGAATTTGGTATAATATTTTAATTAGTTCATTGCCATTTTATTTGTATTATGGTTTTCGATTCACTGAAGAAACATCGTAGGTTCAGATGTAAGTAGGCAGAAATTTAGCTATATTATGCTAAGGGACAGAAAATCTTGTGTCCACCCCTACTTAGAATTAAATCATTGATTACATGATGAACTTTATAATTGAAAGAATACTTTGATCGTACGGTTAAAAATTGTTCCTTGCATTAGTATTTTAAACAAGTTCTTTGCAAGTGAATGAAAAAGTCGTTTCTCAACTAACTTTGGTTACAATATACTTTTTAGAAATAAATATCAAACTCGTCAAATTCGCTTAACTTAACGCATTTAAATAATATAATATGAGTTATATAAAAAATACAAAATAATTATACGCAAAATTTCATGAAAATACAGAAAAAACATTTACCTGAAACAAAAGGAGAAAATGCCATGGTGTTGTAGATCCCATGATGAACAACTGAATGTGTCGAACTTTTGGCAAATTTGTTGGATTCAGGTGTTAATTGATGTACACACATATGGTTTTGGTTCAAGGCTGTAACACTCCGTACCACTCTGCTCTAGTTTCACAGAACAAATTAAATTTTAAATTCTTTGTTGGAATATTTCATAGTATATTTACAAAATATTTTGAAGTAAAACTTACTTTTGGGGGAAAATTATTATAAGTTGAATAGTTACTCACAAAACGAAGTAATGTAGTTGAAATGCGTGCGGTTTCATTGAATTACGTTCAAACAATATAAATTTCCATTTTCTAAATGAACCTTTTAACAATTAATAAATTTGATGGCAAATGATTTCAGAGGTTTTTTAATTCCTTAAAGCATTATTTAGTTTTTTAGACCAGTTCCATAATGTTGTGAGCCTATTTTCTTCTAATAATTACGTGTCTACTTCCAGGTAAAATAATTTAAATCACGTTTTTTTGGAAATTATGGTCGGAATAGCCAAAGGCTACCATACTATATCTGTATAGCAGCCTTGGGGTTTATCCCCCTTTACCCCCCCCCCTTTCGGTGGTCCGATTTGTCTGGTTTATGCGATGAATTTATCGCCCGCCCTGTATTGAATGCACCAGTGAGTGTGGAAATGCAAGAAATTTAAGTAATAAAATTATATTTTTCCCTACCTGCTTTGTTTGGACGCTTTTTACTCCTTGTAATGGGTGAGCACAATAATAGTTTACTACTGTATTTGCTGGACTCATTTTTCGGACAGGTTAGAACAGTCTATCGTACAGCGAAGTCTCAGGTAAATGACAATGTATATAGTACACATTATAATTTGTTATAGTCTCCACGTCTCCAGCTATTTATTACTTATGCGCTATGCATATGGCCACATGTTTGTAAACATCTCATTTTATAAGGGATTTTAAAAGCCTATACATGTGCTTTACAGATCAATCCTATTTGGGCCAAATACATTACTGGAAAATTCTCAGCTAACAGGTTCGTAATTTTTACATTTGACATACATTCAGATCCATATTTACATTATAAAACAATATTTAAATGTTTCGCAGCATTTCACTACTGTACTGTGAGCAAAAAATCATTTAAACAGTTTGTTGAACTATATAACATAGATAAGCTACCAGACATTCAAAGATTTTGAGGGTGTAAAATTGTCTGACACCGAGTATTTTCCAGCTCTTCAACAATTATTATGTATTGATTTCAAAATAAATATAATTATGGTACAGTATTCTAGAACTATTTTATTAATTACATGGTTGGACTTCATGTTATACTGACATTTTGTACTAAAGCTTTTTTAAACTAAATTTCTTGTGAATACTCAATAATCTTTAAGGAGATGTCCATGTTTCTTTAAAGTTTTCTACGAATCTTATGAGCCCCTAAAAGGAGTTAGCTTAACCTGCTGCCACATATACAATAGTCCATGAGAAAGTACTGAGGAGGGAAGGTAAATTCCAACTTTTGCAATGGACTGACCCTGAGCTATACCTAGTCATAGCGAGTGCTGGTATTACTGAAAACTGGGTTCTTTTTATTACAGAACATAACATAAACATCACTAAACATAAAAAGAATTGTTCAAATTGTATTATTTACATGTCTACATCATTCATGGTTAGCATTTCATAGTTGAACTAAATTAAAGTAATTTACATTTTCATGTAATTTTCTTTTAGATAATTGCTCACAAACGCTTCACTTTAACATTCACCATAAACTCCAATCAAAGTGCAAACACAACCAAGTTCATCAAGATCAAAATTGCCATACATAAATTAATTACCGTATTAGTTTAAACTAGTGGCTGGTAGGGGCAAAAGCCCCTAAAAATAAAATGCTAATGCTGGATATTTAATGTTTCCTTCAAACTCACAAATCAGTTTGGTGGATTTAAATGTTTCAAACGTAATATTAAAGATATTTTGACATTAGCTAGTACGTATCAGAATTCTAAAATGGGCGGGCCTTACTTCAGTAAAGTAAAGGGCTAAATTTTTTGGAACAGTGGCGCTGACAAGGACATGGTCTTACCAAGTTATGTAGAGCTTGTCGACGAGGTCAATCAGTTTAAAAAAGAAAAGTACATTAGGTTACAGATTTTTTTATATTTTAATTTATGATGAACTTATGATTTATGTAATCTTTTATGAACTGACTAAACTAGACAATATTGTTATAACATTCTACAGCAGTGAGGGCAGGCACCTTTCTTTCTAAGTGTAACTACAGCTGTAACAGATTCAAGAAAATATCTAAATGTATAATATATAAAAGGGAATTTTAGGCAAAAGCACAATCTTACTCTATGGCTGTTTCTCAGACCAAAACCAGATCATAGCGGTTCTTTCCAAAACGAGTTAAAAATTTGTATGGTTAAAAAACGTGTAGCTCTGTCCAAAAATATCAGTCAGGTCTGGGCTATATCGTTTGGCTGAATAGTTGGTACCACTACCCTTCTGTGCGGTTAAATATCGTAAACATTAATTTATTGTTATGTTTACATAGAGCATGCTCTTAACATATTAAACCAACCAAGAGCTGCAAAACTGAAAAACTATTTATAAAATAAAAAATTTCATAAACTAGTACCGTATATTCTCAAATTTATTAAAATCGATTTCGAGTAAAATGTACAAGATCCAGTGAAAATGTACAAGGGTACTAGATCCAATCAAAATGTACAAGATCATGTTCAATTGTACAAGCTGTGGACACACTGGCCGAGACTGACCAGTCGCCTCAGGCAGTCGCGGTTCTCGCAGACGTTGCGTTCTGCGCAGGCGCCGCCAGGGCCGCCGAGAGGCCATGTCAGCCAAGTCTGAAACTTAGGGCCCGGGCTCCAAAGGGGCCCAGGGTGAGCGGATTTTTTTAGGTTGAGGAAATATTGGTATCGACTTCTTGGAAATAAAATTAGGCCTACATGTTAAAAAATAAAATGTCTAGCTTTATCGCCAAAGTAATTGTATTACCAAATTACATTGATAATATAGATCAAATATAGATCAAATTACGTTGTATTATAGAGATCGCTGCCAGCGAGTAGTGAGAGTTACTTATACCTCCCCCTCCATCCATCTATATTAAAATATATTGACAATTGCAATAAAATACGTTACGATGAAATTATCCACGATGGTAAACAACAAGAGTACAACATAATATGTTCCAACTATGGCGGGAAAAAAACAATTGTGCGCATTGTTGTGAAAAAAAGGAAGAGCAACTTTGTGAGGCCCCCCCCCAATTGTTCAGCCTCAATTGGTTCGGATTTTTGGAGTTCCTATGATGTTCCACCTCTAGACTGCCTAAAACGCGAGTTTCGAGACCTAATTTTCAAAAACTTTCTGCGGGAGGGCCCCCAGACCTCCCTTTCACTGGTGAGTATCCCATGCCTCCTGACCCCCCGGAGGGCCCGTGCGGTGTGCAGACTTGGGGCCCGACTTGGCTGTCGGCGGCCCTGGGCACCGCGGTCGCCGCCGACAACGGCGCAGCCTGGCGGGGAGCGTCGGTACTGCTCGGAACAGCTGATCCGTCAATGACGGCTTCTGTCAGCAGATGTGTTTACATTTGTATGTTTGACTGTGTGAGTTAGCGGGGACGGTAAGGGGTTGAAACCAAATATAGAGTCCCTAATTTTAAGAACCCTTACATTAGTAACACTTAACCAGGAAGTCTTAGCGGGGACGGTAAGGGGTTGAAACCAAATATAGAGTCCCTAATTTTAAGAACCCTTACATTAGTAACACTTAACCAGGAAGTCTTCGGGAAAACATAGCTAAGACAGAGAACTATAAAAGCAGGCTCAGCCCTCAAGCTTGAACTAATGAAGGCCTCCTATGTGGAACAAGATAACGACTTTCTTTGTGAAACAAGGTAACGACTTTCTATATGGAACAAAATATAGACGTAACCAAAACTGGGTTTTGGGGAAACCTCATAAAACGCCTCCTCTGTTGACCGGTTGGCAGTTTCATTGTTAGATTTTGATAGTTATATATTTGATGGCCGCCGCAGGTGCCACGTTCGGGTTCGGTGAAAATTTTGTTAATCGAAAATTGAGTTATGAGTCATCGGCGCATCCTGACTGGAGAGCTGGACAATAAAGCTGCGGATGGGCTGCAGGACTATGACAAGGTAACTGTTGTTTGTAATTGAATTTTGAAATAATCTTCGGTCAGGCTTTGTAAACCGCTCAGGCTATTGGTAGGTTGTTTGGTATTGTTATTGTTGTAGAACTTTTTGTGTCAAGTAGGCTGACAGTTGTGATTAAATTTTGAAACTCTTCGGTCAGATCTAGTAGGTCATAGTGGCTATTGGTAGGTTGTTTGGTATTGTTGTAGAACTTATTGAGATTAACTTATTATGATTTCAAATACAATTAAACTGTAGGTGTGATTAAATTTGGAATAATCTCTGGTTAGTCTTCGTAGATAGTTAGTTGTGATTAGATTTTGAATCTTTCTTCGTCTGATGCAAGGTAGATATGGTTATGTGGTTATTAGGAAGTTGTTTGGTACTGTTAAAAAACTTAATTATTTTAAAATAAATAAATTAAATATTTTATTAAATCTACTTTAAAAAATGTATATTAATAATAGGTGGCTACTAGCTACTACTGATTAATCTTTGAAGACCCAATGTATTTAATAACGTCTATTAAATATTCCCTCCGATTGACTTGGAGTTATTGGTGTATTTGTAATGAAACAGAAAATAAAACGAGAGTAAAAATTAAACAAAATCACTTACATCTCATCTTACTTACTCTTAATTCGTCATAACCTCTAAAGCCTGAGAATCTATGAAACAAGCAGGGGTGCCTACAGGGGGAGATTATGACGCCAATGGCGTCATAGAATTTTTTGGGGGGGATTTTTTGTTTTGTTTACTGTACAGGTAAAACGTACTACTACTAATTTTACCGATAAATCGTCAAAAATAAATTAATTGCTACATTATTTAAATTTGTATATAAATTAAAATTTTTCTTTTTATTGTATGAAATAAGGATATACAACATGGACATGCCCGCACGGAACGACTGTCCACTGTATACCGCCAGCGTTCCTGTTTCTTCAATGGCGGCCGCGACACCCAAGCAGCCGCACTGGCTCAGTCCACGAGACTCTCTCCAACTGGACACAATCAAATTAATTCCTTCAACCTGTCCTGTTTCCTATCGATAAATTACTCAACTCCTTCTAAGGGGGAAATGCAATTTTGATTTGGTACACTTGAAAAAGTAAAATTAATTTCGTTCATCCAATAATTCCCCCCCCCCCCCCAATATAGCTTTGACGATATAAAACTTATTTTGAGGAGGGAGGGTGCATTGAAATGTTTACAGTAATTATTTTTTACCGGGGAAATGTAGAAGTGGCAACACAACAACTAAATATTCATTCAGTCATCTAATAGCAAAATGAACGTTTCCCCCCCCCAATACAGCGTTGACGTTTTAAGGATTATTTTTTAGGGGGGAATTTGCGTTGAAATGCAGACAGTTACTTTTTAGCGGGGAAATAAAACTGGTAACTCAACAAAGTCTTCAAACGGTCAGCTAATAGCAACATTAATGATTCCCCCTCAATAGCTTTGACGTTATTAAGATTATTTTCGGGGGGGATGAGTGTGTTTAAATGAACAGGTCCTTTTTAGGAAGGAAATGAAAAAATGGTATTACAACTAAAACTTCAATCAGACAACTAATAGCAAAACGAATTATTCCCCCTTCCATATAGTCTTGACGTTTCACAGGTTATTTATAGAGGGGGGACTTTGAAAAGAACCATCACATTTTTGGGGGGAAAGTAGAATTGGTGATAAAGCGAAATTTTAATCGGTCATCCATTAGCAAAATTAATTATCCCCCCCAATATCGCGTTGACGTTTTAAAGATTATTTCTAGGAGCGAAGGGGCGTTAAAAAGTTTTTTAATATATTTAGGACCAGGGGATTGTAAACATTGTAAAACTTCAATTTAAAAATGTAGTAATAACAGCTTTATATCAGAATGACATATTTTCGCCAAAATATTGATGAAATAATTCTTAATTTATTCCACTAAGTTATCGACCAGCTACGTAATGTGGAATGAACTCACAAAAATTCAGAATTTTAGTGCTTTTCGTAAGAGGGAAAAACTTGGGATAGTGGATAGTGGCAGGGTCAGTTGTTGTGGGTGTTGTTATGTTGACATGTCGTCAAGTTGCCTGCTGTATAGGCCTACATGATGGGTGTTTATGATTAAAGGTTAGATCATGGCCTTGTAGTACAAATGAGAGCGTCAGTCGTGTATTGGGACAGTGGTTTAGTGAACGGTTGGAGTGAAGCTTATGATAGAAGGAAATATTGACTTTTTTGGAAGTAGCTACGTAGTCCTCGTTTGCGCGTACATTTTAATATTTGTGATAAGACGAAATGCCTCGAGTTTTCGGGCCAAGGCTCAAGGCTATACTTGTCTTCTTCCCCCAGATGATGTTCCGGAAATGGGCGTACTCGAACCGCGCCGGAATGTCGGGTACTTTTGAAAGCATCGAACCGCGCCGGTCATTAAAGAGGATTAGGAAGGGTTGCCTCACCACCCGGTCAGGTAGTTGCTACGGGACTGGGGAAAAAGGGAATTATATTTTTCCTTGCGTCCTGTCAGTGACAGTAGCTGCAGTCTTCAACTGCTGTCGACTAATTTTCTTGTCAAGTCACAATAATAAAATTGTTTCTGTTCCAATATCACAAGCAGTTGAAAAATATATGATTAATATTTTTACTCTATGTACCAAAGAACAGTGATTACCAAATTCCTTGTTGATAGGTTTGTATCTTGTAAACTATAACTTCATTGGGCTTATATTTTTGTTTAAACTTTGGAACTCAAATCAATCGTTGCCATTTTATAATGTCGCTTCGATATTTCTACGTCTTTTAATTAATGTAGACTCTAAGTGGCATTACAGTTGAATATACTTACAGAATTGAACTTTAAGATGAATTTTAATTGTCTTGTTCCAAAACCTTAAAGGCAATTCATTAAAAACGGACCATTTATGCCTTATTGCCTTATAGTTGAACAACATAGAGATCATTTTCTCTTTCCTTAGTTGTTTAGTCAATTATTATACAATTATGGACCGTAATACTGTATTCAATGTGTTTCAAAGAGTTATATTAGGCTTCGGAAAAAACATTAAAAATCTATCTTAGTAAATTTCTGTAAGTGGAAATATTGTTCGTTTTATTTTACACTTGCTTTTCGAATTCCCAAGTTTAAACACCAACGACGCGTTTAAATTCGTTAATAGTTTTTTAAAGGCCAACGAAGCAGTAGTTTATCAACCAGTAATTCCTGATATTGGTGGCAGTTATAAGACAGCAGTCACAGACAGGAAGCAGGGACGAAAATAATTCCCTTTTCCCCAGTTCCGAAGCGACTACCTGACCGGGTGGCGAGGTGACCCTTCCTAATACTCTTTTTTGACCGGCGCCGGCGCGGATCGATGCTTTCAAAAGTATCCAAAATGCCGGCGCGGTTAGGTTGTCCCCCTGGAAATAACTGACGAATAATAAAATCAAAGTTCAATAAAAATAATAATTTTTAAATAATTAATATTATTAACTTTTAGTTGGAAAAATGTTTAAAATGTTAAAGAGATGTAACTTAAATTAACCCAGATTATTTTTAATGTCCTCTGCTTAAGTAGGATGTCATAAATATATGTTGTGCGGAGGGGGGATATTTGATAGATTCTGGAAATTTTTGAGGGGGATTGGCGTCATAGCTCTTGGGGGGGATCGGCACCCCTGGAAACAAGTTAAAAAAATAATGACAATGTTTAACGGATGAAAGTGTATTTGTTCTTAGCAAGGCTCAGAAGGCAACCACGAATTCAAGTCACTCTTTTGTAGATGTGAGGCATAATTATATGATTTTGATATTGTCTGACACCACCTTGAAATGTGTCCGTCAATCTCAGTGAAAGTGGCGGTGCTTCACTGAGAGAAAATAAATAGTAAGCGGGACTACTCTCTGAAATGTTTTGTTCCAATTATGTGTTTTGTAATTGTGAAATATTGCGGAAGTCCCAATTCCATAATTCTAGGTTACATTAGCAAGAGACACGAGAGAAAGCAAACATCATTAAACAAAGGTAAATATTAACAAGGGACAACAGGTAAACAACCATTTCTGAGGGACCAATCATTGATACTGGGGACCGAGCTTTGGAATCGAGAGGGGGGCGCTGTTCACTCCTCGACTGATATCAGAAAGTCTTCTTCCTGGCCCTTGATAATTACCTCTAGGAGCATTTCATTCACTGACTTGTGTGTTTCCATCAGAGCCACGCTGGCTTGTAAAGAGTGCAGACTGTGGTCTCCCTCGGCATTCAAATAATAAACATTCTGACCACTCAAAAACCAAACCTTACCGATGCCACAGATGCGGTGTCGGTTTATCTCGCGCACAGCATGCATAAAGGCATTTAAAAACCTATCGTTTCACCCACCGAAGTGGCGCTTCCACCGGTGCCACTGCCACCAACAACGCCGCTGCCACTACCAACACCGCTGCCACTACCAATACCGCTGCCACCAACAACGCCGCTGCCACTACCAACACCGCTGCCACTACCAATACCGCTGCCACCAACAACGCCGCTGCCACTACCAACACCGCTGCCACTACCAATACCGCTGCCACCAACAACACCGCTGCCACTACCAACACCGCTGCCACCAACAACGCCGCTGCTACTACCAATACCGCTGCCACCAACAACGCCGCTGCCACTACCAATACCGCTGCCACCAACAACGTCGCTGCCACTACCAATACCGCTGCCACCAACAACGCCGCTGCCACTACCAATACCGCTGCCACCAACAACGCGACTGCTACTACCAATACCGCTGCCACCAACAACGCCGCTGCCACCAACAACGCTGCTGCCACTACCAATACCGCTGCCACCAACAACGCCGCTGCAACTACCAACATCGCCGCTGCCACTACCAACACCGCTGCCACCTACAACGCCGCCGCCACTACCAACAACGCCGCTGCCACCAACAACGCCGCTGCCACTACCAACACCGCTGCCACCAACAACACCGCTGCTACCAACAACACCGCTGCTACCAACAACGACGCTGCCACTACCAATACCGCTGCCACCAACAACGCCGCTGCCACCAACAACGCCGCTGCTAACAACAACGCCGCTGCCACTACCAATACCGCTGCCACCACCAACACCGCTGCCACCAACAACACCGCTGCTACCAACAACGCCGCTGCCACTACCAATACCGCTGCCACCAACAACGCCGCTGCCACCAACAACACCGCTGCTACCAACAACGCCGCTGCCACTACCAATACCGCTGCCACCAACAACGCCGCTGCCACTACCAATACCGCTGCCACCACCCATACCGCTGACACTATCAATACCGCTGCCACCAACAACGCCGCTGACACTAACAATACCGTTGCTACCAACAACACCGCTGCCACCAACAACGCCGCTGCCACTACCAATACCGCTGCCACCACCCATACCGCTGACACTATCAATACCGCTGCCACCAGCAACGCCGCTGCCACCACTAATACACCTGTCACCACCAATACCACTGCCACAACCGATAACACCAACAACACGGCCTTCACTTACATCACAACCACCGCCACTTTAGTAGAAGAATTGATATCAACAACTATTTACTTCTCAGATTAACATCCCAGTAAGCTGTTAGTTGTTGCTGAATTTCAGAAAACTCTCTATACACGCTTTGTAGAGTTCGTTGCGGCTATTGGTAGTTTGTTTGATGTTGAACTTCATTATTTTGAAGGGAACATGCCAAATGTCCCAATTTCATTAGTCCCAAACTATGACATTATTGACATTTTCACTTGTCCCAATTTCAGTTGTCCCAATTACAATATTTTCACGTGTCCCAATTTCATTTGTCCCAAAAATCTTATAAAATATAGAGGGTATAAAAAATGCATTTGTCCCAAATTATTTCAGTAATAAAATTTGTCAAATGTCCTAATTTCATATGTCCCAAACTCTCTAAAATAACACTAAATGTTTGAAATTTCATATGTCCCAAAGTCCAATAGTCCCAAAATCAGCTACAGTAAATATGAAACAACAAAAGTTTCATTTGTCCCAATTTCAGATGTCCCAAATGTAATTTTTTAATAACGACCTGCATTGCACATGTCCCACTTTCATATGTCCCAAAGTACAGTCTGTGCGAGGAGTGAGTGGGTGTAGCGAGTTTACCGTCAGTTTTATGCAGGCACCTGACTAATACTGAAACATGTTAGACCCTTAATAATTTTAGTTTGAAATATTAATTTAACTCTTCAGATATTAATTTGTGTATAATAAAACCACTGTTATGTTGAAAACTAACTAATGATGTTTCATTGTATCAATTTTATCATTAATTTATACATTTTTATTGCTTATATTTATTCAATGTTAAAGTTTTTTAGTTACTTTATTTATTGGACGAACGAAGTGAGTCCTTATGATTGACAAAATTCACTCGGAAAAAATGTATGTCGCTCGCATAACTCGTGAAAGATTTGAAATATTCTGACCAAATTTGGCAGGCAAGCTCATTTTTATGAAATCTAGGTCAAGTTCGTCAGCTGGCACCATCCCCTCAGCCATATTTGTATGGGAGCCCTTTGAAATCGGTAAAAAATGTTATCTTATAGATTGGAAGTAAATATTGAAAATCTGATTAAACCAGTGGATTCCTCGCAAAATTTCACAGACAATATTTTAATAGTAGTTTATGCAACGATTGTATTATGCCTTTAAGCCACTCGTGAGATATTTAGAACACTCGCTTCGCTCGTGTTCTAACTTACATCTCACTCGTGGCTTAAAGGCATAATACAATCGTTGCATACACTATTTTATCTACGACCAACAATTTACGACAAAATTTCCCCCGAAGCTAAATAAAACTCATGACTTTTACTAATGATGGAATAGGTCAACTAAAATTTGAGGTTAGGCAAATTATCAGACTGAACCAAGAATCGTTGTGGAACAATCAGCTGATGGAATAAGTAAACTCAAACATGAATCGTAATACAACAATCAGCTGATGTGCGAATTGCGTAATTGTTATTATGACACTACTTCCGTCAAATGCCGAGCTCTCATTGGTTTAGAACCAGTACTCTAAAGTGACTCCAGTACTCTAAAGTCGTCATTAGAGTACTGCTTGGTTTTTGGTGTTTTAATGTATATCATTATAATGTTTATTGTAATACCATAATTGATGCTTATTGTAATGGTCGTAGATAATATATCTTTATATCACTTCCTATTACGTCACAAATAATTTTCAAAAAATTGGTATTTTGGCCCTTAAAGGGCCAAAATGTACTTTTACGTTTTACAATGCAGATTTCAATGCTAATCGACTGTTTTAGGTTTAAAACCGACAATTTTGATTTATATAATCGAAAAACATTGATTTTAAATATTTAAATAGATTTGCAAAATGAGGCCTTATGGATAAGAAAAATGCACTCAGAAAAAATGTCTGTCACTTGCATTGCTCGAAGACTAATTTAGATATATTGACCAAATTTGGCAGGCAAGCTCATTTTTAAGAAATCTAGGTCAAGTTCGTCAGCTGGCACCATCACCTTAACCATATTTGTATGGAGCCCTTTGAAATCGGTAAAAAATTTTATCTTATAGATTGGAAGTAAATATTGAAAATCTGATTAAACCAGTGGATTCCTCGCAAAATTTGCCATCAAGCATCGGCATTCATTAATGTACTGTATTACTCGACCAAAAATCATAATTTTGATTATTTCCCGAATTTTGAATTAATTTGAAGATATATTACCCCAGTTATAACTATTTAATTCTTTATGTTTTAGTCTAAGAACCCTCAGTGAAATACCAGCTTTCATTTGAGCTGTTGATTATCATGATCGGTACCTGAAGCACTCTGCTGAATTCCGAACAACACAAATCATATATCTATGAATTAGGTTTTTCTTTTCCGAGTCCATTTATGATCTGATCTTAATGAAATTTAGTAAAGACATGTAAAATGGTAATCAATTGGACGAATTCTTGAACCAGCCCGATCGGACAACTGGAAGGGGGGTTAAAGGGGGATAAACGCCTCCAAAAATGGGTATTTTGAGTTTTTTACATAGAAAAATAAAATTTAACGATTTTTAATTTTTTTGGCACCATTGAATTTAGCTTAAAAACAAACAATTTAGTATTTTGAATCACTGCTCTATGTCCATTGGTTACCGAGATATTGATAGTGGTAAACACAGTACGTTGTCCCAATGTTAACCTTATGGGGAATAAGTCAAATTATATATCTTGCTTATTTCTCAACATGTCTTGATAAAACTTGGTTTGTGACTTCATCAAGAGAGATCTAATGTACAATAGTCTAAAATCCCCGATATTCCCACTTTCGTGGCAGCGAACCTGCATACTCATTCCCCATGTTATTCTTATGGAGCTTACAAAAACATGTCAAATCTCAATATTTGTTGGCTTGAACTATGTTTTTTGCATGAGAAATTCGTTAAGTATGTAGGTCTGCAACAGGGGTATTTTAGCATTGTATATAGTTATTTTGAAAAGTCGCATGTGCTGGGCTGACATGTCGTTCTCCCGAAAACTTAAGTACAGATTATCTCATTAAATTCCTACTTTTTCATTCGTGGAATAAATTATTACCAATTTGGTAATAAATCGTGGTATAATTGGTTTTGAAATTCCAACATAACCGAGCCCAGCTATACATGCACCTCTTCTTCAACTTAAGCAAGTGTTGGGCAAGTCACATTGAAGTTGTGAAGCTGCATTGCATGTGACATTAATTTTTTAAACGAAGAATTATTTGATTTGAGTTGATTTATTTGACTTGGTGCACCAAAATTTACTGCGGAGCAGCGTGGGTCCTCTAGTTGCATGCTATTTTTCCATGTGGTCGGAAGGAAGGGAAGTTGAAAGTGAGGGAAGGAATGAGTCGAGGGAGGGAAGGAATGAGTCGAGGGAGGGAAGGAGAGAACTGCGCTAAGGGGTGTATAGGATAACCTGATTTGGTATCTGTATTTTTACTTTTCTCTGAATCAATAATCAGTTAATTAGTTATGTATACATATGTATTTTATGATTTTTCTACTATTATTCTCAATTGTATACAAGTTGTCGATAGCTCAATTGCGAAAGCTAACAATGGTAAACATTTTATTAATTATAGTCCTAATGTATGCTGGTGGCATGTAATAAAGAGTTAAATGTACGGTAGGTTAAGATGGTTACGAGGTATTTTGTCAAGTTATTCTTTTCTCATAGTGCGAATCGCGTAACATATTTTTCAAAGAGGCAAAAGTTAGGCTGCAATTCAAACGAAAGTGTACATATGTTTCAGAGAACAGCTGCACTGCCACTCACTGTCAATTGCGTCTGGTATATGTTAAATTTTGTGAAAAATATCGAAAACAATAGTAGAAAAACAAAGCTCACATTGAATTGACAGTAGTGACATTTTTCTAAGCCCTCCATTTGAACAAATATTTCAAAAGTCACTCCGAACTAGAGCGCAAGTGTTACTTGATTGTAAAATGAAAAAAAACAAGTTTGACGTGAACAAATACTTCCAAAGATTTTCAGAGGCCTCATTTTCTATTTTTTTTAATAAAATGAAAACGGTTTTTGGTAAAACATATTTTGTCTTCAAATTCAACACGAAGTATTAGTAGCCTACTTAGTACTCGTTTAATGCAGTTAACCTCTTGTGTCAAAGCATTCATGAAAACCTAAAATACAGAAATCCATTCTGGAAACTGAGAAATTACTATGAAAATATTTACATATGGAGAATTATTTTACTATGAAGAAAGTTTGAAATATTATACAGAAAAGAAAATGTTAACTATTTTTAGGAAAAAATTACCCATACCCAATTACCCATGCCCCTCACACCCTTACCAATAAACTAGATGACTCCCGTGGCTTCGCCCACGTTCAAAATGATAGTAAGATATTTTCATAATAAGATTCAATTTACATTGTTTATTTGTACATGCAAATATTCTCAATATTTTTATAAAGAAATAATTTTTAGATTTGTTAAAATTGTGCAGCTGTTAGTTATCTTAACAAATGAGTACGTTGTTAAAACTGATTTGAATAATATGACAAACAAACTCACAAATTTTTACACTTATAGTATTAGTACGATAATACAATATAATTAATTTGTCATTTGAATAAAATTAAACTTATTCAGTTTATGAGCTTATATGAGGCATGTCAAACTAAAAATTAAAATCCTTTGGGGTTTGGTTCGCTAATGAATAGGTTTTTTACCGAATATGCTTTTTGCTGTTGAGAAAAAACCTCAGCAAAACTGTACTCTATATAATACTTTAGGCCGAAAAGTTAGGGTAGTTATGATTATTTATTTATCTTTGTTTAGCCTCTTTTATTCATCCACCCACCAGAAAATATTAAAAAACAATCGGTTAACTAGTTCATGGTACCACTCGATCAAGCAAACATAGCCAATGATATGGAAATCGTGAAATTAAAAAAAAGTTAGAAAGTTTAGAACTTTTGAGTAAGACACATTTTAAATATAGGATTGTTTGAAAATATTATATTATAATATTAGACGTATGTGCCCAAAGGTTTGTAGGCTAACAGATTTCACTAAATCGTAGAGGCCATAATCGATATTTTTCTATAGTTCATTTATAAAGGTATATAAAAATATATTTAAAATATATTTTATCACGCCAAATTTTATCGAGATCAGATTTTTAAGGATATTTTTAACGTTTAATTTGAAAAAGAGGTAAAATTTAGTTTTTTTATCCATTTTCCATCAGGATTACGAGGGCCCAACGCCTCTGGAAATACTGGAACTACCCTGAAACTACTGGAACTACCCTGGAACTACTGGAACTACCCTGGAACTAGATGTTTACCACCGATATTTAGAAAAAAAATCTATTGTATCCGACCCAGTTGAGGTATACTAAACCTTTATCATTATTGAATTTTATTGCCAGTTTAAATAACAGCTCGATAAATTTTATAGATAATGCATTTTAAGGAAACAAGCAAACCAAATAGTGCATTGTGACATGTTTTTAATTTGAAGGAAATTTATTATTATTTCAACAGTTAGTTTTAGCGAATTTCACTTATAGGGAAGAAGCTATTACCGTAGGTCTCATGATAAGACCTAAGGCCAAGACCATAACTTTCGTTTTAAGGCCCGCAGAAGCAAAAAACACAATTCATTCAAATTTATATATATACATTATATATACATTATATATATATATATATATATATATACATTATACATATATAGATGTATATTATATCAGTCCGTAGGCGCAATAACTTTTGAAAAAAAGGTCTGATCTCAATGAAATTTGGTACATATATATAAAGCGACATTTATTACTTTGAGTTCGAAAACCAGTGTTTGCTCCAAAAAGGTTTTTTTTTGACAAAATAAAATTTATTTTTAAGAGTTAACACCTTTTCACTAATTATTTTTAAATTTAATTGTAAAAATTGAATTCAGCTTTAAAAATCAAACAATTTAGCATTTTGAATTATTATTCTACGTCAATCCGTTGCTTAGATATTGGATAGTATTAGATGTGCTAAACACCGTACGTTGTTCAATATTATTTTTAATTTTACCCCCCAAAAATATAGTCACCCCCTGATTTAAGATGGTTAAAAAATACAATTCTGAACATATGATTAAATTTTCAGGTGATGAATATTTCACTTTTGTTTATTTTGAATAGTCAAGAGTTCATTGTCCATGATTTTGCAAAACATATATAGGCTTACTATAAAAAAATTAAAATTATTTTGAAATAAAAAATATTAGAGGTGCAATTGTAATATTATTGAACTGAAAATCGTTCACATGAAATTTAAAAGTAACATGTTGACTATTATTATGGTACCTGAAATAAAAATAAAAATTGTATTGGAAGTTTTTCATTAATTATTAGGTATGTAACTCGAACTTAGGATATTGAGTAAATTTCGCCGTGACACTAATTGTAGTGAGTCAGTTAAATAAAACTTATAAAAGAAAAGAAATGTCGATTGGCTGAAAAATTAGCACAGATATTTGTAAAATTTTTTGGGATTTCTTTATAAACCTATAATTAATATTCTATCACATTAAAGATAATATCAAAATAATGTTTTTGGTAAAAACTAACCTCAACTAAAATCAACTCTTCCCACTTAGCGCTTCCAAACAATTCTCAAAAAATGTTAGGCTATTTTATATCGGTTCAATAGGAGTGTCGCTGGAAAGGTGAGTTGTAGTCAACCATCAACTTGTCTGTTGTTAACAGATAAACGAGTCGAGTGGTAGGCCAGTTTAAAAAAATAAGTATTAAAAAATAGGGAATCGTCCAATGTAAACCAATCTGAGTGTCTCGACATAAGCCTTAGTCGAACTTAGTAAGCTTACTTCGAAAAAAAATAATTGTAGTACGCCTTCAGTTTGTGTAATCTACCTCCAGCTACATATACTACATACTAACCATATCGTAAGATAATTTCAACTTATGATATTGGTAAACATAACAATTGACAAGCGACGAGGCTGTAAAACTATGTTATCAGAAATGTACCCTCTTTCTCCCCATGACAAACAACCAGCTGACTAAACTATAAAGCCGGAGATAAATTGTGCGAACTGCATCCGTGAATTTTATTTTGAGTTTATTAATTTGTTTTGACTTAGTTCTCTGTGCCAATGATGACAGAGTTTTATCCAACTATACTAGGCGCAGTGCAATTGGCATGTGAAAAATTACTTAAACAGCTGATTCTCAGTATTAATTATATAGGGAATGAGCTGTTTAAGTAATTTCGTGCATCGCAATTTTTTTACGCCTAGTATAGTCTGCAGCAAAACCAAGAAGAGATGGGAGTTCCTGATGGTTATTGTTCATTCTATTAGTTTGAAAGACTAGACGAATGATGTAGCTGATGTTCGAACGGTGGCCGATTGACTAGTTAGGAGGCAGGCCGAGTTCATGCTTAAACTAATCGGCTAGTAAGTCGATAGTTGCTGGTGAAAAGAGGCAAATCAGATTATTCCAAGCTATCTTTTCTTAAATACTATCAAAAACCATAAATTGTAACTTTGCAGGGTGGGTGTGGGAGGGGCGAAGCCCCCCCATGTCCTTTTGCAAACAACTACTTTGGCGTGTAACTGTTATTATTTGCTCATAGTTTTGTAGTTTGGTTTACTCAATACTAATAAAAAAAGCATTCAAACCATCATGGCAGAGTAACGTTAATAATGGGCAGAGTAACGTTAATAATGGGCAGAGTAAATGGGGGGGCCGTGGGGTGTTCTTTTGACGGATTTTAATTTTGATTTGTCAAATTAAAGGGATATTTATGTAGATTTTCGATCAAAAATTATAGTCGAAAAGCGTTCCCAAACACAAGGGTGTTGTCATGATTTTCACGGGCTACAACATCGCACGAAACCATATCCTGACGTTATTTTTCAACCTACGACAATAAACTATGTATCAAAATGAAAATAAATAAATTCCTCATAATATGCAATTTTTATTTTTCCGATATCATAACAAATACAAGAGTAATTGGCATTAGAGTTCAAATAGTGGGTTTTAGCTAGTTGATATTTTGAGCTAAAATAACTCGGAATATGTAAAAAGAAAATGAAAAATGTACTTCACGAACCTAGTGTTGATTTTATTTGTCTTCAAGGTGCAATAAAATTATTTTCTCTAAGTTAAAATATATTGCCGGAATATGCCGGAATTTTTGTATCTGGTTTTGAAAAAGTTTCCCAATTAGTGGAGACAGAGACAAATTAACGTCATGGTAAATTTTAAATTTTATTGTTAGGAAGAGGCTTCAGTCCCGCACGGCTATCTGCTTCTCCTAAAACCTAATGAAAACTTTCAAGTTCTATACAGCCTTAACCGCGGTCAACCAGAATTATTGTTGATTAATCGTTAATTTGAAAAAAAAATCATATTCAATAATATTTTGTTTAGAGAGCAGAATATTGAATTACAATCAGTGTAATGATCTAAAAAGACTTAAAGATTTTTGATTTTGGAATTTAATTTCAATTTATATAAAAATTCTGCGCATTGAAGTGTCTGGGTAATTTTTTGCATTGTCAAGTGCTGTTGTTTAACCATTTTGTTTGAAAAGTTTAGGCTAAACCGAATGCACAGTTGACATTGGCCTTATGGGAGGAGCAGGGAGAAACGTAATCATTTTTCGTGATTGAGGCCACTATTGGGGAGTAAAGCCTCACTGTTGGGGGAGTAAAGTCTATCCAATAGTCTATTTCACTGTCAAATAATTTATTTTTCGAGACAAATCGTTTCGAAACAGAGAGTGTAAAAAACATCATAAAACTATTGTCGAAGTTAATTTGTAATAGATTGAGTCAGTACATAGTCAAGCGTTAAAATGTAATCATTTACTTTTTTACTGATCCGACGAAAAATTTTAGTTGCATATTGATTTCAAATTCTAGACTTATTACAGTTATTGAACAGATGCCACTTGATCGTAACGTTACGTAACGTTTTACAAGGTTAACAACTTGCTGTAGGCGGCACAAAATGTATCACCGAGCATACTGTAGTATTCATCAATTATTATAATTCTCCATCCTAGTTGAATACTGGGACCGTGAATCATAACCAGCTGTTGAGGTCGACGGTGCGGCGCCGGCACCATGACTCATTCACCTGCACACAGCTTGCATCATACAGCCGATAATCTACCTCAACCAAACGAACAGAGAAGCAATGAAATTTATGTTAATTTGAATTGAAAAATTTTAACCTAGCTAAGTTTTATGCATTAAAAACAAAATTTTTAGTAATTGTAAAAATTTATTATTTTATAAATAGCTACTTCCCTATTGGGGAATTTCGCTAAAATAAAAAATTATTACCGGCCTTAAAGTTTTTTTTTGACATGATGAGAAATAATAAGAGTTAGCTTTTACAATGAGACATTTTGTTAGGATTTTATCCGTTTTAGCGAATTTCCCCTATAGGGAAGAAGCTATTACCGTAGGTCTCATGGTAAGACCTAAGCGCGGGACCATCATAACTTTTCGTTTTGGTGCCCCCCGATTCCAAAAACACCATTCGTTCAAATTTGTATATATATATATCTATATATATATATCTATATATATATATATATATATATATATATATATATGTGTCTGTAAGCACGATAGCGCTCGCAAAAATGGTCCGATCGGAATGAAATTTGGCATAGGCGTGTAAAGTAGTAATTATTCGGATGAGTTCGAAAACCAGCCCGATCGGACCACCGGAAGGGGGGGTAAAGGGGGATAAACCCCCCCAAAAATGGGTTTTTTGAGTTTTTCACAAAGAAAAATAAGATTTATCAAATTTTTGTTGGCACCATTGAATTCAGCTCAGAAAAACAAACAATTTTGTAATTTGAATCACTGCTCTATGTCCATTGGTTACCGAGATATTGAAAGTGGTAAACACAGTACGTTGTCTCAATGTTAACCTTATGGGAAATAAGTAAAATTCTATATTTCGGTTATTTCTCAACATATCTTGATAAAACTTGGTAAATGGCTTTTTCTAGTTCAGATCTACTAATTATTGAATTAAAACCAACCAGTTTAAACATACCTGTAGCAGCAAACCTGCATACTCATTCCCCATGTTATTCTTATGGAGCTTACAAAAACATGTCAAATCTCGCTATGTTGGATTGAAATATGTTCTTTGGCACTTGAAATTCGCTGAGTATGCAGGTCTGCTGCAACGGGGGTATTTTTAAATTTAATAAAGAAAGTGTGAGCATTTGGAGGGGGGGGGATGTCTTGGCCTAAACTGCCTGAAAATGTAGCATTATATATAGTAAGTTTACAATGATGAGGATTGATAATATGTGTTATTGAAATTGGCTGGAGATGTAGGTCTGTTTCAACAGGGATATTTTAATTACTGTAAAACTGACCATATGATTGAATTTAATTTTTTCATGAGTTTAAGTTATTTGTTTATTTTGAGTGTTTTGAATTAATTGATTATATGTTTGTTGATATTTATATAGGTACTATAACAAGATTACAGTTATTAAAAATTATAAGACTAAGAATTACATAAAATACAAAAGTGTATGTATTACTAATGAAAACAAAAGTGGCCTCTTTGTTAATTTTCTTTATGTTCAAAGCTCATGAATGGTTAAACATACGTTTTGATATATTATTTACTTAACGTATCATATCAAACAATACTTTCCTTCAAATAGGTTGAATGCTCACATATACAAAGTAAATCCTATGGAAATTCGCTGAGTACGCAGGTTTGCTGCGACGGGGGTATTTATACATGGTGAACTTTGCTGTGTAGGATGTGAAATGTGATTTAGACTACAGAATTGTATTGGTAGTTGGCTCAATAGTTTTAGGAGCGGCAATATGTGTTTTTCCAATTTGGTTAACACTTAACAATATTATTTTATTCAATATACGATTTGACGTGTCACGGTTACTTCAGGTATTACCTTTTCCGAATGGGAAAGATGAGGTCACCCTCAGAAGGAGGTGCCCGGAGGAGGTGGATTGTAGGAAAACGGCTCTAACAATTTTGATAAAATTTTGCCATGTCGATGTATTTTTTATTTTTAAGTTCATCTACGTAGTTGAATTTCCTGTAGAAACGCAGCATTTTTTGGAAAAGTAAAATTAAAAGTTTAAAAATTTTAATATGGGGTCATATGAGTTTCCATGCTGGTTACGAAATAACGAAAAAGTAAACGAAATAATCATCTAGCTGTTCATAAGCAAACCACTTAAGAGGAGGCTAAAGGCAATTCGGTGTCGCCCTCACGGGTGAGATACGTACCAACATTACTCCGCGATCATAATCGGAAAAAGTAGTGCGATGCAGTAAATAACCACTTATTCTAAACTTATGTTCTTAACTATCATATGAAGTACTCTTTTCCACTTTTAAGTCTAAGAGGCTGATTAAATATCGTCGATCATTTATATAAGTGGTTCAAACAGTAATGATTGTAGTAAATATTCCTCCACGGGGTAGGCAATCAGCGCGTGTAAACGTTCACGCGGTCGCATTTTCCAGCGATATATTTGAATTTAGAGAAAATAATTTTATTGCCCCTTGAAGACAAATAAATTCAACACTAGGTTCGTGAAGTACATTTTTCATTGTTTAAATCTTAATGTAGTGTAGGCTCTCAGGTTTTTCCTTTCTGGGGAGCTTAACCAAAAATATTGTTATCCTAATTCGGTTGTCCAACAATGTTTTAAAAATAATTAGATCCGTTAAAAAATAAATGAATAAATAATGAAGTTATACACTCAATTTACATTTAGTACTTGCATTAAGTACTTTATTTACTTTACTTTAAATTATATGCGTTACTTTACATTTCTATTATTTGTTGTTTGTTGTTCGTTTTTGTTTGTTACGATAGTACACCCTTTATCGCAAAAATGCCATGATTATTATTTGTACTAACATCGGTACAGTCACGTCCAGAAGCATTCCAAAGCGGCCTGGGGGAGCAATCCGTATGTCCCTGTTGCAAGTGCCCAAGGGGGAGCAGTCCGTATCTGTACTTATATATAGCCCCTCCTGTTGCTCAGCAAAGCCCGTCCCCTGGTGCTATCTCGTACATATAACCTGGTGGAACGAGCCTTGCTCGGTGTTATTTCATGTTTACCAGTTCATCCAGTTACTTTAAAATATTTCAGTGTCATAAAATTGATAAATAGAAACCTTTTTTATTGCTCCATGGGCTCTTCATCCCACTTGCTGTATTTCCCCTTGATGGCTGTAGATGCCAAACAGCTGTTATGATTACTTCATTTGTTTACAATTTCCTTGTTTTTTTCGTTGCTATCTGGGCAACCCATAAGGCCAATGTTAAAATTTTACAGCTTTAAAATTCGATTTATTACGTTATTAGATTTTCTCTGGCCAAGTATTCTGCATAAAAGACGTTTTTTAGTCATAAATTAGTTATTTACAGACTTTGAAGGAAATCCTCGGAGCCGTTTTTGAGATAATTGTGCAGGCAAGCAAGCATACAAGCACGATAACATTACTCATATAAGAGTATAGGATAGATTATGTACTCACATACAAGTTAGGGGGAATATGTTCATTCGTTTGTCAAGAACGATAAGCTCTCAGAACTCTTAGAAAGAAACACTTTTGTCTTACATTAAAAAATCAGTTTACCTGAGATGCCTGACTAAGTAATCCTTCAGTTCCTCACAGCAGCAATCCAAAGGTGAACGTGCAGTAACAGTAGGGTACGCAGTAGTATAAACCCGACATGTTGAGACATGAATGTTTTTAATTATTGTAGATGTAGAGAGAGTGATGCAGCTGGAGAGAGTAATGTCCTTTCTCAAGGTCGCCTACTCTGGGTTAGCGGTATGTGTGGGTCTGAGTGGTCAAGGTTAACCAGGTTGATTCAAACTCTAGCAAGATATATGAGTTGGGTTATTATTGTTTTTATCTTAAACTAGTTAATTAATAATGGTTGATTATTAAGATAATTTGCAGCTTTATTAATAAAATTACCTAGCGCAAGCTGGGCCTAACTGCTTAGGTCTACGGTGGTGTGGAAATTAGGCATTTAAACTTATAAAATTTACATACCTTATGAAAATTTGTAAAACTCTTCCTTGGCATACCAGAAATAAAGTGTATACCCATGACAATAATATTTCGTGGACCACTTATAGGTGGCCCACGAAATAAAGTGTGGGTCAACAGTGGTATTTTAAAGTGAGGTGGTTTAGGAGTTGTGGTGCCTCACTCAACAGATACCCTGAACCATTAAGGTAGTTTGAAAAAAACACCAAGTCTATGCATTATGAGTCTGTGGTAACAGAGTAACTGTGAGCGTATATTACAAGCTAATTACAACTGCACATGCGTGACATGCAGATTGGGTTTACAGAGAGAGACTAACGCTATAACATAAAAAATTGAATATTTTACTTACTTGTGTAAGATATTGTAAATACAATTGTAGTATTTTACGTGTGGTTCAAACTGTATCAAATGGTTGGGCTCGCATGATTTAAAACACCAAATAGATGGTAACTGAATACAAGGGAGGGTTATGTCTATACAAGCAAACTCTTAGAATAGCCTATTAAAAACATTGCAACTGATTTCAACATGATTGCTGATAAATGTGGCTAACTGCTGCTACCGCCACATCCTTACTAGCAATGATAAGATATAAATTTTGCAGTAAATAAAATATGATGGTTTTAGCTATAGCCCTAAATGAATAATTAAAAATATGTACTCACATCACAGAAACACCCCAATGTGATTTCCTCCAATGGGTAGAAACACTGCTCACAGTGAAACATTATCTGGGGTTGTCTGGCAAAGTACCCTATGTAAATTATCAGAGGGCCACTGACTTTGTACGGATAATGGCAACCATTTATCCTTCGATTTAGCTGTAAATAGAAAATATCATTAATATAACATTTAATACTAACATATATTAACGTATATATATAAATATATTAAAATTTGTTATACTTACATCAAAACAATCCTTACACAGCCTTATACAATCCATGACACCGTACTGAAGAAACCGAAATCTAGTCCAGTTGTTGACAAGATAATGTTCATGTGCAAATTTTGAGTAGCAGTTACTTTTATGCTCTTTAATTAATAGATTTTTAAGTAAAAATGGTAATTCTAAGGATTCTATTTCATGAAGACGTCTAAAAACTGTACAATAATGCTTATACATAAATCTGACAGACTTAAGGGAGATGTCATGACTGTGTAGAGATCAGGCATGATAGTGTGGGTATAAAAGAGAACCAGTATTTATATGAAATCTGCATCCTGGCAAAGCCAATGGCGAGCTTTAGAAACAAGTATTCACTTATTTGTAAGACCAGTTTCCTTCTCTTTTTTACTCTTTGTACAAGTTACATCCTTGAGCTTGAAGCGGCCTTGAGCGCTATACATTATTTTAAATCCTTTATTGGTTTAAACTTAAATGTTAAAAGCTTAGTTATATGTTGGACTTTTTAAATGTATGGGTCCTGAATTATATTTTATTTAGGCTACTATCTAAATATTTAACCATAGGTAAAGTTATTGTTTGACAAATATTATAAAATATATAATTATTTGAAAATTTTACTTTGAAATAACTAGTTAGGGCTATAATCTGGCATAATTTTTTAAATTTGGGTGAAACATTTTATTTTATGTAACAAACTTGTGTATAGCTTGATTGAAATATTTTAATTTTTTTGTGTAAGCTGCCCACAACCATCGCAGCTTACGGTGGTAGCCATCCTATTATAAATCTGCTACCTCCCATTTATATATATTTTTTTGTCTTCTGCCTGTCTGTTCATTGTGTATGAGGCATTTAGTTAATTACTTGGATTATAACCTCTCCATTTACTTAGACAGACAGAAGATTTTATTATTTTTATATTTTTTTGTTATGCTTAAACACTCTGCACTTTTAGACCATTAATTCCCGGGCTCTTCCAAGGAGTAATATAGACCTTCCTCAGATCTATATGCCTCAATGTACTAAGCCCTCGGCCTGTGGTGGACAAGGGAAACCAGTGTTCTACGGTAACTTGAGACCAACCCTTCATCCCTGTGTGGCATTATGATTTTTTGGATCGACCTTTGCAGGGGTGTCCAACCAACAGACGGGGTGCGTTCAAGACTATGCAATACTAGCCCCCATGGTCTTTATTTTTCAGAACAATTTCTGAGCGTATGATACTGCAGAGCGCAAAGCACAATTTGTATTATTAATATTATGCTGTTTAACTATACACTCCACTTTAATATTATTATCAATGTGGAGATTTTTATCTATCTCTAAGACATTATCATGGAACTCTCTTAAAAACTGTGCCTTTTCCAAGCCTTTAGTGTGAATAGTTACAAAAGGTTGACATAAAGAATATATGAGCTCTTTGTCATATTTTACATCACCTTCATACCACTTTAGGTGGTGAAAGTGGCGAGTCAGCCAACGGGCTGTTCTCTTCATTTTACTATTTAAAATATCATAGTGAAAAGGAGGCTGGAACACAAGGTGTGTTCTATAAGATTTCCCCACAATAGCAAATTCTTTAACGATAAATGTATTAAAATTATCTTTAAACCCGTGAAATTCAACTACCGCCTCCATTGATTGAACCCTTGTACAATGAAACTTCACCGTACAATTTGTCAGCTATGTGAGGTGGTAGCTCGTTAGTTGTAGTTTCAAGCTCAGATACAATCTGATCAATTACAATTTTAATTATATCTTCGAGATAAAACAATTCTAAAAGACTTCTATTAATAATAGGAATATTTGCAACAAACTGATTCCATTCATTGAGATTTAAAGATAGAGTATGTTCTCCATCTGATAAATATGCATAGTGAGTACCAAAAAGGTAAGCCACTTTTATATTTATTTTTGTGTCTATCTTGATAAAACAATTATATTTACCGAGGAGAGCTAACGTTACTTCGTTAAAGCGGTCACACAACTGACAAAAAGTGTCATAGGACCAGAATATAAAACCTCTCCTCCCTTTAATTAAAATACCAAGACTGTTATCTCGATTTTTGAATATACCAGTGATTACGCACTTGGTCAAGTCAGAGTCCAAGAAGTATACTGACTTTAGAAAAACCCCAGTTAAAACATTTATAGGCTCTTCAACTTTTGGAATGCGTATGGGTGGTGGTATGTCCGTTCCAGTCGGATCCATCTCGGCTACTAACACAAGTTTTACGTTATTTATACCTCCTTTTATTTACCCCCACCACTAAACAAAGGGAAATGTCCCCTCTGTGACGTCACAGGGGAGCACTGAAATGGTGCTCCCATGGTCATGTGACCCTTCGACTAAATGTCTCAGCTTGTTTTCCATTAATTTTATTCTCCTTAAAAATCTAAGCCTGTCTCTAGCTATTTTTTCCCACTCTGATTTTCTATCTTCTTCAGGTAAATTATATATATTTGTAACTAGTGGGTCAGAGCCCAGATAGCAAGGATTATTTTAAAAACGTTTTCTAAACATTCCATTGTTTCGGAAATATTTTGTCTATTTAAAAACATTAAAAAAATATTTTCTTGTCATGCTTAGGAATATGTTTTCTTGTAAATATTTTCTCCTGATTTTCAAAATAATTACCTAAAAATGTTTTTATGAAAAGGTATTAAAAATATTTTTGCTTCATTTTACAGAAAACATATTTTATTTGGAAAAAACAAATAACTTAAAAACGTTTTAAAAACACTGTCAAAAAAACGTTTTAATATTTGAAAACTCATACGTTTTGAACATATTTTTTTATAACATTATAAAAAATTCTGATGATATTTTTTAAGTTATTTTTAAAATATTTTTTTACATTATTTATAAATTAATTTTCTTATTTTATTAAAAAATACTTTTCATTAGAAAAACAAACAATTTTAAAACGTTTTAAAAATGCTATTTACAAAACATTTTAATTACAGCAAGCACAAACATTTTGAAAATATTTTCAAAAATCATCAATAAAATATTTTTATGTTTGGTTAGTAAGGCCTTTTAAAAATGTTTTTGTTGCATTTTATAAGCTAGTTTTTGCATTTGTCGATAGTCGAAACACTGAATGTAGTAAAAAGAGTTTTAGAAATTTTCTTGAACATGTTTTGTTACATTCTTTATAAATTAGTTTTTGTATTTTATTAAAAATAATTTTTATTAGAAAAAAACAAACAACCTAAAGAGGTTTTAAAATTGATATTTAGAAAACATTTTAATCACAGCAAGCACGAACATTTTGAAAATATTTTCAAAAAGCATCAATAAAATATTTTTATGTTTGATAAGAAAACCTTTTAAAAATGTTTTGTTGCATTCTATAAGCTAGTTTTTGCATTTTTCGATAGTCGAAACTCTGAATGTAGTAAAAAGAGTTTTATAAATTTTTTTGAACATGATTTTGTTACATTCTTTACAAATTATTTTTAGTATTGGTAGAACACTATTTATTACTGTTGCTTGTAATGATACTCGCAGCTCTCAAACATTTAACATCTGATTATTACCGAATTTTATTCTTCCTTGAATTAATTATATTGTCTTAACATTTAAAAATTGATATAGGGCGTTTAGTCCTTAGAAGCACGCAAATCTGAGGAAACTCGGCAAGCCTACGCATTATTCCCTTTATTTGACATATAAATCTTGAAGATCAGTTCAGTTGTCACTGAAAACAATGTTTCAACTGTGTTAGGATAACTTTTAGCTGTAAAACAATAATTTAAAAACGTCTTAGAAATAATATTTACAAAATACATTAATAATAGAAAATGGAAACATTTTAAACGTATTTTGAAAATCAATTTAGAATTACTTTATTTTTGTGCTTATTTAGTAACCCTTTAGGGGTTTCTTGCTTTTTGTATTTAAGCCAGTTTTTCTTATTTAGCTATGGTTAAACCTATGAATGTTGTAAAAAGACTCTTAGAAACAATTTAACAAAAATTTTTCATCATCTGGAAAATATCTTTGTCTAAGTGAAAAAATGTGATTCGAAATATGTATATATATATATATATATATATATATATATATATAATGATACATAATTTATTAACAGAGTACCCTTTTTTTAGTTTAAAAAACATTTATTTGACTATGTATTTTATATTTTATATCAAAAATACATGTTAATAAATTATGTATCATTATAACATATTAGTAGCCCTAATCACAATAATAATTTTTTCAATATATATATATATATATATATATATATAAATATTTAATTAATCATAGGACCCTTAAAACAGGTACTCAATAAAATTATGAATGTAATAATATACCTCATTTATTGAAATATCCTTAATGAACTAGTTTTCAGTTTGTCTATCGTGGGTATATTTTTTAAGTGAGTAGAGTTCATCTTTAAGGCCCAAAAAGTTGCGTAGAAAGATGTACGGTATGTTATTGTGGCGAAAGACCAAAGTGACTAAATACAGTATCAACTGTTTCCAAAGGATGCATTCTTAGAAATCATGTGAAAATTATTCTCTTTCAAGAGAAGCTATAATAAATAACTTTATAAAATCCTCGGCTCCAAAAATGTTACAGCTATGAACATCTATATAAAACCTGTTCATTTAATCAAAACAGAAAGTTTTATAAAATTACCTAGATCAAATTTTTTACTTTCATAAAATTAGGTTAATTATTGTAGTTTCTATATACTTTTTAAAGCTTTTTAATCTTAGTATGAGTAAAAATGTTTCAAAGTATGTATGCCATTATTTTGAAGATCATTCACAGTTTTAATAGAAAGTGTTTCCGAACATTCAAACATAAACAAGTTTTATTTTATTTTTTGTAAAAAGTTTGCTCAAATGCTTAATAAATATTTCTATTTAGTAACGTAGATAGATTAAAAATACTAATGATCGCCTTCTAGGTGAAATTAAAGCAGAAAATGTTTTGGCTTAGTTTTCACTAAATGCTACAATAAAACAAGTGACTTGTTTCATTTGTTTACATATTGTTGTTATTCTATAACCAACATGGCAACTCATAAAGCCCTTTATGATTTCAAATTCATTTTTTACATAATTCTCAAAAAGTATGGTAAATAATTTTAGTGGGATTGAGCACATTTCCGGGAAAGTACTTTTCTATAACGACGTGCTTAGATTTTTCCTTAGTTGCACACAGGCTGAGAAAAAAGGGATTACATATTAATTACGTAATGTAATGGATTACATATTAATTATTAGCCCTTTCTTTATTTTTGAGGGTCTCTCCCAAATCTATTTACAATTGAGCTATGGCCGTTTATCACCTAACTCTTAAAATCATACAGTAGAATAGCAAAATACTTTCCCAAACATTCAGCTCGAGGTATAGGGTCTAGGTAATGTCTGCAGTTTTACAACCCATCAGTCTGGGCCAAACAAAGGACAATGAGTAAAGGACTTTGCTGTTTGCCGCCCGGCCCCATAGGCTTCTTTCCGCACCTTCCGTCACGTTTTTGGTGGAGCACCTGCGGGATGTTACTTATTTCCTCGAATACGCAATGGTTCCGATCACACATCTCTTTGTCACTCTTCAGACGTTAAACAAATTGATGGATTTTTAAATATCAAGCTTTGAAAAGTTTGCTTCCATTTTAAATTGGCATAAATTAGAAATGTGATGCTGGGTATTCAAATTGATCATATTAGACACTATGTAAAACATTTAAATTGTTACCTCAAGTCTACAAAGTTTTACAAAACATTATGTAAAAAAATTAAAACAGACCCTGAAATTTTTCCTGACTCAGGTCAGTTCGCGCAGTTAATGCCCGCCCGAAATGGTCTATGGAACTTAGTCGTATTCATGGATTTGCGTTGACCTTGCTTGCATCAAGACCGCACTATAGTATTTTAGTGTAATCTTGCTTGCATTGAAAATTAATTGCATTTGCGGTTGCAGAAAAATATTTCCCGGTGTAATGTGACTTCACGTTAACATATGACCATGGGATATATTACCTAAACATTACAGACGTTAAACGCTAATTTCGAAATCAGCACACTCACTCACCCGCTAGTATACTGACCACCACAATTTTGCCATAAGACTAATTAATAGCCATTATAATTTTACGTTATATTCCCAATAACAGAATCATTATTAACAACGTTTTGAAAGAGGAGAAGGGCTAATACTGTATATTTACAGCATAACTTTAAGTTCAAATTTTTCATGGAAGAAGAATAAATAGGCCTTTGATTGCGAGCGAACGCAATCGCGGCAACAGGTTTTTTTACACTTTAAAGTGAAAAGGCAGTTGTATTAAAATGTCAATACCTTGACGCCTAGATATCATAATGAAACACAATACATTATATGTACATTCAATCATATAGCTTTGAAAGATACATTTTTTACTGTTATTTATAATGTAATGGGTTCCAGAAAGGGGGATGGTACATTTAAGTTAAAAAAGAAAAACAGAAACGGAAAATATTTTGTTTAATGTATTTATTTTCTACTGCAGAAATTGATTAATAATGAAATGCACTATTAAATCGAATATATTAGTGCGAAATTCCCCAAGCTAAAAACTACATTTTATATGATCAGGTTTAGTGATTATAAACATTTTTTAAATTGCAGATTCGTCATAAAAGGTATCCTTAAAAAAGTTAGCTGATAGTCAGATAGTCTCAGGGTTTTATTATGCTGCAATATTCGGCGCGTAATGACAGTAACCAAGGTTTGGCATGGGCGTAATTTCAGCATTTCGATTGGGGGGCAAGATCTTCTAGGTCATTGCCTCATCCTGATTTGATTGCATACATCATATTTGATTTGGTATTACACGGAGGCCACCCTTATACAGCGCGCTGCGGCGGTTATGTTAGGTCAGGTTATCATAAATATGTTAATAGGACTTTCCTCGTTTCGTCACGAATCGAACGATACCAGATGAGACATACTTTTGCCCGCCAAATACTCTTGAATTAGGCCAAGGTCAGGTCGTTGATCGGAGCGCACGCATCACCTATCAAGGGATTTAGCAGGCGAAAGTATGACTCGTCTGGTATCGTTCGTTTCATAACGAAACAAGGAAAGTCCTACCAACATATTTATGATAACCTAACTTAAAATACCGCCACGGCGCACTGAATACGGGTGGCGATCGGATGAAGTCGCTAGTGGCGGCGGCGACTCGATCAACTCAACCCTCACCAACATATCGCTGTCTTCTGGGAAGCAGAAATCAAAGACCACTAATCACAATTATGTCCAATTTGGATAGTAAGTCAATTAAAGTATGTTCTTTCCAATTACAAAGTCATTTTTGGTAACCAATAAAAAAATCTAAAAATAGTAGCCTCCGTATAATACCAAAGTATCTATGGGGTATATACACTGCCAATGCATACTATTTTCTTTATATCTAACTAGCTAAAGTTAATATCCAACCACGATATCACAACACAATGTGAACTTGTAATCACCATTCACTTCACTTTCAGTCAGTTATTGTACTATTTGTAAAACTGCCTCACTGCAGTCAAAGCAGGCACACCAACTGTGCTTCATACGACTGGCGATTGACTGATGTTGCTATACTCTTTTTTCTAACGTCCAGTGTTGTTACACAGGATTTGGCATTTTACCCGCCAACTCCATTGATAATCCTAATTTTACCCGGTTTTTCGGCACTAATCCCTGCAAAATCCCCCCAAGTACCAAAATCCGGGTAGTTAGCCGAAAAACCACCAAATGACCTTAAAAACGCCAAATACCGGACTTTTTCTCACCTTACATGGACAATGAATATTTGCAAAGCAAATCACAATTCAAAAATCCCCGGCTTTACCCGTTTTTTATGTATTTAAGATGCCGGGTAATCCCCGCAGCTCAAGTCTAAAATCCACGATTTTACTCGATTTTTCTTAATCATGTTAATTAAGTCCCCCAACGGCCAACAAAAAACCCACAAACCGGGTTATTACCCAGTTTCTGGTAACACTGCAACGAAATAACCAATACAAACAAACCAAATACATAACACCAACTTTCGTTTGAAAATAAAATATCTAGAGTTCCAAAAAATCCTTGTACCTCGATCGTCAAAAATCCCCGATTTCACCCATTTGTTAGGCTAATATCCAGGTTGATGAGTAAATTTCCTCAACCCAAATCTTAAATCCCCAGTTTTACCCGGTTTTTTCTTAATCACTGCCAAAACTCCGCGCGGCCTCTAAAATACCCAACAACCGGGTAAATACCCGGTTTTGGTAACATTAATTGCTAACGGCTGTGTCAGACCGGGGCCACAGACCCTGTCTGACACTATGTCTTCTGGGCCCGATGTCGGACAGGGTTGCCAGTCCAGTCGACCCATTGTCAACCGCCCTTCAAAATAACTTAACACATGGATTGACTTGGAGATTCAATGGATGGTTTACATAGCAAACTCGAATAAATGACGAGTTCAGTGATGGTAATCATGATGAAATGGTTAGATTAATAAACAGTACTTTTAACTGTTGCGTATGGTATAATAATTTAGTTTTTTTGTAATTTCCCCTTATTCGCTGGTTCAAAATTCCTCGCAAAACCTATATCCCGCCCAAAAAATCATGCCCCCCCAAATTTTGATGGCGCAATTTGCGCCATGTCCCCCCTTCTGGGCGCCCCTGGTCAACAGTGTCCTATGACAGGCAACTTACACTGACTCTGAACTGCACTACCGATTTTAGAGGTTGGCCATCCTGGAGCGTTAGTTCATTGGTGGACGTGTCGTTTGTCGTGGGAGTGGGTTCTCGTCGACCGGCGCGCTATAGTGAATAGCGTGTATGTCTGTATTCGTTCGCTAAATGTATCCTTGCAAATTTGCAATCGGACTTCAAACAAAACTACGCCACCAGCGTACTTTAACGGCATATCGACAAGCCTCATATTAATGAAAAATTTATGTCAATAATAATTTAATTTTACAACTTAAAAAAACATGATTCTGGTCAATTTTCGTTATTTATAAAAAAAATTTTAGTTTTCAAATTTTTGGGGGGGGCAACTGCCCCCCCTTGCCCCCCCAGAATTACGCCTATGAGGTTTGGGAAACAATATTTTCATGGAAATTTAAAAATAAATCACTGGTTGAGAGTATTCCCATCTTAAGCCCCTTTAATACACTTACTCGTACAGTGAGACCGCCACGCCTGAACTGCTCCATTTAATTATGCACCCACCACCTACGCACCTGCAGGTGAACGCTGAAACCCGACCTGTACAAATCGCAGCGGTTGTGGGAGTCTAGGAGTCTTCCCTTTAGTCTTTTCTTAATAATTTTATTTTCTATACAACTTTAACGACGCATAAGCGTTTAAAACTTGTTCAGAACTGTAGGAGTGTTGATCACACAAGATTCCAACGAATTAAATAACTATCATGTACAGGCTATACATCTTGGTAATGGTAAACATTATTATATTTTTTTCTCTTCCTAATTTACTATTCACTCACGCAATTGATACAGCATTACGCATTGATGTACAAATCTGAAATTGGACAGTTGGATCCAACGTTGAGGCTAATTATCTCGCGATTTACACTACAATGAAGAGCTATATTATTGGAAACGTTATCTAAGCTGTTTCATTGTTCAGAAGTGATTTCGACAATTCACTTAAAATATTGATTAAAACAAATTTATAAACAGTTATTATCTTTATTAATTTCAAACTTACTAAACTGTGCAAGTGAGGTTGTTCATGGCTAACAATAAACGATATTTTAGCAGTGTTCCGACAAAGGCATCGGCGATTTCACACGTGAACCCTAATTCTGGGAGTTGTAAAACCTTTGTTTGGACACCAGGAGTTTCCCTGGTTCCTAGCTCCAGCGTCCAGTAGTCCTGGAAACCGAATAAGCCCCTTCCAGCCATACTACCTCCGATGTAAATTATATTAGAGCTTATTTTTTGTTAATCCCATATTCTTACAAATACGAACAATATTTGTATGTTTGGTTGCATATTTATCCTAAAAACGGCTCCAATCCTCAAAATTTTGGAAATACGTTAGATTTGCTCAAAACGTTTTCTGTGCAGTGTATTTAGTCAAACAAAATCTAATTACGTAAAAAGTATATTCAAAACTTATCAAATGTTAACACAGAGGCGTGGAAATAGCTAATTTCTGACTAAAAACAAGCTTCTTATAGGTTACTAGGCCAGTGAAAATCTAATAACGTAATAAAATGAATTTTAAAGTCGTATAAATTGACATTGGGCTCTGTGAGTTGCTATGCTAGCAGCGAAACACACAACATAAGATACACACATTAGATACATTACTTGAAATAGCAACCAGCCATCTGGGACAAATACGTGACGTCCTTTATAGAGCGGAAACCTATAAACACTTGGTTCTACAGGCCTTATGGGATTTAGGCTACCTGACAGTAAAATAGTATTAATATTCTCTTCTTATCTACAGACCTTGCACAGAGAAGGACATGGAAATCTAATTTACTTTTCCTTTTCCGTTGTACAAGATAGCAATGAATATATATAGAGTATGAAATGAAGAGTTATTCATAAACTGTAGGTGAAGAAATTGCGGTCCGGTCCTCAAAAACTTATACAGCTGGTTCTTTACCTTATGATTAAATTGGAAAAACCAACTCCTTTGAAGATTGAGGGTCGCAATTTTGTGTCGCCTCGTACAGCAGTTTTTCATTAAAATTAGCAAAAGTGATTTTTTAAGCGCATCGTCTTTTAAAAGTGAGGCAAAGCCTAACTTGGAGAAACTATTCAGCACAAAACGATACATTTGCTTCGTTTGATGGATAAAGTTTTATCACACAGTGCGAAAATGTATTCAATCTTTGAACATTTTTAAGTATTTGGTTGGTGACTTGAATGTATACAGTTGGTGCGTTACGTATATTGATCTATGGGAACAGTTTATACTTGTATAGCAGTTGGAGTGGAGTGAAGGCATCAGAGCTCCGATCTTAAGTCGCACTAGCCTGATTTTTTTTATATTTTCTAACAGCTTGCGGTCTATTTATATCTTTATTGTAATTTGTAATCAAACATACTTGATATTATGTTGTTTATTGTGCCAGATCATTGATAAAAAATGTCTGATAGATCCACTGTATTATAGCGAGCCATAGCTCAAGATAAAACGCACCAAGTGTACAATGTGTAGGCCTAGTTGTTGTTTACAATATTTTTTATTTATGTTATTCACAAATAAAGTTGAACAACGCATTAATGTACAAATGAATAAAAAAAATTGGTTCGCGATATAAATTAATCACAACGGGGTTTTTTCAGGACTATATTTTTATTTTAAAACAAGAACTAGGAATGTGGGAGTATTCGACCCTTTGAGGTTTATTCCGTAGAATTTTCAAAATATTCGGCCTACCTCAACAATGGAAAAACTCGACGTTCAAAAGGAAGTAGTTCTTTATAAAAACTTTCTGTGCTAATGACCAAGTTCTCTTCCTACACATTCTTATAGGAAATGTTTGCACGCTTGCTTGCTAGTTTGCTTATTAGATTATTTGTATATAATTACTCAAAAACAGCTCCGATTATTTCCTACAAAGTATGGAAATAACTAAATCATTCCTAAAAACGTATTCTATTCAAGTCGTATCACAAGTAAAAATCTAAATACGTAAAAAAGTGAATTACAAGTTTATGCGATTTTATCAGGGTTAGATTGGCAACTAAATAAGAAGGAAAATATTGTTAGAGCCGTCCAGTTGAAACATCACATCAGATAAGAAGATGACATATCTACAACACAAAGAATTACACGAAAATTAGACGTAGAGACAAATGTTTGAAAATAATTAACTAACGAGCAAGCCTCGTTCACGAGGTGGTTTGAATTATTATTTGTTGTTATATTACTGGAATGTGTAACAACATATTTATGATTTGTGTCTATATTTTATAAATATACGAAATGTATTGAACCCGAGACCAATAGTCTTCACCCCCAAATTGAAAAACTTAATTACGATTAGGATGTACCCTTTTTATCTCTTTTCAACATGCAGCCTTTAACGTTCAATCTTTTGTTATATTCTTAATCATTCTTTCACTCTCAATCATTCTTTTTTGAGACAGGTTTTCTACTAGGGGTTTCTCTTCCTATGGCATTATAGGTATCTGTGTCACTGCATATTTTGGAACTGCTGCTCCATTAAAGCCCAAAAGCCCATATGTTGAATGCGAGTACTTTTCGCCACATAAAGATAAATGCGGTGATATTTAGCGCTTCCAATTTTCAAAACTGATTTTACTTTGATCTATCGTTTATTTAAATATAAAGAGTACCTGGTAGTTTGTTAATTGCGATTCCAAAATCGTTTGTGTTTACTCACTGATAGAATGTACTGTTAAGCACTATATCTTCAGAATGCGTTGACATAAACGATTATGGAATCTCAATGAACACTCTGCAACTAAGCGCTCTATCTTTACAGTGGTATATTAAATTCAATTTTATTTTGAAAACTGGCGGGCAGCTTGGAGCGGATTTTAGTCGTGTTTTGCATAGCTCTCTCTTTTTGTGATCGTATTTCCATCAGAGTATAAAAAATTCAACGTTACTCTGAACGTTTTAAATTAATGTGATAATTTATTTTGATATTTTAAAATTTATTTTAAAGCGGGATGTTTAAGGTACCTATCAATATTTTTGTTATTTATCAGGGGTATTTGTTATAGTCATTTTGAAGTCTCGGACTCAATTAATTATTCCAGGTTGATAATTTGCATTCTGAAAGGGCTAAAGTAGAATTTGAGGTTCCCCAAAGCTCCGTTTTGGGGACCATAACTTACATTTTATATGTAAATAGTATAATATTAAATATTCATTCAATCATGCTGTAGGCACATGACATAGCAAAATAATCCATTAGCAAAACTAGAAATTGGCAGTTTTTCAACAAACAAAATCTTTCCAATATTTAAATACGGGAGCAATAATTTCAATTCTAATCCGGACTGTACATTTATTAAAAGAAGAGATTATATCGAAATATATCTTTTAATATTAACACACGACTTCTAACTTCAATTTCCCCTTAGTACATCCCGTTGTAATTTACAATAAATTTTGAAAATTTTAGAAATATGAAAATAAAATTATGAAATTTAGCAGTTGCCCGTGGCTTCTCTCGCGTTAATTAAAAATTACAGCCTATCTCACTCCTATCTTCTCTTTGAACAGTTTGAACTATCAAATTGTAGTATCCACAAATGCTTACATTTCGGTGTATATTCCTCTAAAATGTAATCATTGAAACTAAGGACGTTCACGGGACATAGCCGAGGGAATTTCAAGGAAGTGAATAGGACTATATGTTGCATATGTGTTCTAGATCTGACTTTGAGTGGACCCAGTCAGATCAGTAGTTTTTGTGTGATCGAGTCACGAATATTCATCCATAAAACTAAACTTTTTCATTCCTAATGTTAATTAGATTAGATGGACATGGGTTTTATGAGTTGCCATGTTTTCTATTCCGAATAACAACAAAGTATAAACAAATACAGTGACATGTTTATTAAAGCAATGACTAAATCTTAACACAAATATTTTCTATTTGAATTCGACCAGTGGGCGATCACTAGTATCTATATAGTATATTTCATTACTAGTCACGAAAGTAGCCCATTTCGGGGCAAGATAGTGTTTTACATGCTCGGCTTATGCATCGCAAGTAAATCACTATCGAGCCTCGAAATGGGAATTTTGTGATGAGTTGTAAACAGTACTTTTCATCACGAACCTAACTTATAAAAAATCATCCAACATTTCATAATTTAGTCATTTTTCTACAATCAAACACAATACGTCTGAACTGTCTATTTTAGTTTAGAGTCAGCTGGTTGAACTGTCAAAATTGAAACTTCGTTTGTGTGAGTACGGCAACATTTTGTTTGGGTACGGAAATAGTTTGTTTGGGTATGGAAATGCAATGTTTGGGTACCGAAAAATCCGCTGATCATTATTTGTTTTAATGTACAGTAAGGGAATCGAGGGTTTTCGTAGATCTCAGCTGCATGGTGACAGGCAATTTTCATGTAAAGAGTGATGAAAAATTTGTTTAATTTATCCATTGATCTATTTAATTTATTACGCAAGTAAGATTTATTAAACAATTTTCGCGAATAATACGTAGATTCCCACGTCGAATGACTGTTCCGTGTCCTTGGTTTGAAAATGATTTACGAGGGGTGTTTACCGACTGAGGAGGGTTGGAGGGATGGACGGAGGGGGAAGGAGACCAGACGTCTTTGTCCATACATTCTGTCACTTCTCAACTCCGCGCCAAGAAGTTCTTCATTGTGCGTTTGGTGCGACTTAAGATGGTTTATCAGAAGCGTTATTTGTTTATTGTTTTTAGACTTACTAGTGTGTATAAAGTCTTCAAGTTGTACAGGTAAGTTCAACTATTGTTTGATTTCAGTAATACTAATTTGAAAAATATAGACCATATTTAAAAAAGTCACTACTCAACACAAATTAACAACTGATTATTTATTTCAGAGAAGCCTAGTTAAAAACTTTGTTGGAATTAAATTTGTTTTTACCCCGGTAACTACCGGTACTACTGTTGTTAAAAAAGACAATTTAGTGATGTTTAAAAATCTCAACCAAAAAGAAAAATCCTCGGTCATTGTTTATTTGCCTGCTCCATTACGTTTTACCTATATTAAATTTGTAAATACCTAAGATGTTTTAAAAAACGCTCCTCTTAATTTGATACTAAAAAATCAAATTGCTGACTATTTTAATATCAAGAACAAAAGAGAGGCAATTTTAGGAAAAATATTTTATGTTAACAGGTTTCAAAATCCTGTAGTTATTTCCCACCATAGGAAAGTATATTTTACCGTAGGCAGTATGGTAAAAATTAGGAAAGTATATTTCACTGTAGGCAGCATGATAACAATTAGGAAAGTATATTTTACCGAAGGCAGCAAGGTAAAAATTAAGCCCGGGACAACCATAACTTTTCATTCTTTGGTCCTCAAACCCCAAAACACCATTCGTTCTTTTTCATACAAATTATGTAGTATAGATGAAGTGGTTCATTCAGATAACGAGTGGTTGAACTAAAAATATAGTTTATTAATATTAATTCATCCATACAAATATATATTTGGATTTAACATATTATAGCATCTTAGTTGGGAGACGATGATTGGTTGGATAAAATAAAAACAACCTGAGGCCTGATTGTCATAATTACTTTGGATTTGGTCATACTTCATATTACCTTAAAACCCGTGACCTTCGTTACTGAAACACCCAGTATAATAAGTGCGATGAAAATCTTTTAGCCTAAATGAATTCTTTAGATGCAAATTTGCGGGAACTGCTTCTTTTTTGCAAATTTTCCAAATGAAATACTTTCCCGAAAATTTTCATCTGAATAATTCATTAAACAAATTTTCATCGCACTTATTTAGAGGGCGTTTCAGGAACGAAGGTCACGGGTTTTACTCTCGTATTTTTTGTGATAACAGTCACTATTTTTTAATGGAGTCTGCTAAAAAAAACTCATACTTTTCATGGTCATTGTCATGAAATCTCTTTAAAACAAAAGAGATCTTGGTTCTTTCTTTAACAACCAAGATTGGTTGTTCTTATTGTAAAATTAGAAGTAAAGTAAAATATTTGACAATTAATTTTCATTGTGATCTAAATACATCTATTTTGTTTATATTAAAACGTGTGGTGCTGTTGCTTGGTTAAAGACCACTAGTGGCTTGTAGGGGCATAAGCCCCTAACAAGGGAAAATTTAAAATAAAACAATTCTTATTTCATATAGTAAGATATACCTTTATAAACTGGCTTTTAGATCTACCATATGATAATATCTAGAACATGGTTTAAAATAAAATAACAATATCACATGTTTTATGTGAACAAAGCAGCTCCCAATGCTTTTTAAATGACAGATATTTTACGTTATTTCTCATTTTCTAGTAAGCTTCAAGCAAATTCAGTATTTTCCCCGCCATCACGGAATAGAGACCTTTAATTTGAGCCCTCTCCCACCTTTCTACGACTTGCCAAGTGCCCACAATTTTGACGCAAAGAATCGCCTTACGAAATTAAATATATGATGCTGAATACTGTATTATTAGATAGGTGGATCTAAAAACCAGTTTTCCTTAAAGTTATTTAGTAATATAATAAAAATATGGATTGTTTTAGTTAAAATTTTCTCTCGGGGGCTTTTCCTCTTCTAGCCACTAACTTAGTACATTAAAAAAGAATATACAAATATGGTTTGTTAAATTTGTGGAAGAATCCATAAATTTTCGATCAAGCATTTCATGACAAAACTACTTTGTCAGAACTATATTTTACAAGGAAAACCAAATTTATGTCTTTTATTGCAAAACAACAACTCATTCAGTAATTTAAAATAAAATAACTGAAATTCTAATGCAAAAATAAAGGGCTAAATTTTGCCGTATCATTAGGCTAGCTGTTATATACTTAAATTCTATAATTCTTATGCCAGTAATAAAAAAGTTGACTTGTTATAGTTGGGTAGCTGTAGCAATAAAACTATCTCTTGATTCTTATAATGTTCCAGAAAAGTTATAACACTGCAGAAGGCTGGCTGCCTGTCCTGAACAGTTTACAGCATCCATCAGTGGCAACCTGGCCTCTCAGTACAGCTTCAAAGGGCAGAAGAGGAAAAAATCGTTGAAGAATGTTCAATTGTCGAAATGTATGTATATTAAACTGTCTAGATGTCTCAATGATTATTTGTTTGGATTTTAATAGGTAAAGTCAAATTGATTGTTCCATTGGCATGAGGTAAGGTTATAAGGAGCGGGAATTATTTTTGTATTTTTATTAATTCAAAACTGATTTTTTGCCTTATGGAGAAAAACTATGGGCTTATGGCCTTCAGTGCCTGAAAATAGAGCACTAATACTGAAACGGCAGTAATATACTTTATGGGGCTCTTTGACAAAGGCAAATTGATTATTTAATGTTGTCAAAGAGCAGCTCAGGGGCTAAAAAACATGGCTTTCAATATATACATGATAGTATTGTAAGACCAAGATTGGTTGGATAATATAAAGACAACAACAATAGCTGATTTGGTTACAAATGGCATGAAAGACTGGATTTTTGCCTTTTTTATTAGTTTTGATGAGGTAAATCCCTTTAAAAACAAATACCCCCGTTGTAGAAGGCTTGCATACTCAGTAAATTTCAAATGCAAAACAACATATTTCAATCCAACATAACACGATTTGACATGTTTTGGTAACCTCCATAAGAATAACATGGGGAATGAGTATGCAGTTTTGCTGCTACAGGTATATTAAAAATGGGTGGTTTTAATTCAATATTTAGTAGATCTAGTTCAGAAGAAACTATTTACCAAATTTTATCAAGATATGTTGAGAAATAACCAAAATATAGAATTTTACTTATTTCCCATAAGGTTAATATTGGGACAATGTACTGTGTTACCACTTTCAATATCTCGGTAACCAATGGACAAAGAGTAGTGATTCAAGATACTAAATCGTTTGTTTTTTTGAGCTGAATGCAATGGTGCCAACAAAAATTCGATAAATTTTATTTTCCTAGGAAAAAAGCTCAAAAAACCTATTTTTTGGGGGGTTTATCCCCCTTTACCCCCCCTTCCGGTCGTCCGATCGGGCTGGTTTACGAACTCGTCCGAGGGATTACCACTTTACATGTCTGTACCAAATTTCATTAAGATCGGACCATTTTTACGACCGCTATCGTGCTGACAGACACACACACACACACACACACACACAGGTTTGTATATGGTACTTTCTGAGGACCCGGTGTAACATCTGTACGTTCTGAGGACAACATGAAATATTGATTTTTTTTAAATTATCTTTATTACAATTTGTTGTTAATATTGTTTTTTAACTAAATTCAAAACCTTGTTTTTGTTCGTTGATTTTTGGTTTTTTTGTTACGGACCATACTGTGTGAGGACCATGAAAATAGCCCATCACTCTGAGGACACACTCCAAATGACCGTTAGATTTAGTAATTGCCGACTATCTGAGAACTGTTGCTTTTAATCTTCCAAGTGAGGACACACACGAAAAACCGTTAAAATAAGTATTCAGTGACTATGTGAGGACTATTACATTTAAGAGTCTTAGTGAGGACATTAATATACACTACTACAGTTCAAACATTTTATCTCAGGCTATGACAGAGTCAGCTGGTTGCACGTCGCGGATGGGGAGATGGGGTACGTTTCAGAAAACATTGTTCTACAATCCCACTGTTCGTCAAACGCAGTGTTTACCAAAATTATATGTTTAAAATATCATATGATACGGTTAGTAGCGTAGTAGTCATAGCCGGAAATATAATGCGCGAACTGTACATACACATAAGCCTTATGATCGTGAATGGTCATTTAACAGATCCATAGATTAACAATGTAGCGGTGTAACTTGTCAATTGTAAAAACCATTTACGTTACAAAGCCATTGAAAAATGAAATGTCAATAATTATTACCAGAACGATGAGCATGACGTAGAATAGATGAAGAAATTTAATTAGAGTTCCAATAATTTCCATACAAATATATTTTACAATGAATTTATTTACTTTATGTATGTTGGTTGGCGCAATGTTAACTAATTCGTGAAATGTGATATAACTTCATCAGCTGATAAAATTTGATGTTTTTATGAATGATTGTAAGTGGTAAAACTGGTAAAACCCCGTTTTACAAACGTGGTCTATAACAATCTACATCTTAAATCGCCAGGGATTTTTTGTCTCACCCGTTTTTTTGACGACTCACCCGTTATTTCCTGAAATATTTTCCAGAGAGAGTTGTGACATTGGCATTGGTAAGATCTATTCGGATGGCACATGTCACAGGCGTCTAGGACCGAGGTAGGCGATTCACAGCCGGGGCCGGGGGGATCAGGCCCCTGCTATGGGCCGCAGGGATATGGGTTTAGTTTGAATCAAACCACAAGGCCCATACCGTCCATAAGCCCAATGCTAAAATTAACATTGGTCTTATGGACGGTCTGGGCTTTGAGATTCTATTGTACTTATACTAGTACGTAGCCCGGTACGCCTTTCAGGCCTGGAATCTTTTGGCACCCTCCTGTAACGAAACTGACTAATACTACAGTCAGCATACCAACATTGAGCAGTTAACTAAATTAGAATATGGCGTTTCATGTACCAGCATAAATCCGCCTTGAGTAAACAAAACAACAATTTAAAAAATGTAGTTCAATCTGGATCATTCTAAAGCCGATGTAAAACGGCGCGTGTCCGTGCAAGCCAAGGTGGACAGCGGTCGTTTGCGGATGTGAGGGCAACCACGGACAAACCTGTTACAATGCGCGTGATGATCGTTTGCGCAACGCTCTATTCTGATCGCAGAATTGCTCGAATGAGTCGTGGGTTTTAAACGCATATATTTTACTCTTAATGTCATTTCTTAATGGTATTATCCTATACTCTAAGATAGGCAAAGTTTGTACGGGCAACATTTTTATTTCGTCCTAAGATTTTTGATTTTTTGTTTAATTTGGGGTTTTAAGCCACCAGAAATCGATTGTAACTGGTCTCAAGTCTGGGAAAATCCGGTTTGCGTCCTACAACCTTTCAAAGGGCCCATTCAAGTGCCCATCGTCATGCACTTGTTAATTTTAAACCACCACAGCTGATTCAGGTTGTTTTTATTTATATGCAGGATAGAAAAATCATTTGATTAGTAAATAACTAATTTTAAATGGTTTGAAGGTTATTTTGAATTAATCGTTTGAATGGATATTTATTCTATTTATAGTTTGGTTTGATTTTGTGCGGATTAGTGTTAAATGTTTTCAATATTTTTTTCAAAATCTCATTTTTCTATGTTTTATTTTATAACTCGTTTATTAATTAAGATACGACCTCGAGCCTAGTAACCATTTATGTTCTCCACATTTGTTAAATTTAAATGACATTTTGACCGATGTCCTATCTTGAACCTTTCTAAATATATTGTGGTTTCAGCGCATATGCCTTCCGCCATTTTTACCCTCCTTCCAAGTTTTCGACCACCTGGAAACGTATCAACATGCGTTTCCGTTATGAATATAGTCCTCATTGTGATGATCAGAAAAAGTATTTGGTCACTCTTCTTAGCGACACCCGGAAATTAGCTCAATATTTGTTCAAAAAAGTAGTCTAAAAATCACAGTTTTCTATATTTTATTTTATGATTCAATTATTATTAGAAATACAACCTCAAGCCTTATAACCGTTTTTGTTGTGGATATTTTGTTTATTAAATGGACGTCTTAACGATGTCTTCAATTAAGACCTCTATCTATTCCGAGTTTTTTTATTTAATTTGAACATGTACAACACACATGGATCCCCGACAGCGAAAACTTTGACTGAGAGTCCAGCAATCAATGGACCAGCTGTGTGTGCGGAGATTGCCCGGTCCCATGCTTGCTTTACTTGATGCGCGCCCGACGACCGCTTGACGGTCTTCATTCGACGCTGAAAATACGCTTGACATTTTTCTCAGCGTCACATGACGACCGTCCGACGTCCATAAAAGAGGCCTTATGGTAATACGTGCAATAAAACCAAATTTAATCGAAATTCGAGATGGTATTGGTGGGAGAGTACGGCCGCGTCAAGAGGACCGTTTGATGTTCACCGACTTATCATGGGAAAGTTCGTGACAGCCAGCAGCTCATAATACAAATAGAAGGAGCGTTTCTACCTTACTAGCATTACAGCAATTGAAGCTGAGGCTGCCATCTTGTCTACGTATAGAAACATAAAACGGCGTTTCAAGCCGCGTAATCTATCAGATATTTTTATAATTTAAGGATTTCTATGTAAATATATCAAAGAATTAGATTAGGCTATACAGCACAGTCTGTCGGTGATTGAAAAATTACCGATAGTAAAAAAAAAACATTATGTTCCGTCAAGCGGGTTGCAGCAACGTCCTCGCGACCCGTGTGAAGGCGTTCGGCAGCAGAAATGTTTGCAGTCCGGCCTTTTTCTTGTACCTCCAACACTCCCCTCTCACCCCCGCGCCTATACTGCCCGCGTGAGGCCCAAGTGCCAGCTTACAAGTCACCAGCTGTACCCCCTTCTTTCAGTCTTGCGGGGAATAAGTTTCAAGACTCAACTACAAAAGTCAGCACGCTCTTCAGGCATTAAACTATAGAGGTCGAATTAGATTAAACGCCAAGTCATCGTAACAGGCACAATTACAACTCCCGCTGCCAAAATAAATATGATTCAATATACTGAATTTATGATTAAACAGATTAGGTACTAAAACTAACCTAAATGTAACTTTTATATAGTACATAATTATGTCCATAAAAGAAATTAACAAAAAAATAATAAAACCGTGATGAAACAAATCAATTTATAATCTGCTGTAACAGCTTATGTACATTTAGTGAAGCTAACTCAGCATGCTGATTGAATGAACATTGAAAATGTAAAAAATCGTCCATAACACTTTTAAATGGGAAAGTTGGAAAAATTCGACCTCGTCAAAAACCCCTTGAAACTTAGGATTTTGTAAAATCCTTTCTTAGCGGATGCCTACGCCCTAAGAGAAATGTCTACGCAAAATTTCAAGGTTCTAGGTCATATCGTTTGGGCTGTGTGATGATCAGCGACCACATAGTAGAAATAGACGGACCATAGCTATCTTATTTGCATTACAGCAAGTGAGGCCTGGGCCGCCATATTGTCTGGGTATAGAAACATAAAACGGCGCCTAAAACCGCGTAATCTGACAGTGCTCATGTTTCAAATAACTCGTAGTTTATACCATTTAGCATTGAGGCTTAAAATTGAAATTTTGCATGTGAAGAGACCTTTAGTTTGGAACGATAATAGTGTCAATCATATTTCCAAAATTTTTTTTTATATTTTAAATAGAAGGGGTATTTTTTAGAAATAGGGTCTAGAAGCAAATTTAGGCTTCACTTAGCGGTTTCTTGTGCTCCGTCTATTGTACTATGTGGTCGATGGTGATGGGTGAGTGGTATTTGACAAATATATAGTAGATTTTATAACTCTTCTATTTGACTAGATACCACCTCGGACCTAATAGCCATTATTGTTGGCCATACGTTCCTGATTAAAAATACGTTTTGATCGATGTTCTATCTTTGACTGATTTAGATATATCATGCAGCGGTTTCACGCATAGCGTTCCCCGGCATGTTTTCCCCCTGCTCCCCCGGCTCCCCCCATATGTTATCGACCACCTTGGAAATAGGCGACATTCATAATTTTGATCACCTCGGTCCACATTATGATAACTAGACCTGTCGCTCGAAATCGAGCAAAACAAATACCATATTGTGAAATATTAAAGAATGAACATTTTACTTATATACTTTTAAAGTGTAATCAAAAGGCCATAAATAATAACACAATTATGACAAAATCACTGATATCTGTTAAGTTTATTTGATTTACAGCAGGAGTTCCGCTAAACGATTTTTTTATCACTTATTTGGTTATCTTCATTTCCCCTTGTTCTCTTGCTTCTGAAAAGTATATTTGAATACCGGCAAAAAATTGTGCTCTACTATAGCACGCACGTTTTATGGAGAAATATTGGTTTATAAGGGGTCCTTATAGGCCAAGCAAATTAGACTTGTAGCACCCAAAATTAGAAACAGTCCCGGAAATCGTTTTAATTCACCTCGGGCGTCCTAAATAAGTTAAAAATAAGTTTGCGACGGATTCTGGCTGGTGCTTAACTTTTGGGAGGCAAAAAAACACCAAAATTGTGTGCTTTTTTGGTTTTTTACTTATAACTCGAAAAGTGTGCATCCTGGAAAATATGTCAAATTACACTTTTAAAGAACATGAAATTCTGCGTCGAATGACGTTTAAATCATTAAAATAGACCTTACCGTTCAGCCACAATCGATCGTCAAAGTTCACTTATTTTAACGAAAAAACTAGCATATGCTGCTCTCTGGCGGGGAACTTGGAAATGCTTAAGGGTTAGACGACAGGAGAACGTTGTTCCTGTGTTTTCTTATTTAAGTTTTAGTTTTTCTGAGTAATAATTATATTTCCCTCTTTGAATCGACATTTTTAAACGTTTAGTAGATGACTTAATATGTATTTTTCATAAAAAATATTGTATGCATATTTTTTAAATATATTTTTGTTACATATTCGAAACTATCATCATTTATATCCCGTAGTTTGGTAAAAGTATTTTATCACACCACAGTTTTTGGTTAAATCAGATAACCATCTGTGTCGTCATGGCTGAGATAATGTGTGTGTTAAAGACTGTGTTGGGACGGCTTACAAATCATTCAACCGGCTTGGATGAAATGCAGATTGATTGTGCAGCACTGTTTGAAAATATATTAATAGACCCTTCGGGGTGGATATGAAACAGGGCTGGATAAAATGTAATGTTTCGGCCGTTATAGGTGCTGGAGAATTCGTTTTTACGGCACATGATCATTTGATTGATGTCATTTTGAAATAAGATGATTTGGACCATCATCGGTTTGCGCATCATTATGTATTTTATAGGCTTCTTCAGAGTAGTAGCAGTCTAATTTTGAGATTCATAAACTTTCTAAACATGATATATTTAAAACAAATGGTTCAGTCATAAAACACTTACCAAAACATAAAAACTTACGGAATTCTTAAGAAATTTGCACAAATTCTTATTACACCCCAAAAATATTAAATAAACCCCAAATAACCGTATTTCAATAATTTAGATTTTTAATTTGATATCAAAATAAAGAAATATCCATGGTTGTTGTTTCTAATTACCGTGGAAATATCTATTGGGTTATCGGTGAGATAAAATACTTTTATTAAACTATGGGACGCAAATAATGATTGATTAAAATATATAACAAAACCACGCTTAAAAATATGCGTAAAACATATTTTTATGAAAAATACATAATAGACCATCTAATAAACGTTTAAAATGTCGTTCAGGAAAGGAAACTCACGAAAAAAGTACCTAGATGCAAAAAATACGGGGACAACGTTCTCCTGTCGTCTAACCCTTACGCATTTCTAAGTTCCCCGCCAGAGAGCAGCATATGCTAGTTTTTTTGTTAAAATAAGTGAAATTTGACGATCGATTGTGAACGGTAAGGTCTATTTTAATGATTTAAACGTCATTCGACGCAGAATTTCATGTTCTTTAAAAGTGTAATTTGACATTTTTTCCAGGATGCACACTTTTCGAGTTATAAGTAAAAAACCAAAAAAAGTACACAGTTTTGGTGGTTTTTTGTCTCCCAAAAGTTAAGCACCAGTCAGAATCCGTCGCAAACTTATTTTAATCTTATTTAGGATGCCCGAGGCGGATTAAAACGATTTCCGGGACTGTTTCTAATTTTGGGTGCTACAGCTCTTTTTTTGGGCTAATTTGCTTGGCCTATTAGCAACTTTTTCAAATTCACATTTGTTTGTAACAAAACAGATCATCAAGATTTGAAATAGTTCCAGAGATATGCCACAGAATGCAGGGCAAGCAAATGTCATTATTATTTAGAATTCTTAAAATACTGAAGTTTTTTAGAAAACAGAAAATAAGGAAAAGCGTTTGCCATATTGAAACTAAGACCAACAGTCTGTAATCATCTTAATTGACTATATTTATTTTCTTAAAAAGGAAACTTAAAAAGGAACAAAAGGAAAACTATTGACAGTGAAGACACATTGATACACGTTTCAACACATTGATGCATGTTTCAACGTTTCGAACTTTAAAATTTTAATATTAGTTGAACGTTAACCTAAAAAATTCAAGTTAAAACACATCATAAATTTAAAACCTTTATTTAGTAAATGTACTTGGAATCCGATGATATTGAAGTGTTAGCATACCTATTTTCAAAAACATTCACTCAGTTCATCATTGAAAGGTATTTTACTCGGCAAAACTCCTTGCATAATCAACATGAAAGTAAAGCCTATTTTACCAAGTCGTTTTAATAAGTCACGAAGTGACGTGGGCTGCTAGTACATATTATATAAATAAATTAATGATAATTCACAACCATCCTACAATAATTTTTCACTCATATTCCGGTAAAAATACGCAGCTATTGCTACGTCCCGGCCTTAAAAGGTATGAAAGGTATTAAGGGTACATATACCTTCTGAATCTTCAGAACATGAAATTCGCTGTTCTATGAAACATTTAATTTAGCTAACAATTCTTGTGAGCAGTCCGAGCAAAGACAGATGACTTTGGAGACGTAGATGTGAGCGATAAAAAACAACAGACTATTCTATGCAGGATTCAATGTCATAACAGCCGGTCCAGAATTCGTACGAAACTGTCAGAGCCGTTTTCGAAATCTGCAAAGTTAACACAAAAATTCCTCAAATGATAAATTAATATAATTAATAGGCCTAAATTTATTGTGATTGGTTATTTTTATTAACATTTTTAACATATAAACAAACAGCTGAACCGGTAGCAGTGTTGCTAAAGTAGTTAAATAATTCATGCCGAAAGATTGAATATATTCTAAAAAAAGTAGAGGGGAGGGGTTATTAGCTTCTACAAGAACTTTAAAGATATAGAACTATTCGACACACTATAAACTATTTTTAAACTTTATGTTTTCATGGCCATCAACCTATAAAAACGTTTCTGTTGAAAACAGCACCCGGTTCATTATCTATGATAATTTCTAAAATGTGTACTTGGTTTATCAGCCATAACTCGGTCAGTTTTAAGATACGAGGGTTTTCTAAATCTCATTTTGTACGTTTTTTCAGGAACTGTAAGCTCACACAGATGTTATTTTTTCATTCCTTAAAAAACGGGGTGAGCTTAAAGGAACTGAAAATGTTATTAATTATGAACAATAATTAATTGAAGACTTGTACGCATGTTTCTTCGTCAACTATTGTCAAAAACATGAAAAAGCAACCAACATTTGCAGGAAATAAAATGCTACAATTTTATACTCGACAACATTATACTTAGGCCTACCACCTAGATTTAGAGTTGTGTTGAAGAAAATTTGTTTTATTGTTTAAATTTTCTTTTTACTTAAAATTCACTTTTTTAAAAAATAAGCTCATAAAAGAGGTCAAAAATTTTTAGTGTAATACAACATATAGTTGAAGGGAATTGCAGAGCGCTAAGGGTTATTTTAAATTTGAGTCCTATTTGGAGGTTGATATTTCTATATTTCTAACGCTAGGAAAATATGGACCAACTTTACTTTGATCATATTTCGCTCAATGTTTTTGCTAAAAACTTTTACAAAAAATTAAATTTAAGTTCTTTTAATTATCTATAAAAATAATTCATTAAGTTTTCACCTAAAGAGATTTTGTTTTTAAGTTATTTCACATAAAAATTGTGTGTTTTGGGTTCGACAAATTACAAACACTCATAAAACAAGCCATAATTTAGCTCCTAGTGGGTTTAGAGACTTCATAACCCCCTCATTTTCTTTGTTATTTTATAAGCTACAGTTTATATAAGTACAACCTTTCCGCTAAAACTCTTAGTTTTTTAGTTAATTGCGAAAAACCATTAGAAAAAGTGTTTTTTTTGGGGGGGGGGGGGGAATCGCCACTTCCAATCGTGTATATCTAAAAAAGTATTGACTTTAAGAAAAAACTATGGAAAATAAAAGTTGCTTAGAATTGGTCAATATTTCCATTATCGGGCTCAGTTTTAATGTAATAATTGTCACGCTCAAGGGTGGTACCTACACCCTGGTAAAAAGCAACCCTTATAACATTTTTAATCTTGAAGTATAGGGTAAGTAGAACCTGAATCGAAATTTTTATGCAAATCGGTTGTGACCAAGAAAAATTATCTAGAGAAATGGGCAGTTACTGGACTATTAATAGTTTTATTACAAGAGACTACTTATTGTGTAAAAAAACAAAAAAGATAAATAAACTATTTCACCAAATTATATTTACGTCCCTCAAACGTTCCGTTCCCTAACTCAAAATACACCAAATCATCGCAGTAGCTCTCTGCGGTCGCCTCGGTATCCACCAAGACGCTCGTTCGATATGGCATCACTGAGTTCAATATGACAACATTGTGCAGGAAGTGACGGAGGGACTAAGGAATGCACCTGAGTCCTCGGTAATGCAGCGTAATTTACACTCGTGTGTTTTTTAAAAATTCAAAATGAGTCCTCCCTTGAGCGGCACAGAACGGGTGAGAGTGTAAGGCGTGTGTGTCGCTCAACGTGCTAGCGCTACGTGGGAGACACAACTGGAACTAACGTGTCTGATTGACCATACCACGGGGGGACATTTTTAAATCTGTCCAAAATTGGTATTTCCTGGTTCACAGGCGCCTCAAGAATGCAATGATGAAGCTAAAACGTTCCGAGGACCACGAGTGTGTCCTCGGTACGTTTTTCGTCCTCAGTTGGTTGGTCAAAATACACGTGAATGTCCCCCAAACGTACCATTTACAAACACACACACACACACACACACACACACACACACACACACACATATATATATATATATGTAGATATATATCTATATATATATGTAGATATATATCAATATATATATATGTAGATATATATCAATATATATATATATATATGTAGATATATATATATATATATATATATATATATACATATATAAAAATTCAAACAAATAGTGTTTTCTGCTTCTGGGGGCTCCAAAACGAAAAGTTATCATGGTCTCGGGCTTAGGTCTTACCATGAGACCTACGGTGATAGCTTGTTCCCTATAGGGGAAATTCGCTCAAATTAAAGAAATAGGAAAAAATCACCCGGAAATATCACAAATTGATACCTACATGCAGAATATCATCAAAATTGAATAGTTAAATGATATAACTGTTAAAAAATATTCATTTTTGATAAAACCTTAAAATGTTGCCGAAAGATTATTCTAAATAATTGAGTAAAAGGCTGAAAATATTGTTTAGCAGGATAATATTATCTTACAAGAGGCCAATTATTTTGCTATCACAATTTCTATTGTCCTGGAATTTTTTTTAGATGAAGTTTTTAGACACAAGGAATCAATTGGAGCAGGCCTGTTGCAAGCATGAACTTTATTAATACTTTATCTTCTTCCTTAGATCGTGTAGGCCTACATTGTTAGAAAAATTAGCAAATTTTCAGAGGTGTATTTTCCCTGAAAATGTGCAATGTATATATATATATATATATATATATATATATTTTCCTCATTTTTTGTTCTTAGTCTTATAACTTTAATTCTAACTTAAAGTATTATTTTCGCTCAAGATCAATACTAGATACAAGAACACTAGATACTAGATAGAACGTTCTACTGATACTTCTTTAGACCAAGGTGCTTCTATTAGTTTGTGATCAATAAGTTAAAAACCATAATCATCTACAATACATTATTAAACTTAAACTTCTTCGATTGTTTTTTTAGATGCGGTGAAGGCTATACACACCGAAATGAACCCTTGACAGAATAACACCATTTGGGGCATGGCTGGCACGAGCAACGTCAAGAATTCACAAGAGGTATTCATGCAGTTTATACTACATTTTATGTTATATTTTCGATATAGTTACATATTTTGCAGTGGTGGCCATGTCACCCGTGTTACAACATGAACAAGCCAGATTTGCGGATACCACCCTAGTGAATCCTCCCACTACCAAAAAAATCAAACCCATCTACCATAAGATGAATCAGAATAAATTTCTTCAAATTAGTTATATTTTATGATAACAAGAGAGCTATGCTCTATGTATTTTGGTTTTGGGTTTCATTTCAGGCTTCTTAAGATTCCCAAAAAAATTTTACTATTTGTTGTTAATATACATAACACGATTAAGTCTTCTCTTAAACACGTAGGTATGATATTAAACATAAAATGTCATTTAAGTGTCCCAAGGCATGGACATTTCATTTAAGGGGTTTTTAATTACTTAACCTGTTAAAGAGACCAAAAAATATAATAGATTTTTGGTATGTGTGTCATTGGTTGAACAATAACTAAAAACCCTGAGTTTTTATTGAATTACTTAAGTATTCATTAGAAAAAGAATAATTAATTAACTTGAAAAATTACAGAAATTGTTGCAGGAAAACAAGAAATTTAACCTTCGGTTTATTATTTACAATTAATATTGTTGTATGTATTATGTAGACCTAGTAATTTTGATTTTGGAAAAATTGCCTCCTAGTCTAGGCTTATTAAAAATTAAAAATCATGCAAGAAGCAAATCATGTAACAGTTGGGGAAACAATGTCATTAGGGCATTTTGACCCCCCCCCCCCCCCGAAAACGAATCTGCCTTGCGAATATGCAAGACATAATTTTGACTGGAAGTATGGTATTTGACCGGGCGTTTCAAATTTAAAAATATTTTTTGTAGATATGTGTATCTTAGATTTCCCGCTCTAACCATAGAATGGCGTTCGTTGTTGTCTTAAAAAATGCAGTGATTTAATGGCCACTGATCGTGTAAATGTGATGATTCAAACATGTATTATAAAGCTTCATTAGCCAGAAAGTATAATTTTCACAATATTATTGTTCCAGAAATAGGCCTACTTATTTCTCAAGTCCTAAATAAGTCCCAAAGTTCATTCTAGTTTTAAATCATATTAGTGTTGTTGGATTGTTGGCTTTAATTTTGAGAAATTGATCATGTAAAATTTATTTCAATTTATTTATATCCAGCATGTAAATCAGTCTAAATGAAAAAGAATTATGAAACTTCAAAATCACTTAATGAATTTAATTCGGAAATTTTAATAGATTAAACTCTTTCTCATCTCAAGTTTTAAACAAGATTAAATGTGGCGTAAGTTTTAAAATACACAAAAATCCATAGACTTTCTTTTGATCGACTGATAATTTAAATCAAATCAGGGTCAGGCAAGTTATAAGACTTTGATAATTAGATTTTAATTTAAGAAACACATAAATTTAATGATCTTTGGAGAACTATAACTCTTTTTCAAACAGCCCGATTTACATGATCAATTTGTGAAATGAAAGCGAACAAACTGAGTTGATTTCAGACCAGAATGGACATTGAGACTTTTTTAATACCATGGATATGTTGTTTTTTTTGTAAGAATAATTTATTTAAAATAAATTTTTTATCGAATAATCTTTATAATATCTTTATAATACAGCCCTGATCCATCAGATTCAGACGATCAGTGCAGTGGTTTAAATTAAAGTCGTTAAATCACTGAATCTTTTTAGACAACGACAAATATCATTCTGTGTTTACAACTGGAGATTTAAGATAAACACAAACAACACAAACTAAAATTATTTTAAAAATTTAAAACTCCCTTAAGGGTACAGATTCATAGAGATAAGAATTTTATTTTGAGCATATATTTTGAGAACGAAATAATATTTTCAAAAAAGAATTCCTGCATTGTGATAAGTGTGAAATTCAAGTTTTCAATGATGTGTCAAGACACCATTTTTTAAATGGAAAAATAATAATCTATAGTAATTCAAAATGGCGGATCCAAGATGGGGGCCAAAAATTAGTACCCCATAAAAATTAAACAGTTGCCATCCATCAATTATTGGAGGAGGTCTCAATTCAATACCTCGAGATTTGTTTGTTAGAGCAACATAAATACAATGTCATCTCAATATTACTTAACCTCCCACCCCCATTAATATGACCCTGCCACCCTCCCAATCTCTAGGTAGGTACATTTTTTATTGTCAAAATACATACCACAAAGAACGTTCATGCACAGTATTAATTTATTATTTCCCTATTTAATCCTAGTCTTACCTGAATTTATATTTTGGTGGCCAACTTAAGACACTTATAATAGAAAGAAATTCTAAACGTTGCATAATGTGTTTGGCATCCAAAAACCTTAAGCCATTGAACAAGGGAGATACATGAAAGCAGAGTTTTGGCTGCCATCTTGGATACCATACTTACGGTCCAAAATTTGGCTTGGCAACAGGCAATTTCTTATTTGGGGGGGAGGGGTCAAATACCCTAAAACGTTGTTTCTCCAACTGTTACATGATTTTCTCCTTGCATCGTTTTAGAGATTGATTTTTGTTTAAATGGTCCTGGACTATCCAATAACTCGAATGAATCCGACAATAAACTGTTATACAAAACCCATCGTTTTGCTGATGCTGGTGCATAGATGAAAACCAAGAGTGAACACAGAAGCTTTCATGCCCTAGGGGAATCGTTCAAGCTAACAGAGCTTGGTGAATCCATAGATTACTGGGTAAATAACTGCTTGCTGAACGTAGTTGGTTGTCCCATTACTATATGTTTGAATCACTTAATCTGTGAATATTGATTTTACCATTCACAATAAATGGTTTAAACATTGACTTTATATCTAAAAGGAGACTACTCATGCTTATACATGTTTTGAAGCGAGAAATTGTCATGCGTAATTAGTACACATTCGTCACTAGAGATTGCGCCAGCTGTGAAGTTTCAAGTAAAGGTTTGGTATCCCTGCCAATTTTAGTAAAATTGGATCAAATTTGTCGGCCTCAAAATTTAACATTGCTTGGACTTTCTATTTTTTTCCTTTATAATCAATGGTTTTAATCACAAAACATTTGAAAAATGTGAGAGTGTATTTAAAAAGTATGAACAACGATCAACTATTATATGGTTTTTAAAAAACTTTTTGTTTACAGGTCTGCTCAAATAACACCCCTACTGGCAGAAGATGCAGAGGACTCACTTACCCAGCCTTAAATATTAGTTTATTCTGTGTGTAGGCCTATGCACCGGTTACAAAGATTTAATAAAAGCTTTTGCCCATATTATTACTATTTTTATTTAAATTAATCCTTTATGTGATTTTAATGAATTAATTTTGTGAATGAATTCATTTAAAAGTGGTTTTTCGCAATTATATACAGTATGTGATCGGGTATAACGGAAAATTTTAAATATATATATATATATATATATATGAACAAAATGTTTTGTTTAGTTTAAATAATGTGTTTTTTACTATTAATATTTTAACACTATTTTGAGAGTGTTTTCAAAATTATTTTTCATTATTTTAAAGTTATATTGCTAAAAATACTTCTCAGGATATTTTAACAATGTTTAGAGAGTTGAGGAAGGCATGTTTTTTATATTTTTGAAAATATGTTAATAATGTTTACAGAGTTAATTATATTGCGTTTTTGAAATGTTATTGTGAGACATTCTAAAATAATTTGTTAAAAATATTTTGCATTCACAGAGTTAAGTTGGATTTGTTTTTAAAATAATTTTGAAAAAGATTCTAAAAATATTTTGTTAAAAATATTTTAATAATATTTACAGAGTCAAATAGAATGTGTTTTTAAAATGTTTTTGAGAAACATTCTAAAAATGTTAAAAAAAAATATTTTTTGAAAATGTTCTAACAACATTCCTAGAGTTAAGTTGGATATGTTTGTAAAATGTTTTTGAGAAACATTCTAAAAATGTTTTGTTAAAAATATTTTTTGAACAAATTTTAACAACATTTACAGAGTTAAATGGATGGGTTTTTAAAATGTTTTTGAGAAACATTCTAAAAATGTTTTGTTAAAAACATTGTATGAAAAAGTTTTAACAACATTTACAGAGTAAAGTAGAATGTGTTTTTTAAATGTTTTTTAGAAACCTTCTAAAAATGTTTTGTTGAAAATATTTTAACAACATTTATAGAGTTAAGTAGGATGTGTTTTAGAAATGTTTTTGAGAAACATCCTAAAAATGTTTTGTTAAAAATATTTGTGGAAAATATTTTAACAACATTTAGAGAGTTAAGTAGGATGCATTTTCAAAATGTTTTCATAAAAACATTCTAAAAAGGTTTCGTTAAAATATTTTTTGGAAAATATTTCAACAACATTTACAGAGTTAAGTAGGATGCATTTTCAAAATGTTTTCATAAAAACATTCTAAAAAGGTTTCGTTAAAATATTTTTTGGAAAATATTTCAACAACATTTACAGAGTTAAGTAGGATGCATTTTCAAAATGTTTTCATAAAAACATTCTAAAATTATTTCATTAAAAATATTTTATGAAAATGTTTTAACAGCATTTAGAGAGTTAAGTAGGATGCGTTTTTAAAATAACGCAAAGGTAGGTTTTAAAAATGTTTTCAAAATATCCCCTGCTATCTGGGAGAAACTAACTTTTTTATTCATTGTGATACTTTTCTGACATCTCCTGTAATAGGTGTGTATGTGTAGTGAGTGTCATGAATTATGAGACAGTATGCCCAAGTATTTGCAGGAAAAGCATCTTTGGTTTCAATTTCAAGGCGTACATCAACTGGTCCGGTTTTTATACTATCATCTTGTTTGGAACAGTCAATTACGTAAATTGGGCACTTTGCTTTAAAATCATCAAAGTTTAATATTGGTGAGCCAACTCTACCATAGTATGAACTCTGGAAACTTGTATACATATCATAAAATAAACAAGTATTACCCCTTAAATTATAATAAGGATAAAAGTTGGAATTTAAATATAATTTTACTTCAAGTAAACTACATGTATCAAACTGAGACATATCTTGGGTTAAATCACTTTTTCTTCCTGTTTGGAAGGCTAATATAACATACCGTGGCTTTTCAGTTTGATTACTTGTTCTCAAAGTCCAACTTAAATTTTTTGTACTGGGAAGATTAGGGTATTCAATCAACTCCCATTGTCTAAATGGTACATGTATAGCTGGATCTTTTTCAATATATTGGTAAAGTCTTAGCTTTTGAGCATCATTTACTGTTATGTGCGGTATGCGCCAATATATTTTTTCAATCTCAAACTTTACAGTACCGGCTACTGTTGTTTTTACAGCATTAATATCTGTAGCTGAACGTAATAAAATTAATTCTTGTTTAATGTTGACTAATACTTTTTTGTAGTCTTCTGCAAAGCCTAGCAGATGTTTAAGTGGAACAGAATAAACAAACTCAGTAGTTGTTTCAGTCTGACTAGGTCCAAACCAACAGGAATTTTTTAAAGAATTTTTTTCTTCTTCACGAATAGATAGAATATTTTTTAAAGTTGTAGTGATACCTACATTTTTAGTTCTGTCTATTTCTTTACCACATATTTCATATCTAATTTCTTCAAACAAAAATGCTATTGCGTTGTTAATTAATGAAACATCTTGAGCTGTTCCATCAGCTTTTTTGGCACTAACTTTACCATGTATTAAAATATAGCTTTCAAATGGAGCAGTTATTAAATGTTGAGTAAGGACCGGAATGCGTATCTCATCATTATTGCCATAGGTAGTTGAAGCATAAGGCTGATGTGTGTGGTATTCCATACTTGTAATCAAATCATCGTATACAGCTGAGCTGTCGATTTGTAGCAGAGCCATCATGTATTACTTTAAACCCAAGAGAGCGTAAGAACTTTATGTTTTTACAAGTTAACACTTTGACTTTCCGAACCCTACTGACTTGAGTTATTAAAGGTGTATCTCTAAATAGTAGCCCCATTATTACGTCTAAGATGTAGTCTTACTGAGATTCTCTCTCCGCGAAAATTTACAAGTTCTCCGTTTTGATCTGTTAGAGTTACCGTCAAGTTGTTTATCCTCTGGCTGATTACAGGCAAGTAAATTACATTCCTGGGTATCTCTATGATTTTATACCCTGGAGGGTCAGAGGGATAAAACTCGTGTATTATATGTCCTTCTATACCGTTTTGATAAGACCCTCGTATGACATTACACTCAACACGTATTGAATTGACTTTAATTATATCTACAGGTAACTCTGAGGTATGTTGTTTATTAGGCTCATATACAATATTTTTAAAACCCAAAAGTTTTCCCACTGAATGATCTTTTTTAAAATCGACTTTTTCAGAGCAAAACAGTTCAGACTTTAAAGTATTATTATTAGGCTTTAAAGTAAATTTTACATTTTTAGGTAAATGTGATATTAAATATTTTTCAATGTCCTCTATTTCATATGACCCTTCAGGAATAGTTATTTCCTGGTTTTCTCCGTAGTAAAATTTATGGTTTTTATTAGTTTCTATGTTAGGAATAGAATTATATGTAGTTAAATCAATTAACCCTAGCTCCCAATCCCCGCTGCTAACATCAATTGGTTGGGATAAATCATAAGATAGTGTACTAGTAACCCCTGTCAGACAAAACATCATTGCAGAGAAACCTTAAACACAAGTGTCCGCAAATAACTGAGTTAAAACTTTGTTCTCTCTCATAATTATAGTAGACTTCACAACTGGCAAAGTACTTTAGTAACTCATAAGGCGGTTTTAAATTTCCAAAACTATCATAGTAATACACTTTTTTATTTATTTTTTTATAACATACCCAGTGTGTCCCTTGTCCTAAAGAGCTGTCTAAATTAATAACTGCAGATTCAAATTTCCTCGGGTATTTAGGTAAGCTGTCTCGCATGTAAACCCCTCTAAAATGTGGAATTTTTAAAAGTTTTGCATACTTGATCAAGTCATAGTTGGTAAGAGGTTTTATCGGTATTGAGATGCTTTTTTTTTCTTTTGAGGTATCTTCTTCTTTCTTTTACCTGCACCTTCCTTTCTATATGGTCTTAAATAAAGTCCTTTGCCTTTTGATCTTTTAACACCACGTTTTTTCCTGCGGCCACCACCTAGCTTCGTCTTCGCTTTCATAGCTGCAGTCACTGCTAAAGCGGCTGTTCGTTCACCAAGTGATGAGTCTGAGGCTTTAAATCTTTTCCAAGCGCGTTCTGCTAACTCCTGGTCTGCCTGTCTACGTCTCTCTGAATCTTTGTATCTTGAGTATGCTATATCGTGTTCCTTGCAGGCCTCGTCCAATTTATTTATACCAGGGTCCCCTCGAGCCAATCTTTTTTCCAATTTTTTTCCAGGACCACAATATTGATAGCCTCCGATTAAATGTAGTTCTATAGGTAATAGATCGATTGCCTTGTTTAAGACAGATGAAACTATACCTCTACCTCGTATGACTGCTTGTTTGCGTCTGATTGAGTTTCTTTTGGTCTTGCCCATTTTATTGCAAATATCTAATCACTTCATATAGTTTGGTCAAGAGTGTTTCTCTAATACACGAGATTTGCAGTACTTCAAATGCACTAGGCACAGTCCGAGCAACACTATTTGTAAACTCGTTAAACTCCAAAACACCACTGTCAGTAAAAAAGTACATCATCCCATTTATATATTTAAAAGCACCATAAACTGTAGCTGGGATACCATTTAAAACGCTAGAGACCATACCCATAAAGGACCCTCTATAACTACACTCATCTATTTCAATTAAATAGTATCCACTTATTATCATAAGTGTTTTTGCTTGGTTTGTAGAGACAACTGCATTAACTTTGAAAACCTTTCTACCAGCAACCGTACTGGCGCTATACCTTGATTTAAGTGAAAATCCTGGGTATGTAAATAAATATACATCATTCCCAGCAAATAAGGCAATATCTCCATTTGGTCTTTGGTAAATGGCTGATATTTCTGTAAAGTCTTTTGGAAGAAAATCAAGCCAATCGGTAATTTTTTTCACTTGTTTAAACTGTTCAGGGGTTCTTTCAGTAGGATTTAAACTAATAACCCATACATATTCTTTATAGAAAGCAAATATTTTACGGTTTACAATTAAATACTTGGTAATTTGATTGTTTTTAAAATCACAAATGTCTTTTTCTTCTTTTAAATCAGATAGACCAGTTGTATTAGAAGGTGGCGCTACAGTTGTAGTTGTTGAGGTGGATGTAGTAGTTGAAGTAGATGTAGTTGAGGTGGTTGTTGTTGTGGTGCTTGTACTAGTAGTCTGAGGTTGACCATACAAAAATTGAATTGCCAATATATCGTCTCTATTAAGATCAAGCTCATTAAAGTTAGCAATACCACTTGGTGTTCTCGATGTTGGATACATGACTGATTTTTCAACACTAGAATGTTCTAAGCCCAAGGCATGGCCAATTTCATGCACCATAGTATAAAAGAATGATATATTGTCCCCACGAGGTAGGTTCATTGTAAAGTCCCATGTTTCTTCAGAGTCTAAATGAATATCAGTTTGGTTATACCTATTTGTTGGAAGAAAGGCATGGGCCAGCACTCCTCTTGGTCCATCAAAATCATCATAACATATATCGTTTCTGGAGTAAAACATGTGTTTTTTATCATCCGAAAATGAAATTATTATTGTGGGGTTTTTATGGTCTCTTTTAAAGGTAATATTTATATGTTTTCCCCATAGATTGAATGCTTTTTCTATAATATCATTATGCTGAGGTCTACCATATTGGTACCATGTAATAACTGACACGTTCCAATGCCTGCCTGGAAGGGCAGTAAAAGGTCTTATATCGTCTTTATTACCACACCTAGGTAAAGCCATAAATTCGAGAGTTGCATTATCTAAAAGCCCTGTAGGCACAAGACCAAAGGTCTCTTGCAATTGTACTACCGCTGGGGTTATATCTTGTGTTAATGATGCATTATTAATATATCCATAGTGTGCTAGATATTCTATAGATTTATTGCCTAGGGCAACTGGTATAAGTGCTAAGAGTAGAACCAACATCTTTGAAAGTTGGCTAACTTCTGACAAACTATAGAAACTCTACTTATATTTATAAGGTTAAATCCTTCTATCTCTATAATAGTCTGTATCGTCACCTTCCTCTAACGGGAGATGTACATCAAGTGGTAGTCCACCAGCTGGTGGTGGTAGTGTTTAAGATGATATTTTAAACAATTCTTCCCAACTTAAGTAATCATTTACGCCATCTTGCGGTAAAATAGCTGCTATACCAGTCTGTTTTTGATTGATATAATTGTATACATATACTCCAAACTTTTTCAGTTGCTTATCGTGATAGTCCTTATTACTACTGATTAACCCTTCGCATTTAGCCAGTCTAGTATTAATTTGAGTAACACCAGACACTACATTTGCAAGGTTAGTAGTTAATGGTAAAATATTGTCACTACAGGTTTGGTCAACATATCCTTTGTTAGCTACATCAGTTGATTCAGTGGGTATCGCAGTGTTTTTTATTTGCTTGTTCTGAGCATCATAGTGCTCATTACTAAGTATCATACTTAGTTTATTCAGGCTTTGCAGGTTTACAGCATCCATAGGGTCTACTGGATCACCGATATTGGAAACTCTCTTCTTTCTCATATTGTATTTATATTTTGTATGAGGTATACAGTTTTCATCTACATAGCTCTTTGTTGCTGCATCAGGTGGTTCCAAAGGTATAGCCAAGTTACAAAGTCTTTTAGTTTGCATATCATAGTTACCGTCAGATGTTAAGTTGAAACCTTCACCCTTGGGGCCTTTAAGGCTCTTGGAGTGGGATGTTAGGCTACGTCCAAACTTGTCAATAGTCATCGTAGTAATGCTTTAAATCTACTATTACCTGCTGCTTTTATGTACCCAGCTTCTCTCAATTCTTCTATGATACTTAATATTTCATTAGCGTGTATTCTGTTACCACTCTCAGTAGACATGGCAATGTGTCTCAACCTTTGTACCAACTCGTTTGGATCATCCCAGTAAATAATATCATGGGACTTTGTTTTTTTCTATTGTAGTCCTTTTCCACTGCTAGAGGGAAACAATGGCTTGATAATTTTTGTATATTTTGTACTTTTACTAGCTTTGATCCTTCCATTAAACTTGTTTCCTTCCCTATGGGCATTAGTATTAATCATGATACTTTTATAAGTGTTTAAATCATCAGCATTAAATGTTGTACTATCAGGAACTCTTTTAAAAATAAGTTCATATAATCCATGGGAACTCCCATACCTAGTACCACCAATAATTATATTCCCCTCATCATCAAAGTCTAAGACCTTATTACCAATCATTAGTGTGTCATTTTCATAACGTGGACCAAAGGTATAGTCAATAATTTTTTTCTGACCAGCATCTCTAATAAACATAGTCATATATTCCCTTGTTACAGGGTTTCGGAAATATCCATCTATGTACTGGGTGGTGGAGACCAAGTCTTCTTCATTAGATACCAAGTTTGACAAATCCCCCAGGTTGGGTGTTGAAGCTCTTGATGGTACAAATTCCTCTCTTGCTTCTGGTGTTGATTGAAACGACTCTTCCTCAGAGTCATCGTACTCCATTGGCTCTTCCTTTTCTTGTTTAATACTCCTTTGCTCAGTCTTAATGTCCATAGCACTTTGCAAATTATTTTTTCTAAGTTCTTTTAGTAAGGGTTTGTACTGTTTTTCAAGTATAATATCGCTTTCCTCCACACCGTCTTTAAACATTTGATACTTGCGCTTGATAGCATTTCTTAGCTCAATGAGCTGTAACTTTAGCTGTTTACCGTCTCGCTTCATAGTTACAAATGATACTTTATACTATCATACTTGCAAATTTAAGGCATTTCTAATAAAGCCCATTTCTTGGAATTTTTCAAAAGTAAAACACTAGCTAATATTTCTAGTTTGCTTCCATAAATACTCTCAAATAAATATATGTATGTTATACAGTACACTCAATTGTTTAAGGATATACTTACACTAACCTGATAATCAACCATTATGCTTCAGTTACAAATTTGTCTATACCTATTCGATATCTTCCCTTATATAGATCAGAAGTTTTGTCAATTACTAAGAACCCAAAGTTATCTTGCCACGCTTTAGCACATAACTCTTTAAACTTTTCAAAGGACATGTCAGTAGTCACATGGTCATTATATATATGTTTGAGATTCATTTCATCCTGTTTGAATAAAATAACAAAGTTTGAATTATCCCTGATGAGCTGTTTAGGTATAGCACTATAAGTTTGCCCCAAGTAAAATGTATCAATATTTTTATGCCTAGCCATAGTAAAATAACAGCGTATTTTATGGTGAGTCTCACATTGTATATCGTCTAGTATCATAATTGAATTTGGTTTAGCTTCATTAGGATGGATAACTAGGTTGTTGTCGTCAAAGGCAAAATAACCTACTTCTCTCGGCAGTACTTTTTTCAAAAACTGATACTTTGGCTGGTACAGCGATTTTGAAAACACATATATATTCTCAAACCTCAACCCATTAGGATCAAATAATAAATTAAATAAAACATTTGTTTTACCTGAAGAACTAGGCCCACAAATTATACAACGTATAGAATCAGGTAATAATACCCCATGTTTATTCTTTTTAACCATGCCTGACCCAATATATTGGTCAAAGTTTTGAACAGGAAACTCAACGTCCTGCTTTACAAGCCGCATTGTTAATGATAACATTACTAAATGTTTAGAGTTTTATATACCTTCTAGATCTTCCAAATACTGTATCATACCAAATCTTTACTATCAATCCAAGAGTCATGGTTGCTATCATATCCCTTCCACCTTACAAGTAATTTGGAACCTTTTCTACGTAACACTTTTTCAACGAAATATACATCACCTGTTTTAGACTTGCTAATTTCTTCAGAGTAAAAACCCCCTTTTAATATTTCACCTTTAGAGTCTTGTAATATATAAGTTACCGGTATTGTAGGTTTAATTGCGTATATTTTAAATGTTTCGTTTGTCCAGTTGGGAAGATAACCCTTTTTAAAGGTCTTTTTATTTTTACTAATTCTTACACTATCCCCCAATTTAAATTTTGGTTTTCTTGGGCTTTGCTTCTTTGCCTTATAAATTCTCTTTAAAATATCTTTAACATGTTTTTGCCTGACATCTTTTGGTTTCATACCTATAGTTCTATGTTTAGTATTGTTGTAGGACTTGACAATTTCTGGAAGTATACTTACCCACTCATAGCTACCTCTAGCTGTAAACTCCTTCCACATTTTGTTTTTCAATGTTCTGTTAAATCTTTCTACTATGCTCGCTTTAACCTCGGAAAATGTATGATAGTGATTGATCTTATATTTTTTCATAAGAGCGTTTACATACTTGTTAAACCACTCTGTACCTTGATCAGTGTGGAAATGTTTCATTTTATGTTTTGCGAGAATAGGTTCTAAAGCTTTAGCAACTTCGAGTCCCGACTTATCCTTTAGGGGAATAGCAAATGCAAATTTAGATAGACAATTAATCAGAGTCATTATATATCTGTAACCTTTGTTTAGTTTCGCATAAGGCTGGACCTCGACTAAATCCCCTTGGTAAAGGTCATTAATACCTTTCATTGTCACCTTACGTCTAGAATAATGTTTCCTAGCAGGTCTGTGGAGCTCTTCAGCTATTGCTCGCTTAGCATCCATCTCAATAATGACATTAGGCAGTTTGCACTTATATTTTATAAATTAATTATTTAGTTTTTTTTGTAGCCATGGCCCCACCACCGCCATGACCCGTGGAGGCCAGCCATAAACAATCTAGTTGCCTCCTCCGTATTTTTAATATTTTAATATTTTTATATTTTTTACCCCACCGGGCAGTTTGATTGAATGACTCAAAAGTTTTAAAATTTTGAGCCAGACTATCAACTTTGCCCTTCCATTCAGGTTTACGGGTTTTTACACCGCGCCAGTGACCTTCATTCAGGTTTACGGGCTTTTACACCGCGCCAGGGACCTTCATACACTCTGGGCCGTTCAAAGGTGTTACCTAGAATTTTCTAAGTTCTAGGCGCCACAGTCTACTAGACCCTTGATCCACATTCACACCGGACATCAAGTCCTTGTCTGTGGCAGACGCAGGACATCATTTTCTACGGCAATCAAGCCAACCCGCTCATCTGCAAGTGGACTTATGGTTTTTTAAGCCAGCCTTTATGCAGGTGTCTGTCCACAGAAGAAGCTTTCAAGACTCAGCCTTACTAACTTCTCACATACACACTCACATTCACACAGTGGGGTTTTTTATATTACTCATGATCTAATACATGTTCAATAATATTTACAAAGTTATGAGAGGTAAGGATGCAATTATATGCAGAGTCATAGTGCATACCATATCTGCACATTACTTCCTTAGCTCTGTTCAAGATATTTATACCATTAGGTACATTTTCTCTAAAAAAACATATCTCAAACCCTTCTTCCTTTGCTTTTTTCAAAGCATAATTAAAGTTTCTTTTTTCAGTACGAATACATTTGTATTCGCAAACTCCATACATGTCAAGAAGAGTATCTTTAACAAGTACACAAAATACATGCTTCAACTCGTCATCCTCAGGCACCACCGCAATGCGTGGTGTCTGTTCAGACAGAGATTTTCTCAAAGTTTCATTAATAGTTTCTAGCTCAACTTTACTAGCTTCTAGCTGGTTATTTACAAGAGCTAGCTGTTGGTTATTTTCAATAGCCTTTACAAATAGCTGAGATAGTTCAGTATTTTCCTGTCTTATTTTATATTCTCCACGTTTTCTAATAGAAGGTAAGACTTCTTCAAATACCCAATATTTGAAGTCATATGCTGTGGGTAACTTTGATGAGAATATCAATTCGTATAATCCAGGCTCGGAAATGTATACTTCTAAGCCTTTATTATGCAATAAGGGGTGGGCCCCAATTTGGGTCCCACCTATATTAGCTAGATTTTTCTTATAACGATTACTAACATGCATTTGTAAGGCCTTTTTTAGATTGGAATATCCTAATATTTCGGCTACATCTTTACCCTTAAACCATGGGCTATTTTCACAATCAAAGAGGACAGTAACTGGTTGGTTGTTAAATACAAACGCAGTAAGGCTAGACATTTTCAAGTATAAAAGTGAGGTTATGTAACAAAAAGTAAGGTTATGTTACACAAAAGTTAGGTTATGCAATATCAAAGAGCAAAGTAACACAGGGACGTCTTACCTGCACAAGAGCAAGTAAGAAAATGAGTTGAGGGAAAAAGTTTTAAGACCTCAAATCTCTCAACCAATCAGAAAGGAGGACATCTATTAATAACCAATCACAGAACAATATATTCTGACCAATGAGAGAGCTTGAAAAGTCAGACCCGTCTGAGGGACGGGTCTGATTTTTTAAGTTTAAACTTGTTTATTATAGATACCAAGTATCAACCCCACAAGGTTCATTAGCATCAGGATGGTCAGGGCTAGAAATAACATAAATAACCTCAAGAAGTTCTTCAAAGGCATTTGGGTAGTATGCAGGTGTATGATTATAAGCACAATAACAGTTTAATATTTTATAAGGATGCTCTACTTTCATTTGATCCGTCTGCATCAACCAATACATTCTTACAAAGTACTCAAAAATTTCCTTTGATAAATTACGATGAGCCAATTGCCGTATACAAGTAATACTATCCCAAACAGTCTCAGTAAAGTCCTCAAATTGCTGTCTCATGACTTCTAATTTATATGATAGATCACAATTATCAGATGCCATGATACCTCACCTCCAGCTGACAAAACAAAAATGAGACTCCAAAACAACTTGGCCCTAGTTAAAAGTTAGTTACATAATCATGCCCTGGCCTTGGTTAAAGGTTAACCACCTTATAGTTCCGCCCACAGCAGAGTGGGGAACCAATAGGAATTTAACCATTCAACTGTCTAACTTTTGAATTTTATAACCAAATGGTACTGTATTATTGCCTTCTACTATTTTTCTCTTGGGTCCTGTAATTTTAAAAACTTTAGTTTCACTTATAGTTACTATATCCCTGTTTTTAGTCCTCCTAATTCTCCTATCCTCAATTTCTAATGTTTGTTTTACTTCACTTAAAACCATTTCTTTTAGTTTTTCAAAATTCAGGGTCTTAGAGGTTTTACAATTTAGTGTAAGTCCTTTAATTTTACAGACTGAGACAAGGGCTTGCTTGTTAGTTGACCAGACAAGGTAGGCATAGGTTTTAGGTCCCCCTGAGACAAACTCTACAATATAGGATCCCGGGCCATACTCTGCTAGTTCATCAGTCATTTCACCCAAATAGTCACCTGTAGGCACCCTGTAAAGGCCTCCCCGGAAGTAGTAGAGGCAACTGTCCGTATCATAGTATAAAACTTGGCCTCCTAAGGCATCCAAGTGCTCATAGAGCTTAAGTCTTGCCTGTGCTGTAGTATAGGCTGCTATGACAACATTTACATTTCTCAAAGGTTCACCCACCTCTTCAATATACTCCCAACTAACAACAACAACTTCTTCATTAACCACACTAATATTGTTTACCTGTACCTCAGGGCTTATTAGCATATCAAATAACACTTTAGACTCTCTTACTATGGTTGCTTTAGTCTGGTTTTCTCTTTGTCCAAATTTCCCCCAAAATGAATTTAGCATTAATTTAGCCAATGATCTCAAACCCCCATTCTTAGCAATTTTATCCTTCTCTAGTTTTATTCCCTCATGGGTAAAATAATCCAAAATATACTTGTCCTTGTCTTCCTCAGACTTGCACCAATCTGGAAACCCTGATGCCTCTTGTTTCATTTTCAAAAACTTGTTTATAAAATCAGTAAATAGTCCACCTTTCTCATATGTAGCTACCTCATACTCCCATAGCTCATACATATCCAAAATAACATACCCCTTTTCAACTGCTTTTCTTAGCTCATCCATAGTCCAAGTCCCCACTAACACCCTTTCCTCACTCTCATGTTCACAATCCCCCTGATTTAAAGTTTCCCCACAGGTCCTACACAACACAAACATCAATTTATCATTCATTTTTGCCGGGAGCACAGGATGATAGAGATCCCTTGGGGGCAGGACTTTACATTTTAGCAAACCATCTACTTCCATACCTCTCTGCCTACACTCCCTGTCACCAACATAAATTGTAGGATGGCCAATAGGATACTTCCCATACTTGCAAACATATGGGTAGAGAGAACAAACATCCACATACTGTATAGTTTCTCCCTCCTCACATTTATAGTATGTTTTTGAATTTCCAGTTCTACCTCCAAAGAATGACTGGCGTGGGTCAAGGGGAAGGGTGTTGAGGATAGGCAAACTGTCCAAATACTTTAGCTTGTTCTGCTTTTTCAAAGCTCTAAACTCACACTCCCACATCTGTATAACATTATAGTCACTTATCTTTGAAATTTTTTTCAAAGTCCTTTCATACCTCAAACTTAGTGAATCAGAGGGATCCTCCTTCAGAGGAGCCTCTCTGTTGTAGGGAAAGCATTTAAGACACCCATGCCAATAACACCCATGAAATTCATATATATTCTCCCCATCAAACCCATCAACTTTCAAGCCATTAATTTTTACTTCCCTCCCTCTGCCAGCATGCTCAATTCTTATACCTCTCTTCTCCTCTTCCCATGACAACCATTGAAGAGCTACTGTCGACTGATTGTCAGTTAGTCTGTAACCATTTTTAGGGATAAGTCCAATAGTATTAGGTTTTAAAAACTTTCGGCGGAAGGCCAGGTTGCAAGCACTAGCAATAGTGACTGCTTCAAGGAAGGGATCAACATTACACTCTTCTAAAAATATTTTTCTAAATTTAAGACAAGCTTGAGCCAAGATTTCAACATCTGAGATGCAATATTCCAATAGTTCTTTCTGAAAGTCAAACACATAGTTCTCCGCCACCCGATCAGCATACCATTTCTCAAAATCTTTCTCAGTTTTTTCAAACATGGACTCTGAGCTATAGTACTGCTTATCAGGCATAGGACCAACATAGTTTTGATTCGCTAGCGTGTTAAACAAATGGGGGAAATAGCCCTTCTTTCTTTCGGGAGGCAGATCAAAGGCTTTGGGGAGTGCAGAGAGGGCCATGGGAAAATAACTTAGTGAGTCCACAAACCTCACATTATCAATCTCCATCAAAATAATTTTAGTTCCCCTCATGACTAGTTCAGGAGTAAATTTAGTCTCCTCAAGTACATACTTAAGCAAAAACTGAAAGTCAAAGCCCTGTCCATTATGGGCAATAACACAAACATCCTTAAATTGTCTACGAACTTGCATAACATAGTTCATAAATTGCTGAACCGGGTTAGAGTTAAAGACTCTTGTACGGTTCTGGCAAGCCATACAATATTTTCCATCAATACACTGATAACAAAACTGTTGAGAAACACACAAGTTTACTTTATGTATTTGTTTTTCAGGGTCTGAGGCTAAAGTCTCATCCTGCCTTGTTTCTAAGTCAAAGAAAATAAAAAGATAGTCTTTAGTTTTAGGCTTGCCCGTGTTACATTTCATAAAGCACTGATGGTTAGGATCTACATATGTTCCACAAGGCTTACAATATACTTCTCCACATTTGTGAAGAGTCGATCTATCTTTCAACCAACAAAGTTTCCCACAATCCAAACATTTTTTTACATTTTTACATCTATCAATTTGGTGAGCAATAAAACATTGCTGGTTTCTCATAGTCATGTTACAGTCAGGGCAAGTTATTCCCCCATGCTCCTCCTTACAGGGAGGCGAGATGGTTTGACACTGTTGACATATGTTAGAGCACCTATGGTAGCCCTTGTGATCATAGGGGACATGGCAGGCTTCACAGAAATAGTTACAAGCAAATGCAGCTGTCAGACTGTTAATCACATTATAATGACCATTATAGAAAAGTAAATTGATTTTATGTTTTGGGTTTTCAACAGATCCTTCAAAATAAACGTCACGACCCTTATTGTCAAAGTTGTACACAGTGATTTTAAAATCTTTTAATAAGTCCTGAAATTTTTCAAGTTCAGGGATGCCTGCCCCATTCACTGGGATCACTACCCTCGCCCTGCGTATAAGCTCCTGAGCCCTAGAAGTCTGTCTTTTCCCTTTATCTTGACGAATAGCATTGTACTGTAGGTCATTAGTTACCTTAGCTATGGCCACAACTAAGGCACGGGGAAGGCACAAGTTGTCTTTGTTATTAATCACTACAATCCCCCTCCTAGAATGACACTCTTCCATAAATGAGTTGTAAAAACCAGGTCTTATTCTACCACTTCCAACAGGGAGGTTTACCCTTGTACATTCAACTGAAAATGTATCTGTAGACTTTACGTTTTCGGCATTACTCTGAATTAAGCCAGAAAAAATATTCCAAATTATATCAGAGTCAATTTCACTAGCTTTCCGGAACGCAACAAATCCAGGTTCCTTTGATTTCAAATTTAAGCTACGTAAAGTAAACCCAAGATGGTAATTTTCAGAAGCCTCTTCTTTCATTTCATTTACAATTTGAGCAAACCCCTGTCTCAACCAATCTATCTCACTAGTTTCTGGAGGTGGGTTGGAAAATTTAAAAGTAATTTTTGTCCCATACAATCTGAATTTTCTTACATAAGCCTCATCTTTAGCAAATAAATAAACAGGATTTACAGCCATTTTCCCAAAAATTAAATATATAACTTTAATTATTAAATAAATATATAGTAATAATTAGTCAAGGATATTAAAATATATAGTAATATTTAGTCAAGGATATTAAAATATATAGTAATATTTAGTCAAGGATATTAAAATATATAGTAATATTTAGTCAAGGATATTAAAATATATAGTAATATTTAGTCAAGGACTAGTATATAATTATTATTATTTATACGTACAAAAATGCTAATCACCAAAGTATAGAGATGTTAACCGCTCAAGCTCTAAAATCAAAGTAATTCATAACATCAATTATCTAGCTTAAATACCACTAGCCCCATAATTATAAACAATAGGAAACGACATAATTATCACCAATCAAATCACTCCAAATTCTTCACGTTACGACCTGACCACTTGGCACCATTCCAGTCCAGGAGGACCGCCGCCGACACCTAATTGATTACGTAATACATCCTTGAACTTTACAGCCAGACAGCCACAACCGCGTGACCTTGGCCGCGCCGCAGCGCACCGCTACTCGGGCAGATGCAGTAGCTAATTAATTAAAAACATTCATGTCTCAACATGTCGGGTTTATACTACTGCGTACACTGCAATATCATATAACTTAACGTGAGTACTTACAGCTGACAACAGTATTTACTACTTATAACTGTCACAGTTTAGTGGACGGCTTATCTCTTATCACCTTCCGTGACCTTATACTTCACCCCCTCAGTCATTATCATCCGCTCTAAAATTTTGTTATTATTTTCATCCGAAGATTCAAGCTGTCTAGGTTGTTTCATTCGATATACATTACAAATAAATGATATTTATTCCACTGATAATATTTTTAATTACTTTCTTGAAAAACAAATGTACGAGATAGCACCAGGGGACGGGCTTTGCTGGACAACAGGAGGGGCTATGTTGCCAAGTTCAATGACATATTAGGGAAGCAAAGGCAAGAAACGCAACAGAGTTCTTAAGAGTACCATTAGTAATGGCATATTTTATAATTAATTGGATGTATTTAATTCCTGGCTTTTCCTGACTGGTTTTTTAAATTTTCCTGATGACTTTTGCATATTTCCCAAGTAGCAAAACAATATTTTTGAAAAATAAATACTAAATTTTTAATATAGCTGACCATTTTCAAAGAAAATATTGAGAAAAACTATTGTTTCAATATGTTATCAATATTGATTTATGTTGAGACAATCTTGAAAAAAACGTATTGTCACTGTATTGAAACAATATTCTTTCAATTTTGGATATATGAATAATTCAATATTTTTTCAATATTCATATGTTTGGGAAAATAATGTTTGGTAAGAGTGAATAGTATCGAGAAAATATTGTTTTATTTTGCAACAATATTAATTAGAAATTTGAAATGTTATATTAAATTGTATATTTTCTTTTATAACTGGTGTAGTGTGTTAACAAGCTTTTAGCATTTCGTTCATATAAATGTATTTATTACGTAAGGCCAGTTCAATTTTGTTATGTTGGTCTAAAATATTATGTAAAATGTCAAAATGTCTTGCATTGTAACATTCCAAAAAACAACGACACAAAACAATGCAAATATTCTCTTATTCACGATACTAAACGGCTTGGGTCAATAGATGAAATACAAGCTCTTCGCCGGTTCGCATCCCACCTGGCAATGTAATTTTTGCACGGTGATTTCAATTTATTATTTTCCTTTTGCTAATATTTTCTCAATGTTGTCTAGAAAACGTATTTGTTGCACAAAATATTTTTTTCGCCGTACTGACACGGAAACATCTGTGTACTGTTTTTTTTTTGTTCGAAAGGTACCCCTTGCCGATACCAGTCTAGAAAACTTTCTGGCCTAAGCCGAAGAGTGTTCCAGACTACGATTAAAGGAAACGGAAGAAAATAAATCAGCTGATTCGCAGCAAACCGACGTTTAATGCATGATTACAGGTTACTTTTTTGGGGAAAGTAGTGGCAGTACTGGCAGCAGTAGCAAATGTTTGTTTATTATGGGTTGGGTTGAAGAATTGAGAAATATAGTTAATGCAAGGAGTGCGTTTTGGTCTAGTAACTTAATATAACGTAATATATTTTAATAACATTATTGTTATTAAAGTATTTTTCAATATTGACCAAATATTTATCAATGTTGATAAAATATTGCCGTTAATATTAAGTCAATATTTTTTTGCTGCTTGGGATTTTATGATTTACTTACGTTTATTTATTTTTTTAGGAAACTTGTTCATTCCAACGTATACATTAAATTCTCTTGCACATTACCACACACTCTCTAGATGTTTATCCATTGAACTCTCTGACCAAACTTAATACTAAGAAATTTTCCCTGACTTTTAGCAATTCTCTGGCCTAAACCATTTCCTGACTTTTTTATCTTGCCTGACGTTTCAGATCTGTAAAGAAGTGGAATGACTGGGCGGAGTAAGAACTGTATATTTCATTATGTTTTCTTCGTTAATCTGTAATCATGGGTACATATTTGCTGCACAAAATATTTTTCACCATACTGACAAAGAAACACCTGTGTTCTGTTTTTTTTTTTGCTCGAGAGTTACCCCTTGCCGATACCAGTCCAGAAAACTTTCCGGCCAAGGCCGGAATGAGCCATTGCAAATAATTTCAGGCTATACCGCAAGTTTCTGTACGGTTTTATTATTTTTTTTATCGGATTTCCATTTTTCAGTGTTTATATACAAACTACATTCGTTTTAATTTATTTAGGCTTCGTTTGGCCGGGGTTTTTTTGACATTTGTTAAATAGTACCTTTTTATATTAAATCAAAGATAAATATGTATATCTCTTTAATGGACAAAGTAAATAACATACATTCCAAAAAGATTTTCTAAGACGCTGTATACATCGTCTTTTCCCGCGATGGGTAGCTATGGGTAGTGATAATGTTCATGCTCTACCCAGCACGCAGGCTCTTTGATATTTTTGCCTCCTTTACCTTCGTCGTCGGCACGCAGATCTAAACCTACGTCATCGAAGGAAGGTAGTATACATAACCAGTGTTTAAAACCTAAAACAAATCAATCCTATTAATTTATTTAAAACAATGTTAATAAAGACAGTATAAAAGATTGGATATGGCTGGCCGTACACTGACGCGACAAGTGAAAGCAAAACATATCTTTTGAAAAATATGTTGTAAGACTAAATATGAAACGTGTCTTTCGTCAGACACTTGACGACAAAAGACAAAGAAGTTTTGTTGCGGCAGATTGCGGCCGGCCTGACGATCAAAGACAGACGTTTTGTCGTGGCAGTGTGCGGCCGGCCTGACGACCAAAGATAGCCGTTTTGTCGTGGCAGTGTGCGGTCGGCCTGACGAACAAAGATAATCGTTTTGTCGTGGCAGTGTGCGGCCGGCCTGACGACCAAAGATAGCCGTTTTGTCACGGCAGTGTACGGCCGGCCTGACGATCAAAGACAGACGTTTTGTCGTGGCAGTGTGCGGTCGGCCTGACGACCAAAGACAGACGTTTTGTCGCGGCAGTGTTCGGCCGGCCTGACGACCAAAGATAGACGTTTCGTCGCGGCAATGTGCGGCCGGCCTGACGACCAAAGACAGACGTTTTGTTGCGGCAGTGTGCGGCCGGCCTGACAGCCAAAAGTCTACAAAGCCAGATCTTGTGACGTCACCAACCAAACCTTTTACAACCTTAGCCTACTGGATACAAATATAGCCTCAAATGGAGGTGTCCGTGGGTCTTTCCTGTTATATCCCCTCATTTACGGGCTATTTTCTGTAGATTGTTGATTCACCGGGATGACCAAATAAATATTTATAACTACTCCAAAACATCCAAGAGAAGAAGTTTCTAGTTTTTGTTGAAATCAGATAAGGGTTATGGCAAACAGGCCTCTGCATGCGTTACCCGGATTATCGTTTTCTCATTGAGCGCCCGCTATTGTAGTATTGGTTATCAGCTGATTTTATAACCTAACCTAGCCTACCAATTTGACCAACTCATCAAAGACATTAAGTAGTTCTGGCCACCAGAGTAACTTTAAAGTGTAACATCGTAATTAATATGTGTATAGTTTTTTTGGTTGTGTGTCAATTAGTATATGCTAAAAAGTTGTTAAGATACTCTTTTTTCCAACAGCTAAACGTTGAAATGGTGAGTAAATATATTACTTCACAAAGTTAGTTCTATCCCAATCAATTGCGGAAATTGAACGCTACACGGAAAAGTATCTTTCAAAATTGGACAGTCACCCTAATCACCTTGCAGTGAATTTACTTGACAACAGTGACCACATTTATAGACTGAAACGCCATTGCACCCTTGACTTGACAACACGTTTCAAGTAATCAAAATTAATGTGTTCAAAATTACCTTGATGTAATGTTAACTTTGTTAGATTTGTCACTGGACAAATACTGACTCATATCATTCCTTAATTCATCAGATTTGCTTATTGTTTGTAACCAAACATATTGTAAATAAATATATTGATAAAATACCCCCGTTGCAGCAGACCTACATACTCAGCGAATTTCAAGTGCAAAACAACATATTTCGATCCAACATATCGAGATTTGACATGTTTTTGTAAGCTCCATAAGAATAACATGGGGAATGAGTATGGAGGTTTGCTGCTACAGGTATATTAAAACTGGGTGGTTTTAATTAAATATTTAGTAGATCTGAACTAGAAGAAGCCATTTTCCAAGTTTTATCAAGACATATTGAGAATTAAACGAGATATAGAATATTACTTACTTCCCATAAGGTTAACATTGGGACAACGTACTGTGTTTACCACTTTCAATATCTCGGCAACCAATGGACATAGAGCCATGATTCAAAATACTAAATTGTTTGTTTTTTTGGACTGAATTCAATGGTACCAATAAAAATTTGAAAAATTTTATTTTTCTATGTAAAAATCTCAAAAAACCCATTTTTGGGGGGGTTTACCCCCCTTTACCCCCCCTTCCGGTGGTCCGATCGGGCTGGTTTACGAACTCGACCGAATAATTACTACTTTACACGTCTATGCCAAATTTCATTCCGATTGGACCATATTTTTGCGCAAGTTATCGTGCTTAAAGACACACACACATATATATATATCTATATATATATATATTTATGAAAGTGAACGAATGGTGTTTTTGGCATCTGAGGACCTCAAAAAGAAAAATTATGATGGTCTTGGGCTTAGGTCTTACCATGAGACCTACGGTAACAGCTTCTTCCCTATAGGGGAACTTCGCTAAAAATGAAAAAATTTAATTCAATCATATGGTCAGTTTTATAATTAAACACCCGTGTTATAGCAGACTTGCATCTCCAGCCAATTTAAATAAAACGTATTATCAATCCTCATCATTGTAAACATACCATATATTATACTACATTTTCGGGCAGTTTAGACCAAGATATCCCCCCGCCAAATGCTCAACTTTCTTTATTAAATTTAAAAATAATTTGTATTTTTTACTATAGTATAATATATTTTCTGCAAAATCTTGATCAATAAACTTTTTTTTTTATTATTCTTTTTTGACAAATCAGGCTAAGGAGTAAAAAACCATGCAGCCTCGAGGTGAACTATTCCACTTTGCTTCTACGGTTGATCTTCAATTTCGTTAAACCAAGATTTGATAAGATAGATCTTCCAAAGATGTTATCACTTTTTTTATTATTTTCAAATATTCTTTTTTGCTTCTTTTAAAAATATATTAATCTCCCTGTAGACTATGTCATTATTTGATTTCAGTGCATTAATTAAATTTGATTTATATAATTTATACGTTTCTTTAAGGTAAGATTTTCTAAAAAATTCAAATTTGGGGCACAACCAAAATAAATGTTCCAAAGTTTCACTTTGTCCAAGAGTACATTCTAGGCATAGGGGTGTGAAATACATGTTTTTTGAAAAAAGATAACTGTTTACTCTGGCATGGCCAAATCTTAATTTGCATATATTTATTATTTCATATCTAGTTAAATTAGTTTGACTAAACCAGGGTTTGTTAGGGAATTTATCTTGTATAGATTTATACCATTGTGCTTTAGTTGAGTTGTTTACGATACATTCATACTGTTCTTTGTGCCACTTTTGTCTTTGTTGCTTAAAATCTGACATTGGTATGTGAATGTCATTAGCTGGTTCACCATCTGAGATTGCCTCCCTGGCCAATCGGTCAACTATTTCATTATTATTAATGCCAACATGACTTGGTACCCAGTGAATAACATATTTCCTTTGATCCTTTAGAATACAATCCACTATCTTGAGGACAATATCCTCATTCTTTTTGAGACCTTTGAAACCCTCAATTGCCTTTATAGCAGATTGTGAATCCGAAAAAATTACTATGCTTTTATTTTCCAAGTTCTGGCAGTATTTTATACTTTTGTAAATGGCATAAAGTTCTGCTGTATAGTTAGACATATAATTTTTTAACTTATATTTACATCTAATTTGTATTTCTGGGATATAGAAGGCAGCGCCAACTCCATCTGAGGTTTTAGAACCATCGGTATATATTTGTAGGTGGTCTTTGTAGGTAATGTTTGTTGTAAACAAGTGTTGTTGTCTAATCCTCAAATCATTAACCTCTTGTTTATTGATTATTGGGCACTCATAGTTTGTTTTGCATGTTATGTCTTCTAACATATGTAGTGGTTTATCAAAGTCGTAGATTTTCCTTCTTTGAGGGATGTTAAAAAGTTCTGGGTTCATATTTACTGTAGTATTAGTTGTTGTGATAAACAAAGGTTTTTTCTTTTTTGCCCTGTAAGGCATGTGCATACTAATATTATTTAAATATACAAGTGGGTTATGAGCAGGGTGGTCATAATCAGTTAGTATTTTATAGGTCAATCTTTCAGTTAGCAGAGTTCTTCTGTTATTCAGAGGCATGCAAGCTGTCTCTGTGTTTAAGGCAATGATAGGTGTTGTTTTATAGGCTCCTATGGCTATTCTCAAAGCTTGATTCTGGATCATTTCCAGTTTGTTAAGGTGAGAATTGGCAATATGTCCAAATAAAAAACTAGCATATTCAAGTTTAGGGCGAATAAGACTTTGATAAATTTGTACGACAAAACAAGGTAGAGCGCCTTTTTTGCCACAAGCCATTACCTTAAGAATATTGATATCCTTTAGTCCTTGACGCTGTACGTTTTCAATGTGCTCTTTAAAAGTGAGTTTGTCATCTAAGGTAACACCTAATAGTTTTATGCTTCTGTAAACTGGGATTAATTGATTTTGCAACTTCAGATGTATTATGTCCTCTGGAAAAGCTCTGCTTCTTGAGAAACACATTGTTTTACACTTATTTGGATTGTATTCTAGGCCTAATCTTTCGGCATACAGTTCAAGTTGATACAAAGCCATTTGCGTGTTTTCAATTGATTTTACAAGACTTTTATCTGAGCAGTACAAGACAATATCATCAGCATATTGAAGGGATTTTACATTTTGCGGTAATTCATGATTGATATCTGCTATATATAAGGAGAAAAGAGTAGGGCTTAAAACACTCCCTTGCGGTAAACCTCTGCAGGTAATTCTAGAATAATTTTCTGAGGGCTTTGGTGATTTTAAATTAATCAGCCTATCTATTAGCCATTTTTGACAATGTAAAATGAACTTAGAAGGGATACCAAATAAATACATTTTTCTTAACAAAACTGCAATATTAACCTTATCAATATTACCTGAAAATTTAATCATATGTTCAGAATTGTATTTTTTTAATCTGTCAAATCAGGGTAACTATACTTTTTGGAGGGTAAAATTAAAAATAATATTGGACAACGTACTGTGTTTAGCACTTTCAATATCTCAGGAACGGATTGACATAGAATAATAATTCAAAATGCTAAATTGTTCATTTTTTAAGCTGAATCCAATTTTGACACTTAAATTTACAAGAAAATAATATAAAGACATTAAATCCTAAAAATTAATTTTATTTTGTCAAAAAACCCTCCTTAGAGTTAACCTATCGTGCTGGTTTTCGAACTCAAAGTAATAAATGTCACTCTAGACGTATGTACCAAATTTCATCGCGATTGGACCTTTTTTACAAAAGTTATCGCGCCTACGGACAGGTATATATATATATATGAAAATGAACGAACGGTGTTTTTGGGGTCTGGGGGCATCAAAATGAAAAGTTACGGTGGTCCCGTGCTTAAGTCTTACCATGCCGCCTACGGTAATAGCTACTTCCCTATAGGGGGAAATTCGCTAAAAGAAAAAGAAGGAGACAAAACATTCATTATAAATAGATTTATTGAACCATTTTAGTTCGGTTTGAGATGAAGACGGGTCATATGCTACTTACGGCTGCTTTCCCCAATTATTAAGGTTTAAAATAAACCTGAATTTAATTAAAGCAATATGAATATTGTAATGTTTAAATTATATTTCATATGATCAGGAAAATACAAATTTTACTAAACTTGAGTTTCTGAAGTTCAAATAAAACTAGATTTGGGGAAAGCAGCTCTTAGTCACATATACTGAATTTCAGGAGGTTTTTACAAAAATAACGTAAACCCCACGAAACGAACTACCCTAACTTTATTTTTTTACAAAACATAATTTAATTCTTCTTTACCCATCAAGTTTAATTCTAACAACCCATTTAAAAACATCAGTGTTGTCTAAGCAAATTTGCTGTCGATTTTCAAATTACAATTTTTTTGATTCATTTTCTTTCATAAGGAGCATGGGGTTTTTCAACTAATATTAATTTATGGATTGGAGTTTATGGTGAATGTTAATGTGAAGAGTTTGTGAGTAATTACCTAAAAGAAAATTACATGAAAATTTAAATTACTTTAGTTTAGTTCAATTATGAAATGCCACACATCATGAATGATGTAAACATGGAAGTAAATTGTAAGTAACTAAATTGTAAATTGTAACATGTAAGTAAAAGTAAATTGTTATAATTTTAGCAATTCTAAGTATACCTCAGGGCCAGTCCATTGCAAAAGTTGGAATTTACCTTCCCTCCCCAGTACTTTCTCATGGACTGCTTTATATGTGGCGGCAGGTCAAGCCAACTCCTTTGAGGGGCTCTTAATATTCGTAGAAAGCACTAAAGAACCATGGACATCTCCTTAAAGATTATTAAGTACTCACAAGAAATTTAGTTTAAAAAAGCTATTGTAAAAAATTTAGGTATATTGAAGTTCGACCCATTTCACGAAATAACATATGAAAATAAAATATGAAAAGTTATATATTCACAAGTGATTTTGTATAAATTCTGTATAAACTTGTGACTTTATTTTTCACAAGTGTTTTCTTTTTTAAACAGCAAATTTTCACCAATTCACCATTGAATTCTTACATGTTTACTTACCCAACAATATAAACATAAACTATTACATTTTAAGAAATTCAGTACAGCTGTGATTTAGCATATGAAATAGTATGTTTTTAAATGGATGATTTCTTAATCAAACGTTTATACCATTGACTTTAGATACATAGATTGCCTTTGCCATTTAGAATGTTGTGTTAATAAGATTAAAAGAGGAAAGTACATTGAAAGTAAATCATATTAAGGATTTCATAAAAAATCATTACATTATCAATTGAATATCATTTTGTTCTCCTCCAACTCCCAAAAAATCTGGTTCTAACCGTTTTTACTTGTAAACATCCGAGCTTTACCGTGTTCCTCACAATGTATACCAACGTTTTCTCTATATTTAAGCTATAAAATGTGTATGAAACTACATTCAAAATAGTATAAAATGGTCGTCAATGCCGTTGCAGCTGTTGATGTATTATCGGCGACCTTTTGATGAATAGCAATATTAATTCATAGCCCTATCATGACAAATGACGACCGGACTCAGTTTCGATCGTGGTCATAATTCGAACAGGTGACCCTCAGGTTATGATGTGAACACTTTATCCACTCGGCTATCCAGTTAATGTCTTCAGCATAAGCAAACTCTCGCGGGAATTAGGCGAGTTTTTTTTATATCTTCTAGGCGAATCTTGGGGAAGATATTGAAGCCTTGACCTTAATGAAATGGATGTATAGAACGAGGCATGCTGTCGTACCATGAAAACTCTCTTTGTACTCGCTTTGTCCAGAAGGCCCTGTCTTCTGAGAGTGTACTTGTACCATAATGTTGCGCTCAGCATGCCTCATTGTATCCCTATAATCTAGTCACATTTTTCAAAAACGTTGCCTTTTTTTTGGTGAGGCGCCTCGGCGATACTGTGCTGCCAGCATAGTTCTAATCAAAGGTGTTAGCTAATGCAGTTGTAAATGACAATTGTGTCATCAATTTGTTAATAAAATGCATAATCCTCGCAGGAAAAAACTGCCAAAAACTCATTTTTTATGAAAAATAAGATTACTAATTAATATCAGCGTTAGATACGATGACCACAGTGGAAAACTTGTTTGTAAAATGCCATTTCAACGCCTTATCTTTGCTATGGATGAGAAACTATGAATTATAACTGGATCAAAGGTAAAAAATGAAAGTTACCTAACTCTTGGTTTAGGTGAACATTTTTAGCTATTTTAACTAGTGTAGGTCACTAGATTCAACAAGACTTGTTTACCCTTACATTTTTGTCCACAAGCACATATGTTAAATGTTTGTCAACAGACAGACCATTCATTTAATAGACGTAAAAATAATAAAAACTTTTATAAAAAACGTATTTCAACAAAAAACAAAAGCTTAAAAAATAACTAGTAAAACCCGTTATTCGGAATCGAGCAATTGTCTTGTGTTGATTTGTAAATGGAAATAATTATGGTACAGTATTCTAGAAGTCTTTTATCAATAATTTGTTTAAACTTCACTTCCAGTAATACTGAGATTAATTACTAAACTTCTTTACAAACAATATTTCCTGTGAATACTCCATCATCTTTCAGGTGATGATTTGACATTCGTCAAATAACAGACAGTTCAAGTTGACAGGGAACATCGTTACTACTACCACAGAACTTCACTTAGGACCAAAATAATTGTTAAAAATATATTCTTTAATAATATAGATTCTTTAGATAATTACAACTAACACATCGCAGTTAAACAAAATAAAAATAGTTTAACCGAAACCTTACAAAAAATTGTTACATTTAATCAACGTGACCCAGCGCCTTAATACAGCTACTGCATATTTTAATTTTTAGATCATTACTCACAAACAAACTTCATATTAACCATCACCATAAACTCCAAGAAAATTAATATCAATCGAGTTAACCAAGTCGCCTTTGTCATACTTAAATTATTAGTAAAAAATAAATAATTATTACAGGCAACATAATATAAAAAAACAAAAAGTTATTTGGAAATAGACTGCAAATTTTTTATACCTCACACTTGTTTTTAAATGGGTCGTTTTAAATAACTAATGAGAAAGTAAATTAAATTGTGAAAATGACAATTAATTTTATAGATTTTACAATATTTTTGTAAAAATTAATTTGTAAAAAAGTTCAGTTTCTATTGGTAAATTGTAACCCTTCTTAATCTTAACCCGAACTGAAATAGCTCACTAAATCTTCTAACTCATAAATTAAATGAATGCTTAAAGTCTTATTCAGTATATGTATATGTATATGTTATGGTTTCAATTCCAACCATAACACATGGCTTTGCTTAAAATTTTTGTTTACTCTATTCAGCTGCTTTATTGAAATTTATATTCTCATGTTAAATCTTATGGACAAATACAAAATTTTAAAAGCGTCTAGGGCCGTTACCTTCAGTCTCATCTTCATAAATTTTATTTCCTGCAAAACTACACGCCAAGCACTTTCCAACGCCACCTTAATTATTAAAATAGGCCCAGTAGTTTGGGAGGAGTAATGATCACAAAAAACCCGTAGCGTATTAAATATGTACTAGTACACCCGTTGCTCGAAATCGAGCAAACCAATCAAATTCCTTTTTTCTGAAGGTGTCTACCTCTTGCACGGAAAATAGCAGCAACGTCTGTGGTAATTGCATTATTTTTTCGTCTTTCGTAAAAAACGTTTTTGCTAAGATATTAATACAAACATTATTCTCTCATGACTGGTGGCATATGTCTGCAATTAATTGTTCAGCAGTTTTAAACGAACGGATGTAAACATTTTCCTCATAAATAAAGTTCAGTTTCCAGCATTAAATGTATTTCATAGTTTTCGTTGCATATCTCCATCCGTCTATGTTTGGTTGTCGTCTTTACGTTAAACTGTACATTTATGCTTACTTTGGAATAGTGCTTTCTTCCAGTAATAAGGTAACTATTCTATGATGAAAATGTTTATATATATATATATATGAACATTATATAGGCCACCCAATAGACTCATCGAGGTGAGACGCTGAGCTTACCATAACAAATGCAGAATCGAATTATTTTAAATTTTCCAAGTAGTTTGAGATGTTTTGTTTGGTCTATTGAGTGAAAGCGTGCTTCTTAATAATGAGTAAAACGTGTCATTTTGCACAATTACCTTCCATTTGTGACGGCTCAATTTATATGAAGTGTTATTGTTTCACTTTGCTTCAGTCCTAAGATTTTTAGCTTCGCAAGAAACACATTAGTTTACCCAGGGGCCTGAAAGTAAAGGGCTAAACCTCTTATATGAGTCAATGTTCATATCAACACGATTTTGTTCGCGCACCGTTTCATTGGCGTTTCGTTGGTACTCATGAGTTCTACGAAAATACCCTCTTCAAATTCGTGGCATTACATTGTTGTTAAAAATAAGTTTAAAGAACTTTAACATTACATACCCTCTTCAAATTCGTGGCATTACATTGTTGTTAAAAATAAGTTTAAAGAACTTTAACATTACATACAAAAAATGTGATTTAGGTTAAGTTATGGATAAATTGAGTTTATGGGACATCATTACTACAACCACAAAACATCACTAAATTCAAAAAGAACTGGTAAAATATTGTTCATTGTTTACATCATTCATGGTCAGCACTTCACAGTTGAACAACATTAAAATAATTTTATGAACAAATTATGTCTTCATTTTTAAATAATTACCCACAAACACTTCACATTAACATTCACTATCACTTCCAAGTAAATTGTGTATTCTATCGAGTTCCACAAGGTGTCTTTGTCATACATAATATTAGTTAAAATAATTATTCTTGGCATGATAATCAATATATATATATATATATATATATATATATATATATATATATATATATATATATATATATATGAAGAGTTGTGTGTTGGTATATTTAGTGCTACAGCCAAAACTACATGTCGTAGACCCATGATCTTGGTATCAAATGAAAGCTTGGAATCTCATGATCTGCACTATGGTGGTTGGGTTTCGATATCTTATTGGGTGTAGGCACAGGATCGTCCGAAAGGGACCTATGTCAAGGATTTTTTGAGAACTTGAGGTTTTATTTGTTTATATCAAAACACATGGTTTAATTTGGAAAGGTAACCGTGGTTAAAGTGGTTGCCAACAGAATCACTAGAATGCAGCACCTACAATTGTTTTTGAACAACAGGTGAATACAGTCTTATTTAGCAAATGTGTTTTTATTTACGTTTTCAATTATTTAACAAATTTTTACTGTCAGGTTTTGTTATTAAAAAACATGAAGTGCACTAAAATGTAGAGTTACATATTTGTTGTTTTTAAATTAAAAGATAGTAATAAATAAGACGAAAAAATGTCAAAACGTAGGAGAAAATGTTGGCAATTCCGTATCTTATCACGTAAATGAACGATTGCAAGAAAAAATGAAACAACGAAGAGAAAGAAACACATCTAAGGGTATCACGGGAAAATTCACGGCGACATCAAGAAACACTGTCATAGCAGATTTGGAACAGAAAGGGAGACAGACGCACAAGGTGATGAAAGAATGATCAGAACAGAGATAAAACAGGAACCTTCGAAAAAGAGATTAAACAGAAGAAGCAGAATTTAATTAAACAGTTTAAAAGCTGTTTACAAAAGGACAAGGGACTATGATTTTGGCTGTAAAGTACACATTATTCCAATAAAATGTAGATTGTATTGAACACCCGAATGTAGAAGTTTGCTAGACGGACAAAATTTGTAGTTATTGCATAGTACAAAGATTAATTCAAAAAGAAAACGCATATTATGTGCTGCTGTTTGAAAGGGAAAATAAGACTGCTACCACCAAATATGCCACCCCCGGCTTTTATCAAATATAGTATGTATGGAGAAACATCATAATATATTGAATTTTAGATTACACTAGGAGTACGCTTATTCTGCGCGTAATGGGATGAGTGAACTCAGATATTACCAAAGCATTATTTTGTTAATTTACGAGCAACGTGTTTGTATTGTTTCAAAAGTTCTAAAATAATTGACAATTAGGCTGGCCACACACTGTGGCGACAAAATGTTTTTTTTGTGTTTTGTTGTTGAACAGCTGACGAAATGTTCATCAAGCCATAATGGTTTAAATGTTTTTTCCTATTAGAATTGAGCAAACTCTACAAAACTATAAGTGACGAATAAATTATGTTTGCCAAAGGACATGAAAGGGCTTCGCCCCCCCCCCCCCGGCCAGACACCACCCCTTTTACTCCGCCCGTGATTAAAAAGCTATGACGGTTTGAATGCTTTTTTTACTGTGTAAACCTAGCTCTACAAAATTATGAGCCACTAATAAATTATGTTTGCCGAAGAAAATGGGGGGCCTGGCTCCCCGCACCCCCCATTTACGACACCTATGATTAACGTGCCATAATGATATGAGTTTTTCTTTTTTTATTAGTATTGAGTGAACCTTGCTCTACAAGGCTATGAGCGTCTAAAAACAGTTACACGCCAAAGCATTTGTATGCAACCCTCCAGATATACTCTGCTCCTTTATTAACATGCCAAGATGGTATGAATACTTTTTTTATTAGTATTGAGTAAACCTAGCTCTAAATAACTATGAGAGACTAAAAACAGTTACACGCTAAAGCAGTTGTTTCAAAAAGGCTATGGGGGAGCTTCGCCACCCCACACACCCCCTTTGAGCTGCCATGATGGTTTACATGCTTTTTCTCTTATAGTATTAAATAAACCTAGCAACGCTAAACTATCAGCGACTAATTACAAGCCAAAGCATTTGTTTGCAAAAAGAACATGGGGGGCTTCGCCCCCCACAACCTCCCGCCAAAGCAGTTGTTTGCAAAAGGACATGGGGGGGCTTCGCCCCCCCCCCACATCCAGCTCTTTACACTGGCCATTATTATAAAGCCATGATGGCTTAAATGCTTTTTTCTAATAGTATTAAATAGACTTAGCTCTACAAAACTATCGATGGCTCTACAAGCGACTATTTACACGGCAGAGCAGTTGTTTGTAAAAGGACATGGGGGGGCTTCGCTCCTCACGTCCTCCCGCAAAGCAGTTGGATGTAAAAGGACATGAGGGGCTTCGTCCCCCACGCCCTCCCGCAAAGCAGATGTTTGCAAAAGGACATAGGGAGGCTTCGCCCCCCAACAACTTCGCATTTACACTGCCCAACATTAAGAAACAAAAAGAAAATGGGGGGCTTTATTTTGCGGTTTTTTGCAAAAGGACATGGCCCCCCACATCCCCCTCCTTACACTGCCCATAATTATAAAGCCATGAAGGTTTAAATGCTTTTTTCTAATAGTATTAAATAAACATAGCTTCGCCCCCCACGCCCTCCCAACAAAGTGGTGTTTACAAGAGGAATTGGAGGGGCATCGCCCCCCACACCTTCCCCTTTACACTGCCCATGATTAAGAAGCCATGATAGTTTAAACCCCATGGCTTTCCCCTTTACACTGCTCATGATTAAGAAGCCATGATAGTTTTAATGCTTTTTTTAACTTTTTTAATTATAAGAAACTAATAACAGTTACATGCCTAAGCAGTTGTTTGCAAAGAGACATGGGGGGGCTTCGCCCCCCCACACCCCCCCCCCCCTTTGCAATGCCCATGATTATAAAGCCATGGTGGTTTAAATGTTTTTTTCTACTAGTATTAAATGAACCGGGGTAGCGGATTTGTACCCCCCGGATTTGTACCCCCCACAAAAAACGCTACGTCATTTTGACGTCACAGGAGGCGGGGCCTAAATCGCTCGAGAAACAGCCCTCGACTGGAAATGTACCCCCCAATACACTATTAAATCATCAACACCTAAATGGTTTGCAATTAAATTATTTCCCTTGAGTCTGACCCCGGAAATGTACCCCCCGGATTTGTACCCCCCGGATTTGTACCCCCGATTGAGATAGGACGAAATGAATGGCTAAAAAAGCTCCTCCGTGACATTTTACATATTTATACCTAGTTTCATGGCAAACAGTCCAACGGAATACGAGACCATAAACGTGAAACATATATAATCAAACTGACAAATTTTTTATGAATTTAGATATTTAAAACAATATTTTATCCAATACTTTCATCGCGTATTATTGACAGATTTTCTAGCTTACTTAATGATGAATAAGACTACACAATATAATAATAATAAGACATATTCGTAGAATAATATTAGGCAATAATTTATCGAACAGCCGTTGATTTACGAGAATTTAATTAAAAAAGTCAATAACAAGAACGAATATTGACCCGGTATATTTCCATGGTCGGTCAAACTGGATTTGAGCACAGGGGTACAAATCCGGGGTAGGACTTGAAGATTTGGCGACGGGGGGTACAAATCCGGGGGGCAAAAATCCGGGGGGTACAAATCCGGGGTATGCCCTAAGAATTTGACCACGGGGGTACAAATCCGGGGGGTACAAATCCGGGGGGGACAATGCCGGGGTCGGACTTAAGAGGTTTAATTGGATTTATATCAAGTATGCAGCTGTTAAGCCAACCGTGAAATGTCAGTTGATTAAAATACATAATAATTTATCCGTCCTAAAAGTTCGCAGCCGGAATTGTACCCCCCGTCCTGTGACGTCAAAATAACGTAGCGTTTTTTCTGGGGGGTATAAATCCGGGGGATACAATTCCGGCGACCCGTTTTAACTCAACAAAACTATCAGCAACTATTTAAACGCCAAAACAGTTGTTTTAAAAAGGACATGGGGGATCTTCGCCCCCCCTTTTAACTGGCCATGATTATAAAGCCATGATGGTTAAGATGCTTTTCTACTAATGGTATTAAATAAACCTAGCTAAATAAACCTACGAAACTATCAGCGACTAATTACACGCCAAAGCAGTTGTCTGTAAGAAGAACATGAGGGGGCTTCGCCCCCCACGCCCTCAAGCCAAAGCGGTTGTTTGCAAAAGGACACGGGGGGGCTTCGCTCCCCCCACAACCCCCTCATTACACTGGCCGTGATTATAAAGCCATGATGGTTTAAATGTTTTTTTCTATTAGTATTAAATGAACCTAGCTCTACAAAACTATAAGCAACTAATTACATGCCAAAGCAGTTGTTTTAAAAAGGACATGGGGGGACTTCGCCCCCCCACACCCCCCCTTAAGACGGCCCATGATTATAAAACCATGATGGTTTACATGCTTTTTTAATAATAGTATTTAAATAAACCTAGCTCTACAAACCTATCAGCGACTAATTACACGCCAAAGCAGTTGTTTGTAAAAAGATAATGGGGGGGCTTCATTTTGCGGTTGTTTGCAAAAGGACATGGGGGGCTTCGCCCCCACACCCCCCCTTTGAGCTGCCATGATGGTTTACATGCTTTTTCTCTCATAGTATTAAATAGACTTAGCTCTACAAAACTATCGATGGCTCTACAAGCGACCAATTACACGGCAGAGCAGTTGTTTGTAAAAGGACATGGGGGGGGCTTAGCTCCTCACGTCCTCCCGCAAAGCAGTTGGATGTAAAAGGACATGAGGGGCTTCGAACCCCACGCCCTCCCACAAAGCAGATGTTTGCAAAAGGACGTGGGGGGGATTCGCCCCACCACAACTTCGCCTTTACACTTCCCAAAATTAAGAATCCATGATAGTTTGAATGCTTTTTTACTGTGTAAATCTAGCTCTACAAGATTATGAGTGAATAATAAGAGTTACACGCCACAGCAGTTGTTTACAAAGTGACATGGGAGGCTTCGCCCCCCACAACTCTCCTTTACACTGCCCATAATTATAAAGCCATGAAGGTTTCAATCCTTTTTTTAAATAGTATTAAATAAACATAGCTTCACCCCCCACGCCCTCCCACCAAAGTGCTGTTTGCAAGAGAAATTGGAGGGGCTTCGCCCCCCACACCTTCCCCTTTACACTGTCCATGATTAAGAAGGCATGATAGTTAAATGCTTTTTTCGTACTGAGTAAAAAAAATAGCTCTACAAGATAATGAGCGACTAATAACAGTTACACGCCAAAGCAGTTATTTGCAAATGGACATGGGGGGGCCATAAAGCCAAGATGGTTTAAAAGTTTTTTCTAATAGTATTAAATAAACATAGCTTCGCCCCCCGCGCCTTCTCGCAAAGTGGTGTTTGCAAAAGGACTTGGGGGGGCTTCGCCCCTCACACCTTCCCCTTTACACTGCCCATGATTAAGAAGCCATAATAGTTTGAATGCTTTTTTCCTACTGTGCAAATCTATAGCTCTACAAGATTATGAGCGACTAATAACAGTTACACGTCGTAGCAGTTATTTGCAAATGGAAATGGGGAGGCTTCGCCCCCCCCACACCCCCCCTTTAAACTGGCCATGATGGTTTAAATAATCTCCTCTAATAGTATTAAATCAACTAACCTCTAAAAAAATAACAGCGAATAATTAGACAAGAGAGCAGTGGTTTGTAGAAGGACATGGAGGAGCTTCGCCCTCCCGCCAAAGCAGTTGTTGGCAAAAGGACATGGGGGGCCTTTGTTCCCCCCACATCTTCGACATTACACTGACCATGACTAAGAAGCCTTATTAGTTTGAAAGCTTTTTTTACTATGTAAATCTAGCTCTACAAGATTATGAGCGACTTAAAACAGTTAAACGCCAAAGCAGTTGTTTGCTAAGAGTCATGGGGGGGCCTCGCCCCCCACAATCCCCCCTACCCTCTACCTATAATTATAAAGCCATGATGGTTTAAATGTTTTTTCTATTAGTATTAAATGAACCTAGCTCTACAAATCTATCAGCAACTAATTACAAGCCAAAGCAGTTGTTTTAAAAAGGACATGGGGGGGCTTCGCACCCCCCACACCCCCCCTTTTGACGCCAATGATTATAAAGCCATGATGGTTTACATGCTTTTTTAATAATAGTATTTAAATAAACTTAGCTCTACAAACCTATCAGCGACTAATTACCCGCCAAAGCAGTTGTTTGTAAAAAGAAAGTGTGGGGGCTTTGCCCCCCACGCCCTCCCGCCAAATCGGTTGTTTGCAAAAGAACATGGGGGGCTTTGCCCCCCACGCCCTCTCGCCAAAGCAGTTGTTTGCAAAAGGACATGGGGAGGCTTCGCCCCCCACGCCCTCCCGCCAAAGCGGTTGTTTGCAAAAGAACATGGGGGGGGCTTAAAGCCATGATGATTTGAATGCTTTTTTTCTCCCGTGTAAACCAGCATTTTTTAACTATGCGACAATTTTACATTGGAAAAATACCATTTACATTTGTTTAGTTTCTAAAATCACTACAGGTTACTGTTTAGGGTACTTAAAGAAAGAAGTAAGCGAACCATCTAACCCCTTGAGCGTAGTCACGGACATATTCATCACCCAGGAGGCGGGGGACAATAAAGTAGTCATTGACATTGGATAAATCCACAGTAAACCTGGATCTGCCAGGGGCATATTTTCCGTCCAGCAAGGATAACAACCCCATTCGTAATCTCGTATATACAATTTTAGTGGCGCAGAGATCCGGGTTTTTATCCTTTTGGATCCTCGCCTTTTGGACCGCCTTTTTCAGTTTCAGAAGCTTGCTTATTCTTTGCCTTGGCCTACGGAAGCTCCCAGAGCTCTTGCTCGGGTTCTTGATCCGCTTGTGTGGTGCGGAATAACTGGTCACGAGGACGGCGCCAATAATGAGCCGTCCATGGATCCGCGACCTAATCCTCTTATTTTTGAATCTGGCTATCCTGACTTTATTATTATAAAACTAATTATACTACTATATATGCAAAATTAATTATTATTTTTGTGAATTTCTTGCTTGATTATGTATAGTAAAATTATGTAGGAAACAAATCATCAATCTACACATCTATAACTACAACATCCTACATTCTCAATTCAATTTCATACGTATTTAATTTGTCTTAATATAACTGATCGCATGCATCCTTCTTGGCACAAAAGTTTGTTATTAATACGAATTGCGCTATAAAAATATATTTTTTATCGCAATTTTATACAAAAATTGCGTTTGCTGGGATAAAATTCACATTTGTTTCATCAATGTACTTTTATACATGCAATAGTATCTTTACTCATTGTTTTTTAACGTTTTATTAATTGTACCTAAAAGAAACAATCAATAAATATTTTCTCTTAAATATATGGAATCAGCTGTTAGTAAAAGGAAAATGACAATGTGTTCCTGTTGGTTCCATCTAGAGTCATTCATATGAACTATTTCGACTGAGGCAACAAAACAGAAATGATGTATCTGAATTTTTATATTTCTAGGCATTGTTTTTTTCAATAATAAACATTTTAACGTAGACTTAAAAAACTAACAATTGATAGGCATGTAGCATGTCATTTAAGTGTTTCGTGAAATACTTTTTTTCTAAATTCCACTGTTATTTTCCTTTTATTTTGAAACAATCTTTATTTGTATCCCGTAGTTTACGAAAGTAAATTATTTCCCAATGTTAAACTTATGATGATTTTTTGCAAGTTAAAATATTAAATTACTCAAAAAATACTAAACCAATATGCTTCATAATTTAATGGCATATTCCCTGTGAGATACTTAACGTTTGTGCGAAATTTGGAATTGATTAGTGTAGCGGTTTTTTAGTTACCGCGTTACGTACACACACACTCACACACTCACACACTCACACAGTGACGGACAACGAATCTTCAACTCCGCTGATACATAGACTCGTTCACTTCGTTCACTCATCGATTAGACGTCATAATTCTTGATTCCAAATTACATATTTTGGGCTACTATTTAGGCCTTCATAAGATTTTTCAACCCAGCGAAGCGGGTTAACAACAGCTAGTGAAATAAATAAACTAAAACAAATAGTTATTTGAAAATCGACTGTAAATGTGTTTATAAAACACACATGATTTTAAATAGGTTGTTTTGGATCGGTAACGGCAATAATGAATTAATGTTTTCAAAACTTTGTTTCGTAGGTTTTATATTATTATAATAAAACTTTCTGTAATTCAGTATATATGGCTAAATACATCTCGTCTTGAGCCGAAGTGAAACGGTTTTCTAAATCTCCTTATAAATAAATGTTTAAAGTTTGCCTCAATATATATATATATATATATATATATATATATATATATATATATATATTTATTGGTTTCAGTTCCATTAATGACAAATGGTTTTGCTGAAAATATTTGTTTATTACACTCAGCTGCTTTGTTTGAAATTTATATTCCCATGTTAAATCTCATGGACGAATTTGAAACTTTATGGGCGTCCAGGGCTCTTCCCTTTCGTCTAACCTTCATAAAATTTATTTCCTGCAAAACTACACGCTAAGCACTTTCCAATGACACCAAAAACATGAAAATCGGTTCAGTAGTTTAGGAGGAGTCTTTGTAACAAAAAATCTGCTCGTGTATTAAATAAGTAATATAATATATAGAAGATATGGGGGATCCAAAATGTTAGCGAAAAATGAGTACCCTGTCAAAATTAAGAACCAATCACCAAACAATAATTGGCGGCGGCCCAAAGTCAATACCTTGAAAAACATTGATAAAAATGAAGTTGAGTGATATTTTCCAAAAATTTTCACATGGTGGGAAAAGCCGCAATTTTTAAACTTGATTTTAGTCAGGTTCCCTTGGTCCGATTTTGGTAAACTTTGGATATGTTAAAATATACATTTTATTTAGTAGAATTTCATCAAAAAACGTCTCCTTGCAGTTTTTTTAAGGTCATTGAGTAGACTGACTGGACCAATATTGTAAAAGTGATTCATTTATTCAAATAAAAATTCAATGTTCTTATAAGGGTAAAATTTTAAATTAAAAATCATAATCTTGAATTTTATGTTGAACATTTTGTATGATGTGGAATGAAGTATTCAACCTAGTTCCACCAGGTTTGTGGCTGATCGCACCAAGGTCACACAGGTGTTAATGTTTACAATGTGACGTTCGGCACTCGCTCTGACCTATGTAACACAACTTTAACATGTACCAGTCTCTAAACCCTAAAACTAACATTTCACATACATGAAAAATTCATGATCATGTCATGGCCAAATTTTCATGATTTTAAGATCAAATGAAACAAGTTGCAAAACGATATTCCATCTAATGAAGCTAAAATTCATCCTAAAAACCTTAAAATTAAATTATGTTTTTATAAAAATACTAAAAAACCTATTGCTAGAAATCGAGCAATTGTTATGTATTGATTTCAAAATAAAAATAATTATGGTTCACTATTCTAGAACTATTTTGTTAAGTATATGGTTGAACATCCTGTTATTCTGAAATGTTTTATAAAAGCTTTTTAAAACTAAATCTTTTGTGAATTCTCAGTCATTTTTAAGGAGATGTCCATGTTTCGCGACCCTAAGTAGCGTATGACCCGTCTTAATCTCAAACCGAACTAAAATGGTTCAATAAATCTACTTATAATCAATGTTAAGTCTGTTTCTTTTTTCTTTTATTTATATTTATATTTATATTTATATGTATATTTATATTTATATTTATATTTATATTTATATTTATATTTATATTTATATTTATATTTATATTTATATTTATATTTATATTTATATTTATATTTATATTTATAGAATTTATATATAAGAATAAAAGAAGACAGGAATAAAATTAAACTTCTCAGCGGGGCAAAGTTTTTAAAATAACTAATTACTTTATACTCGAAACTTCAGTATGGGTAAGAAATTCCTCACGGAATTTAAGAAATTCATTTATATCATCTGCTTTAAAAGTGTACATGTTTACACTTTTGTACATTCTACACTTCGAAATTTCGACGGTGCATCAGCATTCATTTCACATTAAGAAATGAATGCATGTTAGTTTATATGGATCTTCATTGCTTGGCACATCTTCATGTCTCTGTTTTACAGTTAATTCTACACTACATCTACGCGTCAGTTTCTTGCATTTATCTTTGTTAAGTCTTAACAACAACAACCGGTAAGAATATGGACAAACCACTGATTTTCCGATGAACTAATCTCTAAATAACATTTATAAAATAGCCATTTGCCGTAAAAATAAATTGTTCAACACACATAATGGCCAAAGAATTAAATTTTCAAACAGACCCGCTTTCTATTTCGCATCTAAAATACATATTTGGCCAATTTTTACCCAAGCAAAAACATAACTTTCTAAGAAAAGCCTTCATTAATTTAGTCATATTGTTATTGGTACATTTCAAAATCAAGGATTTAGATAGGGTAACCGTTAACACTTCAATATCCTCCCATTCCAAGTACATGTAGAAAATACAGGTTTTAAATTTATAATGTGTTTTAAACTTGAATTTTTCAGGTTAACATTAAACTAATGTTGATATTTTAAAGCTCAAAACGTTGAAAAACGTATCAATGTGTCTTCACTGTCAATAGTTTGTTATAAAATCCCATCTCCAGAGCACCTCCTATTTACTTATGTTCCTTCTTAAGTTTCCTTTTCAAGAAAAGAAATATCTATACTTATTTAATACGCGAGCAGTTTTTTTGTTACAAAGACTCCTCCTAAACTACTGAACCGATTTTCATGTTTTTGGTGTCATTGGAAAGAGCTTGGCATGAAGTTTTGCAGGAAATAAAATTTAAAAAGGTTTGACTAAAGGGAAGAGTCCTAGACGCCCTTAAAGTTTAATATTAGCCCATAAGATTTAACATGGGAATAGAAATTTCAAATAAAGCAGCTGATTGGAGCAAAACAAGTTTTTCAGCAAAGCCATATGTTGTTAATGGAATTGAAACCATTGCATGTAGAGCTGGAGGAATTTCAGTTGATGGAAGATGTAAATCAATAAACTATTATCCTAATACATACTTAAGGTCAGAATTCAGTTTTAAAAACATTTGTTTTGAATAACATGTGTGAAGATCTTAATATTTACATATGTTTATATTCCAAATAAAAAAATTAAAAAATTCTTAAGTATAAATTCTATCAATATAAATAGAAATTAAAGAAAAAGAAGCAGACTTAACATTCATTATGAGTATAAATTTATTGAACCATTTTAGTTCGGTTTAAGATTAAGACAGGTCGTACGCTACTTAGGGCCGCCTTCCCCAATTAAGGTTTAAAGTAAACGTGAATTTAATTTAAACCATATGAATATTCTAATTTTTAAATTATAAACCATATTATCAGGCAAATTCAAATGTTACTAAACTTAAGTTCAGAAGTTCAAATAAAACTAGATATGGGGAAAGCAGCTCTTAGTAACATATACCCTACTGAATTTCAGAAAGTTTTAGAATAATACATTTAAAACCCAATAATACATTTTTTACCCATTTAAAAACATTAGTGTTGTGTAAACAAATTTGCAGTCGATTTTCAAATATCAATTTGTTTTGGTTAATTTTCTTTCATATGGTGCTTGGGGTATTTCAAAAATAATTAATTTATGTGTATTTCATCTTGCTGAACTTGGTTGAGTATACGCTTCAATTAGAGTTTATGGTGAATGATAATGTAAAGCGTTTGTGAGGAATTATCTACAATTATCCTAAAGAAATTTATATGAAAATGTAAATTAATTTAGTTCAACTATGAAATGCTAACCTTGAATGATGTAAACATGTAAATAATATAATTTTAACAATTCTTTTTGTGTTTAGTGATGTTCTATAGTAAAAAGAACCCAGTTTCCAGTAATTCCTGTATAGGTAACTAGGTATAGGTATAGGTCAGAGTCAGTCCATGATATATGGACTACTGTATATGTGGCGGCAGGTCAAGCCAACTCCTTTGAGGTGCTCATAATATCCGTAGAAAACACTAAAGAAACATGGACATCTCTTTAAATATGAATGAGTATTCACAAGAAATTTAATTAAAAAATCTTTTGTAAAAAATTTCAGTACAACACGAAATTCAACCATAAAATTAATAAAATATTTCTAGAATACTACACCATGATTATTTTTATGTTGAAATCAATACATAACAATTGCTCGATTTCGAGCAACAGGTTTACTAGTAGTAAATTAATATGATTACAGACTGTTGGTCTTAGTTTCAATATGGCAAATACTCTTCCTTATTTTCTGTTGTCTTAAAAAACTTCAGTATTTTAAGAAATCAAAATCATAATGACATTTGCTTGCCCTGCATTCTATGGCATATCTCTGGAACTATTTCATATCTTGATCATCTGTTTTGTTACAAACATAAAATGTGAATTTGAAAAAGTTCACAGGTTCTCCCACAGATAGTAGCACTTTAGCTGAAATTTCAAAACGATCTTGCGTGAAGACTTTTCATGGAATATTTTCCAAACCCGCAAAAGGAACATCTAGAGAGTAATAGCTTTAATTTGATACCTAATATGTGTAGAAAAATTAATTTATAGGGGTCAATTTGCTCTGGACAAAATTCCAGAAATTCTTTTAATAATATAGATAATCATTGTATACACCTATATGTATTTAAATGAATATAAATATATTTTCATATTCATGTAATTCAATTTTTTTCACTAAAAACCAAATCAACTGTATAACATTAGATAAAATAGTAATATTAAATGTCAGTCCGCGAAATTTTTGGGACTGTTTCAATTTTGTTTTAACTTTAGTGAGTTTTCATTCAAATTTATTAAAAACAGTCCTGTCTAAGGAACGTGTCGGCCCTGTAGTAACAAGATCGTGCCTCAATCATTCTACACTCATCCTTCACTCATATCCTATACTCTTTCCTGTGAGCAATGTTGTCCGTGCGTGTTTGTTTGTTTGCATGATTATCTCTAAAACGGCTCCGAGGATTTCCTTCAAAGTCTTGAAAAAAGTAATTTATGACTCAAAACGTTTCCTATGCAGACTACTTGGCCAGAGAAAATCTGAGAAAGTAATAAAATGTTAATCTGAATTTTAAAGTTGTAAAATTTTAACATAGGCCTTATGAGTTGTCATGTTAGCAACTAAAGTGTAAACAAATTAAGTAATCATAACAGCTGTTTGGAAACAACAGTCATCTAGGACAAATACAGCGTACGGGATAAAAATTGAATGGAGTAATAACAGGATTTTTATTTGTCAATTTTGATTTTTATTTACTGAAATATTTGATAGTAATTGGATGAACTGGCAATCATGAACAAATACTGAGCAAGGCTCGGTCCATCAGGTACTTCGCCTTAAAATACCCCTTCATGGTTGTCGGCGTCTAATATGATAAATGGTAATAGTATGGGAAAGTAGATATAATTATAAAATTTTAAAATTTATGTGGTTTAAACAACTGATACACATCATACGTAGTATTTATGTAAACAAAATGTTTATGTTATGTTTATTCTATAGAGACATAGATTTGAAATAAAGGTTTAAACAATGTAATAAAATCAACTCGAACAATTGTGTTTTGAATAGTTTATTCTGAACTCACTTACAGTGGTTGGTTATCTGATACTTGAACCCCGGCGCCATTGGAATTATGCGGGTGGATCATATTTCTGAAAAAAAATAAATGTTTAATCGAACGATAACACAGAGAAGAATTGAACCCTCTGTGATGACGACTGTCCGCCATAATGGCGTGAGCTGATGATCGAAGCGTCATCAGCTTTTGAATAGTCACAGTGTCAGATATAGGCCTAGGCTCTTTGAGGCCTTAAGACGATGACACACTATCACACATTTCATCACACAAGACATCACACCACACATCACACAGGACAAACGGGAGGATGTGTGATGGTGTGTCAGGGTCCGCGCATCACACAAGACATCACACCACACATCACACAGGACAAAAGGGAGGATGTGTGATGGTGTGTCAGGGTCCTCGCATCACACAAGACATCACACCACACATCGTCGCGAGCGCTCTTGAGGCGGTTTTTTGGCGAAATATCATATCAAAGAAAAGTCTGGTACACTCGGCACATTATATCTCGACCCTTGGCCTAGTCCATTGCTGGAGCTGTCAGATATTGTTTATTGGCAATGATTTTGGACAACAAACAATGTAAAAACAAATTGTTACAAACATCAACTGTATTTTGTTTATAAATAACAATTAAGATATACACTGACAGCTGTTGGAAAATGCTAACACGTCAGGCTAGTACAACTTTGCGAATCAGCTGTGGTCTCCTGATGAATTTCACTCCACTCCAATTGCTCAAGTGTAAAGGGTTCCCAAGTGTCAAGATATAATGCGCCAAGTATACGGTGTCTTGTATGGTGTGTCAGGGTCTATTTTGCCCCGAGCGCCGCCCCGCACGCGTTGAAATTTATATAATATTGCAATTCGCCTAATTAATTTAATTAGCAATTAAAGTTAGTGAAATATCGGAAGTTTATGCTAAGAGTTTGTATCGTGTAATTTTTGGATTAGTTGGGTTAAAGTTAAAAGTTTATTTTACGAGTTTTGAGTACTTAAATATTGATATAAATACAGGATGTTTTTTACGCACCCATTTTTAAGATTGAAAAGCGCACATATAAATATGAAATGAGCATTGTTTTGTTGGTATTTACATCTATACTTATTTAATACGCGAGCAGTTTTTTTGTTACAAAGACTCCTCCTAAACTACTGAACCGATTTTCATGTTTTTGGTGTCATTGGAAAGAGCTTGGCATGAAGTTTTGCAGGAAATAAAATTTAAAAAGGTTTGACTAAAGGGAAGAGTCCTAGACGCCCTTAAAGTTTAATATTAGCCCATAAGATTTAACATGGGAATAGAAATTTCAAATAAAGCAGCTGATTGGAGCAAAACAAGTTTTTCAGCAAAGCCATATGTTGTTAATGGAATTGAAACCATTGCATGTAGAGCTGGAGGAATTTCAGTTGATGGAAGATGTAAATCAATAAACTATTATCCTAATACATACTTAAGGTCAGAATTCAGTTTTAAAAACATTTGTTTTGAATAACATGTGTGAAGATCTTAATATTTACATATGTTTATATTCCAAATAAAAAAATTAAAAAATTCTTAAGTATAAATTCTATCAATATAAATAGAAATTAAAGAAAAAGAAGCAGACTTAACATTCATTATGAGTATAAATTTATTGAACCATTTTAGTTCGGTTTAAGATTAAGACAGGTCGTACGCTACTTAGGGCCGCCTTCCCCAATTAAGGTTTAAAGTAAACGTGAATTTAATTTAAACCATATGAATATTCTAATTTTTAAATTATAAACCATATTATCAGGCAAATTCAAATGTTACTAAACTTAAGTTCAGAAGTTCAAATAAAACTAGATATGGGGAAAGCAGCTCTTAGTAACATATACCCTACTGAATTTCAGAAAGTTTTAGAATAATACATTTAAAACCCAATAATACATTTTTTACCCATTTAAAAACATTAGTGTTGTGTAAACAAATTTGCAGTCGATTTTCAAATATCAATTTGTTTTGGTTAATTTTCTTTCATATGGTGCTTGGGGTATTTCAAAAATAATTAATTTATGTGTATTTCATCTTGCTGAACTTGGTTGAGTATACGCTTCAATTAGAGTTTATGGTGAATGATAATGTAAAGCGTTTGTGAGGAATTATCTACAATTATCCTAAAGAAATTTATATGAAAATGTAAATTAATTTAGTTCAACTATGAAATGCTAACCTTGAATGATGTAAACATGTAAATAATATAATTTTAACAATTCTTTTTGTGTTTAGTGATGTTCTATAGTAAAAAGAACCCAGTTTCCAGTAATTCCTGTATAGGTAACTAGGTATAGGTATAGGTCAGAGTCAGTCCATGATATATGGACTACTGTATATGTGGCGGCAGGTCAAGCCAACTCCTTTGAGGTGCTCATAATATCCGTAGAAAACACTAAAGAAACATGGACATCTCTTTAAATATGAATGAGTATTCACAAGAAATTTAATTAAAAAATCTTTTGTAAAAAATTTCAGTACAACACGAAATTCAACCATAAAATTAATAAAATATTTCTAGAATACTACACCATGATTATTTTTATGTTGAAATCAATACATAACAATTGCTCGATTTCGAGCAACAGGTTTACTAGTACAACCTATTATTTAAGTCTGATTACATTTAGTTTACACAAGCTGATGGCAACCCGCTTTGCTGGGTCTGACAAAATGAAATGTAGGCTTAACGTATAAGTTTTGTAAAAAATCATAATATGTTGATGTTTCTCCAAACTTACCTAAGTAAATTTGAGAATATTGGGATGGTATATTTGGTGGTGAAAGTCTTTTTCCCCCTTTCAAACAGCATGGATTTTGCGTTCCTCTTCGCATTTCTTTGCTATGGAATAACTACAAATTTTGTCCATCTTGCCAATTAATACATTCGGGTGTTCATTACAATTTATATTTGGTTATATTATTGCAAAACCACCAAATACAATGCATGACTGTACTTCATGGTCCTAATGAACAGCTTACAGTAGGTTGATTTAAATCAGTTTCTATTTGATCTCTATTTTGAAGGTTCAAAAGAAGGAGATTTGAGAAAACTATTTAGAACTGTACACCCCCGACATAATATCCCCTGCCTGTCCTTAGGTCATGTAAGAAGACACAAAATACACATTTAACTGCATTACCAGTGGCGCACCCAGAAATTTTCCTTGGGAGAGGGGACATAGCTACGGGGGGGCTTGCGGGTATGGAAATAACCCCGTTGCAGCAGACCTGCATACTCAGCGAATTTCAAATGCAAAACAACATATTTCAAAAAGAAAATTCTCTCGTACGCTTTGGAATTTTCTTATCTTATTTTGAACTATCTTTAAAGTTTTAGGACAAAAGGTATGTAACTTGTAACTACGTGAGGAAAACTTAATAATTTTACAAACTCAAAACTTAAGAAATCATAGACTCAATAGTTCGCCTCATGAAACTATAACTTGTCCGTCTGTCTGTCTGACCGATCGTCTTTCAATCGTCCTTTCCCAGCTGACGCGAGCAAGATGTGCCCGGTAGGGAATTCTTCTAAGAACTGTATCAACAACCTTTAAGACACTCCCTATCGGGGATGACAGCCAATGAGGAGGCAATTATCTGCTCGGCGGGAGGAAGAAAGAAGAGGAGTGGGAGAAGGAGACCTGACGACGAGAGGGAAGACGCGGGTGTGTGATGGGAGTGAGCTAGGAGTGTGTGCTGTGGGTAATTTGGATTCCTTTGTTATTTATAAGAAGGTACTGTAAATACTTCAATATCATGTAAACATATTTAATAAGAAGGTATTATCTCATTTTTTCAATTTGAAGTTATCAGGTTATTCATTTAATATGTAATCAATGTAATAATAACTTACAAGTTAATTATTAATGTGAATTATAACCATTGATATTTTAAGCTCAAGTTTGTCAGGGCAAACACTGTAAATTCAATTTTACTTTAATTTTGTTCTCATTTGATTTTCCTGTTTCATTTGAATTTTGGTTACCTCGATATTTTTTGCTTTGTTTATTAAATTGAACAAAATGAGATAATACCTTCTTATTAAATATGTTTACATGATATTGAAGTATTTACAGTACCTTCTTATAAATAACAAAGGAATCCAAATTACCCACAGCACACACTCCTCGCTCACTCACACATCACACACCCGCGTCTTCCCTCTCGTCGTCAGGTCTCCTTCTCCCACACTGAGAACTGGCAAACTCTACATTTTATTGTACTTCGTGTTATTAATAACCTAACATCATTTAATAAATAATTGAAAAATGTAAATAAAAACATATTTCCTAATTCACCTGTCATGCAAAAATAATTGTAGGTGCTGCATTTTGTTGGTAACCATTGAAACTATTTCAAATTAAACCATATGATGTGATATAAACAAATAAAACCCAAAGCACTTCCAAAATCCTTGACATGGGTCTCTTTTAGACGATCCTGTGCCTAAGCCCTAAAAGATATTGAGCCCCAACCCCATAGTGCGCACATCATGAGATTCCAAGCTTTAATTTGACTCCAAGATCAAGGGTCTTCGTTACGTAGTTTTTTATATTGATTGATTGATTGATTATGTGTTCAAACAATCTGCCATTGGCATTTGTGTAAAGTTGCATGTGCTCTCTCCATCAAATTTCCGAACACATGATGCAAGGTACCTCTTTGAATTTCTTGCATTAAATTTGTTATGTTTGTTTTGAGGTGCTGAATATCCTTTGAATTTTTTCGTAGGCCTTACTTTTTATGTATCCCCAAAGAAAAAAATATAGTGGGGTCAAATCAGGGGGATCCTGAGGGAAATAACCCTTCACTGACAAAATAAGGTTTTGGGTTGCGTTTAAAAAAACACCCTGTATAAATCAATCATTACCACCAATGTAATACATTTATTTCTTTGCTTCTAAAGGTGACTCCACACATGCGTTATTCGGCATGCAGCGAGCAGCGATTCGCCGAATCTCGAGTAGTGTGGAGGGGTGTTTATGTACTTGGCAAGTAGCAAACATTAGTGCTTGTTCATTGTCGGTCCTACAGCGAGACAAATAATTCACCGAACGTCGAACATTCGGTGCATGCCGAATAACGCATGTGTGGAGGCGCCTTAAGGAGCATATGAAATACTATTAACTTACAATAACATGCTATAAATAAATAACCACGATACAGCAAAAAGGCAATAACAAATTTAAACATTTGAAAAATAGAGAACATAGCAATTATATAGGGTGTTTCAGAATTCGTGTCGGATTCTTTTAGCGAATTTCCTTAAAGGAATAAGCTATTACAGTAGTACTCATGGCAAGACCTAAGTCCGAGACCATGTTAACTTTTCATTTTGGGGTCCCCAGAAGCAGAAAACACCATTCGTTCGAATTTATGTATATATATATATATTTATTTATGAAAATGGATCTTTTCCGTTATACGTATACCACCATTCCTAATTTACCCTTCTAGCTTGATTTTTTACCGAGCACCATAAACTAGGTCAAATAATAATTATAAATCGTTTTTAAGTGGAAATTCATTGTAAGAATATTTTACCTGCTGTTTCGTTATCTTATCTACTGTTATCTTTGTTTAGACGCGATAAGCCAGCGTCTGGCCGTCTAGTGGTCCCTGTTGCAGTTGGTTAGGTTAGGTAAGGTTAGGTTATAAATAGTAAGACTAAATTACTTACATCTACCGTCAGAACAGCTCAAAAAATTGTCAACATGTTCAGGACGTCTTTTAGGTTATGCCGTTATGATATGTTATGTTATGATAGGTTATGTTATGTTATCTTTTAGGTTATGTTATCAGGACATAAGGTTAGGTTATGATAGGTTAGGTTAGGTTAGGTTACCTAACTTAACCTATACTAGTCTAACTTACCTAAATCAAGCTTGAAAAACAAACTCGAAACAGTGGTATACGTATAACGGAAAAGATCCATGAAAATGGACGAATAGTGTTTTTGGCATCTGGGGACCTCCAAAAGAAAAGTTATGATGGTCTCGGGCTTAGGTCTTACCATGAGACCTACAGTAACAGCTTCTTCCCTATAGGGGAAATTTGCTAAAATAAATAAAACAGGCTCTTCAGGAAGGGCAAGTATACTCAGAAAGAAATCATGTTTAATCAGCTTGTAAAAGAACTGTCTTTTTCAATTGGTGAACATTACTACGAGTGGGTAGGTGCCAGGTTTATAACAACTATAAGTAAATTGGCTCATTTTTGAAACTTTAAGACCTTGCTAGACATGCAGCTGTTGGGTTTTAGAATTTTAAGAACCTATCAAGCAGAATAACAAAAAAAATACTAAATGTCACTACATTTAGTAATTACTGAAATTATCTTAATTTGGAGCCATTTTTAATTTATGGAGCTGAGACTTGGATACTGATTAAGAAAGAGGAGAGAAAGCTAATTATTTTTGAAAATAAGATAATAAGAGAAGTTTTTTGATCAGTCAATGACCATGGAGAGTGTAGAATAAGGCATAATGCGGGATTGAGAAGGATGTAAAAGGAAACTGATGTAACTGCCCATGTAAGAGCTAGACGACTAAGATGGGTTGGGCATGTCATAACAAAAGAACAAGGTACCCTTTTAAAAGAGGTGGGAATGGGAAAACCGGATGGAAGACGACCGCCGGGAAGACGCAGAAGAAAATGATGGGACAGCGTAAGGGCAGATCTGACCAAAGTAGGAGCAGGATTGGAGGAAGCAAGGGATCGGGAACGATGGAAGGCACTTGTTGGCGAGGCCAAAACCCTACTTGGGTTCAAATGGCCGTGGGAATAAGTAAGAGTAAGAGAAAGTAACTGACATTTGTAACCGATGTTTGTTTTTTGTTCGCAGGCAACCCTGGTGGCGTCGCTGGTTACGTTCGGCTACATGCAAGAGTGGCTGACGTCTAGGTGCCGCCCCGTCTAGTCGCCACCTAGCCATAGCGTCAGATCGGCTACATGCAAGAGTGGCTGACGTCTAGGTGCCGCCCCGTCTAGTCGCCACCTAGCCATAGCGTCAGATCGGCTACATGCAAGAGTGGCTGACGTCTAGGTGCCACCCCGTCTAGTCGCCACCTAGCCATAGCGTCAGATCGGCTACATGCAGGAGTGGCTGACGTCTAGGTGCCACCCCGTCTAGTCGCCACCTAGCCATAGCGTCAGATCGGCTACATGCAAGAGTGGCTGACGTCTAGGTGCCACCCCGTCTAGTCGCCACCTAGCCATAGCGTCAGATCGGCTATATGCAGGAGTGGCTGACGTCTAGGTGCCACCCCGTCTAGTCGCCACCTAGCCATAGCGTCAGATCGGCTACATGCAAGAGTGGCTGACGTCTAGGTGCCACCCCGTCTAGTCGCCACCTAGCCATAGCGTCAGATCGGCTATATGCAGGAGTGGCTGACGTCTAGGTGCCACCCCGTCTAGTCACCACCTAGCCATAGCGTCAGATCGGCTACATGCAGGAGTGGCTGACGTCTAGGTGCCACCCCGTCTAGTCGCCACCTAGCCATAGCGTCAGATCGGCTACATGCAGGAGTGGCTGACGTCTAGGTGCCACCCCGTCTAGTCGCCACCTAGCCATAGCGTCAGATCGGCTACATGCAGGAGTGGCTGACGTCTAGGTGCCACCCCGTCTAGTCGCCACCTAGCCATAGCGTCAGATCGGCTACATGCAGGAGTGGAGGGGTAGACGTCTAGGTGCCACCCCGTCTAGTCGCCACCTAGCCATAGCGTCAGATCGGCTACATGCAGGAGTGCCTGACGTCTAGGTGCCACCCCGTCTAGTCGCCACCTAGCCATAGCGTCAGATCGGCTACATGCAGGAGTGGAGGGGTAGACGTCTAGGTGCCACCCCGTCTAGTCGCCACCTAGCCATAGCGTCAGATCGGCTACATGCAGGAGTGGAGGAGTAGACGTCTAGGTGCCACCCCGTCTAGTCGCCACCTAGCCATAGCGTCAGATCGCCTACATGCAGGAGTGGAGGGGTAGACGTCTAGGTGCCACCCCGTCCAGTCGCCACCTAGCCATAGCGTCAGATCGGCTACATGCAGGAGTGGAGGAGTAGACGTCTAGGTGCCACCCCGTCTAGTCGCCACCTAGCCATAGCGTCAGATCGCCTACATGCAGGAGTGGAGGGGTAGACGTCTAGGTGCCACCCCGTCCAGTCGCCACCTAGCCATAGCGTCAGATCGGCTACATGCAGGAGTGGCTGACGTCTAGGTGCCACCCCGTCCAGTCGCCACCTAGCCATAGCGTCAGATCGCCTACATGCAGGAGTGGCTGACGTCTAGGTGCCGCCCCGTCTAGTCGCCACCTAGCCATAGCGTCAGATCGGCTACATGCAGGAGTGGAGGAGTAGACGTCTAGGTGCCACCCCGTCTAGTCGCCACCTAGCCATAGCGTCAGATCGCCTACATGCAGGAGTGGAGGGGTAGACGTCTAGGTGCCGCCCCGTCTAGTCGCCACCTAGCCATAGCGTCAGATCGGCTACATGCAGGAGTGGAGGAGTAGACGTCTAGGTGCCACCCCGTCTAGTCGCCACCTAGCCGTAGCGTCAGATCGCCTACATGCAGGAGTGGCTGACGTCTAGGTGCCACCCCGTCTAGTCGCCACCTAGCCATAGCGTCAGATCGGCTACATGCAGGAGTGGAGGGGTAGACGTCTAGGTGCCACCCCGTCTAGTCGCCACCTAGCCGTAGCGTCAGATCGCCTACATGCAGGAGTGGCTGACGTCTAGGTGCCACCCCGTCTAGTCACCACCTAGCCATAGCGTCAGATCTGCTACATGCAGGAGTGGAGGGGTAGACGTATAGGTGCCGCCCCGTCTAGTCGCCACCTAGCCATAGCGTCAGATCGGCTACATGCAGGAGTGGCTGACGTCTAGGTGCCGCCCCGTCTAGTCGCCACCTAGCCATAGCGTCAGATCGGCTACATGCAGGAGTGGCTGACGTCTAGGTGCCACCCCGTCTAGTCGCCACCTAGCCATAGCGTCAGATCGGCTACATGCAGGAGTGGCTGACGTCTAGGTGCCGCCCCGTCTAGTCGCCACCTAGCCATAGCGTCAGATCGGCTACATGCAGGAGTGGCTGACGTCTAGGTGCCGCCCCGTCTAGTCGCCACCTAGCCATAGCGTCAGATCGGCTACATGCAGGAGTGGCTGACGTCTAGGTGCCGCCCCGTCTAGTCGCCACCTAGCCATAGCGTCAGATCGGCTACATGCAGGAGTGGCTGACGTCTAGGTGCCGCCCCGTCTAGTCGCCACCTAGCCATAGCGTCAGATCTGCTACATGCAGGAGTGGAGGGGTAGACGTCTAGGTGCCACCCCGTCTAGTCGCCACCTAGCCGTAGCGTCAGATCTGCTACATGCAGGAGTGGAGGGGTAGACGTCTAGGTGCCACCCCGTCTAGTCGCCACCTAGCCATAGCGTCAGATCGGCTACATGCAGGAGTGGCTGACGTCTAGGTGCCGCCCCGTCTAGTCGCCACCTAGCCATAGCGTCAGATCTGCTACATGCAGGAGTGGAGGGGTAGACGTCTAGGTGCCACCCCGTCTAGTCGCCACCTAGCCATAGCGTCAGATCGGCTACATGCAGGAGTGGCTGACGTCTAGGTGCCGCCCCGTCTAGTCGCCACCTAGCCATAGCGTCAGATCTGCTACATGCAGGAGTGGAGGGGTAGACGTCTAGGTGCCACCCCGTCTAGTCGCCACCTAGCCGTAGCGTCAGATCTGCTACATGCAGGAGTGGAGGGGTAGACGTCTAGGTGCCACCCCGTCTAGTCGCCACCTAGCCATAGCGTCAGATCTGCTACATGCAGGAGTGGAGGGGTAGACGTCTAGGTGCCACCCCGTCTAGTCGCCACCTAGCCGTAGCGTCAGATCGCCTACATGCAGGAGTGGCTGACGTCTAGGTGCCACCCCGTCTAGTCGCCACCTAGCCATAGCGTCAGATCGGCTACATGCAGTAGAGGAGGGGTAGACGTCTAGGTGCCACCCCGTCTAGTCGCCACCTAGCCATAGCGTCAGATCGCCTACATGCAGGAGTGGCTGACGTCTAGGTGCCACCCCGTCTAGTCGCCACCTAGCCATAGCGTCAGATCGGCTACATGCAGGAGTGGCTGACGTCTAGGTGCCACCCTGTCTAGTCGCCACCTAGCCATAGCGTCAGATCGGCTACATGCAGGAGTGGCTGACGTCTAGGTGCCGCCCCGTCTAGTCGCCACCTAGCCATAGCGTCAGATCGGCTACATGCAGGAGTGGAGGGGTAGACGTCTAGGTGCCACCCCGTCTAGTCGCCACCTAGCCAAAGCGTCAGATCGCCTACATGCAGGAGTGGCTGACGTCTAGGTGCCACCCCGTCTAGTCGCCACCTAGCCATAGCGTCAGATCGGCTACATGCAGGAGTGGCTGACGTCTAGGTGCCACCCTGTCTAGTCGCCACCTAGCCATAGCGTCAGATCGGCTACATGCAGGAGTGGCTGACGTCTAGGTGCCGCCCCGTCTAGTCGCCACCTAGCCATAGCGTCAGATCGGCTACATGCAGGAGTGGAGGGGTAGACGTCTAGGTGCCACCCCGTCTAGTCGCCACCTAGCCGTAGCGTCAGATCGCCTACATGCAGGAGTGGCTGACGTCTAGGTGCCACCCCGTCTAGTCGCCACCTAGCCATAGCGTCAGATCGGCTACATGCAGGAGTGGAGGGGTAGACGTCTAGGTGCCACCCCGTCTAGTCGCCACCTAGCCGTAGCGTCAGATCGCCTACATGCAGGAGTGGCTGACGTCTAGGTGCCACCCCGTCTAGTCGCCACCTAGCCATAGCGTCAGATCGGCTACATGCAGTAGAGGAGGGGTAGACGTCTAGGTGCCACCCCGTCTAGTCGCCACCTAGCCATAGCGTCAGATCGCCTACATGCAGGAGTGGAGGGGTAGACGTCTAGGTGCCACCCCGTCTAGTCGCCACCTAGCCATAGCGTCAGATCGCCTACATGCAGGAGTGGCTGACGTCTAGGTGCCACCCCGTCTAGTCGCCAAATAGCCATAGCGTCAGATCGGCTACATGCAGGAGTGGAGGGATAGACGTCTAGGTGCCACCCCGTCTAGTCGCCACCTAGCCATAGCGTCAGATCGGCTACATGCAGGAGTGGAGGGGTAGACGTCTAGGTGCCACCCCGTCTAGTCGCCACCTAGCCATAGCGTCAGATCGGCTACATGCAGGAGTGGAGGGGTAGACGTCTAGGTGCCTACCCGTCTAGTCGCCACCTAGCCATAGCGTCAGATCGGCTACATGCAGGGGTGGAGGGGTAGACATCTAGGTACCACCCCGTCTAGTCGCCACCTAGCCATAGCGTCAGATCGGCTACATGCAGGAGTGGAGGAGTAGACGTCTAGGTGCCACCCCGTCTAGTCGCCACCTAGCCATAGCGTCAGATCGGCTACATGCAGGAGTGGAGGGGTAGACGTCTAGGTGCCACCCCGTCTAGTCGCCACCTAGCCATAGCGTCAGATCGCCTACATGCAGGAGTGGAGGGGTAGACGTCTAGGTGCCACCCCGTCTAGTCGCCACCTAGCCATAGCGTCAGATCGGCTACATGCAGGAGTGGAGGGGTAGACGTCTAGGTACCACCCCGTCTAGTCGCCACCTAGCCATAGCGTCAGATCGGCTACATGCAGGAGTGCCTGACGTCTAGGTGCCACCCCGTCTAGTCGCCACCTAGCCATTGCGTCAGATCGGCTACAAGCAAGAGTGGCTGACGTCTAGGTGCCACCCCGTCTAGTCGCCACCTAGCCATAGCGTCAGATCGGCTACATGCAGGAGTGGCTGACGTCTAGGTGCCACCCCGTCTAGTCGCCACCTAGCCATAGCGTCAGATCGGCTACATGAAGGAGTGGGTGACGTCTAGTCGCCACCTAGCCATAGCGTCAGATCGGCTACATGCAGGAGTGGCTGACGTCTAGGTGCAACCCCGTCTAGTCGCCACCTAGCCATAGCGTCAGATCGGCTACATGCAGGAGTGGCTGACGTCTAGGTGCCACCCCGTCTAGTCGCCACCTAGCCATAGCGTCAGATCGGCTACATGCAGGAGTGGCTGACGTCTAGGTGCCACCCCGTCTAGTCGCCACCTAGCCATAGCGTCAGATCGCCTACAAGCAGGAGTGGCTGACGTCTAGGTGCCACCGCGTCTAGTCGCTACCTAGCCATAGCGTCAGATTGGCTACATGCAGGAGTGGCTGACGTCTAGGTGCCACCCCGTCTAGTCGCCACCTAGCCATAGCGTCAGATCGGCTACATGCAGGAGTGGCTGAAGTCTAGGTGCCACCCCGTCCAGTCGCCACCTAGCCATAGCGTCAGATCGGCTACATGCAGGAGTGGCTGACGTCTAGGTGCCCCCCCGTCTAGTCACCACCTAGCCATAGCGTCAGATCGGCTACATGCAGGAGTGGCTGACGTCTAGGTGCCACCCCGTCCAGTCGCCACCTAGCCATAGCGTCGGATCGGCTACATGCAGGAGTGGCTGACGTCTAGGTGCCATCCCGTCCAGTCGCCACCTAGCCATAGCGTCAGATCGGCTCCATGCAGGAGTGGCTTACGTCTAGGTGCCACCCCGTCTAGTCGCCACCTAGCCATAGCGTCAGATCGGCTACATGCAGGAGTGGATGGGTAGACGTCTAGGTGCCACCCCGTCCAGTCGCCACCTAGCCATAGCGTCAGATCGGCTACATGCAGGAGTGGCTGACGTCTAGGTGCCACCCCGTCTAGTCGCCACCTAGCCATAGCGTCAGATCGCCTACATGCAGGAGTGGCTGACGTCTAGGTGCCACCCCGTCTAGTCGCCACCTAGCCATAGCGTCAGATGGGCTACATGCAGGAGTGGCTGACGTCTAGGTGCCACCCCGTCCAGTCGCCACCTAGCCATAGCGTCAGATCGGCTACATGCAGGAGTGGCTGACGTCTAGGTGCCACCCCGTCTAGTCGCCACCTAGCCATAGCGTCAGATCGGCTACATGCAGGAGTAGCTGACGTCTAGGTGCCACCCCGTCCAGTCGCCGCCTAGCCATAGCGTCAGATCGGCTACATGCAGGAGTGGCTGACGTCTAGGTGCCACCCCGTCTAGTCGCCACCTAGCCATAGCGTCAGATCGGCTACATGCAGGAGTGGCTGACGTCTAGGTGCCACCCCGTCCAGTCGCCACCTAGCCATAGCGTCAGATCGGCTACATGCAGGAGTGGCTGACGTCTAGGTGCCACCCCGTCCAGTCGCCACCTAGCCATAGCGTCAGATCGGCTACATGCAGGAGTGGCTGACGTCTAGGTGCCACCCCGTCCAGTCGCCACCTAGCCATAGCGTCAGATCGGCTACATGCAGGAGTGGCTGACGTCTAGGTGCCACCCCGTCTAGTCGCCACCTAGCCATAGCGTCAGATCGGCTACATGCAGGAGTGGCTGACGTCTAGGTGCCACCCCGTCTAGTCGCCACCTAGCCATAGCGTCAGATTGGCTACATGCAGGAGTGGCTGACGTCTAGGTACCACCCCGTCTAGTCGCCACCTAGCCATAGTGTCAGATCGCCTACATGCAGGAGTGGCTGACGTCTAGGTGCCACCCCGTCTAGTCGCCACCTAGCCATAGCGTCAGATTGGCTACATGCAGGAGTGGCTGACGTCTAGGTGCCACCCCGTCTAGTCGCCACCTAGCCATAGCGTCAGATCGGCTACATGCAGGAGTGGCTGACGTCTAGGTGCCACCCCGTCCAGTCGCCACCTAGCCATAGCGTCAGATCGGCTACATGCAGGAGTGGCTGACGTCTAGGTGCCACCCCGTCTAGTCGCCACCTAGCCATAGCGTCAGATCGCCTACATGCAGGAGTGGCTGACGTCTAGGTGCCACCCCGTCTAGTCGCCACCTAGCCATAGCGTCAGATGGGCTACATGCAGGAGTGGCTGACGTCTAGGTGCCACCCCGTCCAGTCGCCACCTAGCCATAGCGTCAGATCGGCTACATGCAGGAGTGGCTGACGTCTAGGTGCCACCCCGTCTAGTCGCCACCTAGCCATAGCGTCAGATCGGCTACATGCAGGAGTGTCTGACGTCTAGGTGCCACCCCGTCCAGTCGCCACCTAGCCATAGCGTCAGATCGGCTACATGCAGGAGTGGCTGACGTCTAGGTGCCACCCCGTCTAGTCGCCACCTAGCCATAGCGTCAGATCGGCTACATGCAGGAGTGGCTGACGTCTAGGTGCCACCCCGTCCAGTCGCCACCTAGCCATAGCGTCAGATCGGCTACATGCAGGAGTGGCTTACGTCTAGGTGCCACCCCGTCCAGTCGCCACCTAGCCATAGCGTCAGATCGGCTACATGCAGGAGTGGCTGACGTCTAGGTGCCACCCCGTCCAGTCGCCACCTAGCCATAGCGTCAGATCGGCTACATGCAGGAGTGGCTGACGTCTAGGTGCCACCCCGTCTAGTCGCCACCTAGCCATAGCGTCAGATCGGCTACATGCAGGAGTGGCTGACGTCTAGGTGCCACCCCGTCTAGTCGCCACCTAGCCATAGCGTCAGATTGGCTACATGCAGGAGTGGCTGACGTCTAGGTGCCACCCCGTCTAGTCGCCACCTAGCCATAGTGTCAGATCGCCTACATGCAGGAGTGGCTGACGTCTAGGTGCCACCCCGTCTAGTCGCCACCTAGCCATAGCGTCAGATTGGCTACATGCAGGAGTGGCTGACGTCTAGGTGCCACCCCGTCTAGTCGCCACCTAGCCATAGCGTCAGATCGGCTACATGCAGGAGTGGCTGACGTCTAGGTGCCACCCCGTCTAGTCGCCACCTAGCCATAGGGTCAGATTGGCTACATGCAGGAGTGGCTGACGTCTAGGTGCCACCCCGTCTAGTCGCCACCTAGCCATAGTGTCAGATCGCCTACATGCAGGAGTGGCTGACGTCTAGGTGCCACCCCGTCTAGTCGCCACCTAGCCATAGCGTCAGATGGGCTACATGCAGGAGTGGCTGACGTCTAGGTGCCACCCCGTCTAGTCGCCACCTAGCCATAGCGTCAGATCGGCTACATGCAGGAGTGGCTGACGTCTAGGTGCCATCCCGTCCAGTCGCCACCTAGCCATAGCGTCAGATCGGCTACATGCAGGAGTGGCTGACGTCTAGGTGCCACCCCGTCTAGTCGCCACCTAGCCATAGCGTCAGATCGGCTACATGCAGGAGTGGCTAACGTCTAGGTGCCACCCCGTCTAGTCGCCACCTAGCCATAGCGTCAGATCGGCTACATGCAGGAGTGGCTGACGTCTAGGTGCCACCCCGTCTAGTCGCCACCTAGCCATAGCGTCAGATCGGCTACATGCAGGAGTGGCTGACGTCTAGGTGCCACCCCGTCCAGTCGCCACCTAGCCATAGCGTCAGATCGGCTACAAGCAGGAGTGGCTGACGTCTAGGTGCCACTCTGTCTAGTCGCCACCTAGCCATAGCGTCAGATCGGCTACATGCAGGAGTGGCTGACGTCTAGGTGCCGCCCCGTCTAGTCGCCACCTAGCCATAGCGTCAGATCGGCTACATGCAGGAGTGGAGGGGTAGACGTCTAGGTGCCACCCCGTCTAGTCGCCACCTAGCCGTAGCGTCAGATCGCCTACATGCAGGAGTGGCTGACGTCTAGGTGCCACCCCGTCTAGTCGCCACCTAGCCATAGCGTCAGATCGGCTACATGCAGGAGTGGATGGGTAGACGTCTAGGTGCCACCCCGTCTAGTCGCCACCTAGCCGTAGCGTCAGATCGCCTACATGCAGGAGTGGCTGACGTCTAGGTGCCACCCCGTCTAGTCGCCACCTAGCCATAGCGTCAGATCGGCTACATGCAGGAGTGGCTGACGTCTAGGTGCCACCCTGTCTAGTCGCCACCTAGCCATAGCGTCAGATCGGCTACATGCAGGAGTGGCTGACGTCTAGGTGCCGCCCCGTCTAGTCGCCACCTAGCCATAGCGTCAGATCGGCTACATGCAGGAGTGGAGGGGTAGACGTCTAGGTGCCACCCCGTCTAGTCGCCACCTAGCCGTAGCGTCAGATCGCCTACATGCAGGAGTGGCTGACGTCTAGGTGCCACCCCGTCTAGTCGCCACCTAGCCATAGCGTCAGATCGGCTACATGCAGGAGTGGAGGGGTAGACGTCTAGGTGCCACCCCGTCTAGTCGCCACCTAGCCGTAGCGTCAGATCGCCTACATGCAGGAGTGGCTGACGTCTAGGTGCCACCCCGTCTAGTCGCCACCTAGCCATAGCGTCAGATCGGCTACATGCAGTAGAGGAGGGGTAGACGTCTAGGTGCCACCCCGTCTAGTCGCCACCTAGCCATAGGGTCAGATCGCCTACATGCAGGAGTGGAGGGGTAGACGTCTAGGTGCCACCCCGTCTAGTCGCCACCTAGCCATAGCGTCAGATCGCCTACATGCAGGAGTGGCTGACGTCTAGGTGCCACCCCGTCTAGTCGCCACCTAGCCATAGCGTCAGATCGGCTACATGCAGGAGTGGAGGGGTAGAGGTCTAGGTGCCACCCCGTCTAGTCGCCACCTAGCCATAGCGTCAGATCGGCTACATGCAGGAGTGGAGGGGTAGACGTCTAGGTGCCACCCCGTCTAGTCGCCACCTAGCCATAGCGTCAGATCGGCTACATGCAGGAGTGGAGGGGTAGACGTCTAGGTGCCTACCCGTCTAGTCGCCAACTAGCCATAGCGTCAGATCGGCTACATGCAGGAGTGGAGGGGTAGACGTCTAGGTGCCACCCCGTCTAGTCGCCACCTAGCCATAGCGTGAGATCGGCTACATGCAGGAGTGGAGGAGTAGACGTCTAGGTGCCACCCCGTCTAGTAGCCACCTAGCCATAGCGTCAGATCGGCTACATGCAGGAGTGGAGGGGTAGACGTCTAGGTGCCACCCCGTCTAGTCGCCACCTAGCCATAGCGTCAGATCGCCTACATGCAGGAGTGGAGGGGTAGACGTCTAGGTGCCACCCCGTCTAGTCGCCACCTAGCCATAGCGTCAGATCGGCTACATGCAGGAGTGGAGGGGTAGACGTCTAGGTGCCACCCCGTCTAGTCGCCACCTAGCCATAGCGTCAGATCGGCTACATGCAGGAGTGCCTGACGTCTAGGTGCCACCCCGTCTAGTCGCCACCTAGCCATTGCGTCAGATTGGCTACATGCAGGAGTGGAGGAGTAGACGTCTAGGTGCCACCCCGTCTAGTCGCCACCTAGCCGTAGCGTCAGATCGGCTACATGCAGGAGTGGCTGACGTCTAGGTGCCACCCCGTCCAGTCGCCACCTAGCCATAGCGTCAGATCGGCTACATGCAGGAGTGGCTGACGTCTAGGTGCCACCCCGTCCAGTCGCCACCTAGCCATAGCGTCAGATCGGCTACATGCAGGAGTGGCTGACGTCTAGGTGCCACCCCGTCTAGTCGCCACCTAGCCATAGCGTCAGATCGGCTACATGCAGGAGTGGCTGACGTCTAGGTGCCACCCCGTCTAGTCGCCACCTAGCCATAGCGTCAGATCGGCTACATGCAGGAGTGGCTGACGTCTAGGTGCCTCCCCGTCTAGTCGCCACCTAGCCATAGCGTCAGATCGCCTACAAGCAGGAGTGGCTGACGTCTAGGTGCCACCCCGTCTAGTCGCCACCTAGCCATAGCGTCAGATTGGCTACATACAGGAGTGGCTGACGTCTAGGTGCCACCCCGTCTAGTCGCCACCTAGCCATAGCGTCAGATCGGCTACATGCAGGAGTGGCTGACGTCTAGGTGCCACCCCGTCCAGTCGCCACCTAGCCATAGCGTCAGATCGGCTACATGCAGGAGTGGCTGACGTCTAGGTGCCACCCCGTCTAGTCGCCACCTAGCCATAGCGTCAGATCGGCTACATGCAGGAGTGGCTGACGTCTAGGTGCCACCCCGTCTAGTCGCCACCTAGCCATAGCGTCAGATCGGCTACATGCAGGAGTGGCTGACGTCTAGGTGCCACCCCGTCTAGTCGCCACCTAGCCATAGCGTCAGATCGGCTACATGCAGGAAAAAAAAAATACCCCAATGCCGTCAAGGTGTCACCCCGTCAGATCGTCACCTTTCTACCTTGATGAGGTGGTGGGTTGACGTTGGCGTTCATGTCTGATCACCACCTCACAGGCTCGCGTCAAGGTGCCACCCCGTCAAGTCACCACCTTTCTAGCCCAAGGTGGTGGGTAGTCGTTGGCGTACACGACAGACCGTCACCTCATACGGACGCGTCAAGTAGCCACCCCATATAGATCACCACCCCGCTCTGTTTTCTTAAGTGTACATAACGAGAAAAAAACTTTACAACCTTCCTCTGCCTTATAGGCATATATGATTATTTGAGTGCTTAAAAGCTTGTAAAATGATGAGGAAAAAATGATAATACCATTAATATAAAATTGATTTCCGATCATTCTTAGCTTCTATTTTATCAAGTGAATATATTATGCTCCTCTCATTATATTTTAATAATTGGTGGGCCGAGCTTTGTGCGGTAATATTTCATGTCCAGTTCAGTTCATATATAATCACGATAAAATATCAGATTCGTGATTGATGAACGAACGAATTTGAGTGAACCTATGTACTATAATATAGAAGTTAAAGAGGCTGCATTTCTTTTGCTCCAGGGTTAAGGGTAATTTCGGAAACATCGCTTTTGCTCCACGGGTTAGCAGGTAGATTTCAGAACCGCCCAAAACATCGCTTTTGCTCATGGATATACATAAAACACTGTGTTTTTTATATCTATGCTTAACATTCTCTCTTTCGCTCACCCCCAGGTCCTTACTTAAAAAATGTCATTCAAACGTAATACAAAAACTTTACTTTTTGCCTGATCGAAAATATTGATTTTTGAAATAATATTTACTACTCTAATTGTAACAGCAAGCGCAAGTAATCAATATTGTGAAAAAGAAATAACTTACATAATACAATATGTCACTATTTAATACTTTTCCTCATTTCATTTATTTTTTACGAACAGAGAATTTATTAGAAACAGAGAAGCCTTTTGACACGAGATAAAGGTGTCAGGCGTGAGCATGGGGCAGAAAACCACGATTGAGCCGTAAGAGTGTGTTTTCGACGGGCATCAAACACTATTTAAATAAACTAATTTCACTAAATTCAAGCTTAGTAAAGTCGTCTTCCTTCTGGATCTGCTGTTTCCTGTTTTATATCAATAAAGCTGTTTTGGGACCAATATTGGTTGGTACCTATAAAAAGTAAAGTTGAAGGTTCAAGGTCACATTATTTCAAAGCTACATGGATTGTTTAAAAAAAGAAGCAATCTACAAAAACAATACGTTTGAATAAATCTAGTGACCTTGAATCTTCCATCGATTTTAACTTTAAAATCATTCCTTCAAATTAGATATCGTGCCTCACAGACAGCTTTTTGAACTTGGAGGTGGGCGAAGGAGAGAATTTGGGGGAGAGGAAGCGCAGGCCCCCCTATCGTGGGGCAAAAGCGATATTTCGGGCGGCTCAGAAATCTACCAGCTGACCCATGGGGCAAAAGCGATGTTTCCAAAATTACCCTAAACCGTGGAGCAACATAGAAACACGTGTTAAAGATTCGTCCTCCGTCGCTCTGTGTGTGGGTGTGTACATAACGAATTATTCAAAAACGGTTCCACTTATCATTTTAAAATGTTAAACAATTGTTTATTGGCAAACCAAAAAGATGGCATTAAATTGTTAAGCGAATTCCCTCTTTAATCAATATGAATTTCAAATTTTCAACATGAATTAAACAATGCCATTAGATTAGCATTGACATAAATTATTTGAGTTTACTAAACAATTGGGATGCATTACTCTTTAATATTCTTTGTTGCGTTGTATTTCACAATGGGTGCGTTCAGCCGCAGTCACCGGTGGCTAACCGGTTACCATAGTCACTAATAGGCAAATCCACCGCATCTTGACAATCAACAATGTCCGGTTACTTACCGAATCCACCGTAAACACAACATCGGTGGATGCACAACAATGGTCGGTAGGTGGTACGTCCACCGCTACCGTTCACTTATCATAGGTTAGTATATTACCCACCGGTGGAATGCGGCTGAACGCGCCCATTGTTTCTTCTTCAAAAGTATAGGATTTTGCACAAACAATTACTATGAATTATGTATATTAAAAAAATGCAAAATGATGAAATTCACAATTCAGGATCATAGAGTAAACTATAGATCGCCTGCTGATCGAAATTCAACCAGAAAATATGTGGACAGTTAGAACACGTGACTGCATATGTTTAAATTCAAATTCAAATTCAAATTCTTTTATTCCAATAAAAAGTTCATACAATTACATTACACAATATACATTATAAATAAAATAACTATTATAAGAATAAAATAAACAATAAAAATTATATTGGAACTAGTGCCTACATAGGTTGCCGAACCTGTGCGTAGGCACGAGCCGCTATACTAAAATAGTCTTTACCAATAAAAAACCTGGCTGAAAAAGTGAAAATTGTTAAGAAAATTAATTAGATAGGAAATAAAGTAAATAATTGTTATAAAATTAATATGATTGTTAATAATATTAAGACAGAAAAAAAAATAAATAACTGGCAATATAAAAACTTCAAATAAACGACGGACCCCGGCTCAGCGATAACCTGTTTTATGTTAAGTTATAAAGTTTAATTTTTATTGTTATTCCGCAACCACTATGGCAACTCATAAAGCGTATGTTAATTTTTCTAAAATTCTCTAAAACTATAGGAAATTAGGCTTATGATGTGATTGTGCAAATCTACAGGAAAGTACTTTTCTCGCGGTGTGCTTGGATTTTCCCTACGTTGCATCAGTGCTGGCCTAAGCGAGTGCGAGGCCCGGGGCAAAAAAAAGTTTGCGATGCCCCCACGCCAATCCTACTCAATCAACTCTTAATTTGTATACACATTAGATACATTAGATACATTAGTTAAAAAGGCGACCTACCCAGATAGGTATTTTAAGCCAAGTATGAATGACAGATGAGTGAAGGATGATTGTGGCGCGATCTTGTAGTCTTGTTACTGACTAAGGCCGACATATTCCTTAGACAGGACTGTTAATTAATAGCCCAACAGCCAATGGCAACTAAGGGACTTACATTTTTACGTGGGATCCGAACCACGATTTCGTATCGGTTAACAATTTACGAACTGGTCTAATTATGAGGATGGTCCCATGAACGAGTACTCAATAGTGCGGACGTTAATCCCCACTAAGGAACAATGTAAATACACATATTTAATCACATGTAAATTACGTGTAAGGGCGGCCCAGTGATGGGAAACATCGTTGTAATTGATACTTCTCCCATAAAGCAAATGCATCAATTCTCAAAGGACACTATGCAATAACAGAGCGTGAGCATAACGGTTACCGAGTTTCTAATTCCAAGAGTGAAGAGCATTTCATTGTCTGTTTCAGTGCATCCATGACTGAGTTTAGAGAAAACAATAAATTTACCTATATTGACCAATATTGACCTTTTTGTGTTTTGATAAAAATCAATTTTTATTTCAAATTGAATTGTGTTATAAATCTTTCGTGGCATGAGCGGCGTGTAACTTTAATGTATACATTGTTGTTATCACATAAACATTTAGCCCTAACCAAATAAAAAACGACGCATATTTTTTGGCGTACTCTCAAAAAGTATTGTGAATTAAGCAAATATTTTAAACTGATTAATTGAAAAAGAGATTCAACCTCAGGTTTTTTAATAATCAATATGGGACACATAAACTGAACGTAAAAGGCCGGAAGTACACAGCTGTGTTCCTACCGTAAAGGGGGGTTCCTTTGGGGAACCTTTCCCGAGAGGCAAGTATTGAACAACATATTTTCAAATACCCTCATCATTCCTCAGTGCACCTGATGGAATGTACCGTCCCCCACCGCGAGTGCAGGTTATATGTTTTGGTCGTTTTTATTGGGAACACTGCTGGTTAACCATTGGTTGGGTGGAGTCTGGTTAACCATTTTACAAGATGTTTGCTTCAAGATAACGAAAGGATAAATTAAAATGGATCTTAGGCATACTTAAAATTAACAGAGATTATCCAAAATTGATTGTTTGAATGGATTGTTTCCGAAATTAACTTTTTGGGGGTTGCATGTGTTGTTGTTGACCAAATAACTTATTGATGATTATAAAATTGAAGCGATTGGCTGCAAATACTTTTTCGGAAGGTAATATAAGGTTGCCAAAAAAAGGCTTGGAAAATGCTGAAATCGAGATCAAAAAACATTTTGGGGTTTCATTATACCAAAAAGATCATTTAAGAACATTTTTCCAATTAATTATTTGATAACGGTATAGCAGAATTGTAGATAACGTTTGCTGGTACATAGAGAGAGGCTCGAATGAGGTCACACCGACGTCACGTGATAATTGCATTCAGATGGGTGAACAGTTGTCGAATAGAACATAAACCTCGACCTTGGTACCTTTCGCAGCTTCATAACTTATGAATTTTATAACATAGTGGACATGTATGCAACAAGTTTGATGTTTATACGTAATGAGATTCGTGTGATATATTTAAATATGTAAATACCCCCGTCACAGCAATCCTGCGTACTCAGCAAATTAAAAAAAACTATAAGTTATCAATTATTTAAAAAAAAACATATAAAAAGTGATATATTTACATATTAAAATAAAATGCCACCGCTTTTTTTTACATAGTCTCTTTCAAAAATATTAATAAATAAGTTTAATAAAAATTATCTCTTTTAAATAAATAGAAATGCCTTGGAGACTAATAAACTTAGAGCAATGATTCAGATTACCAATTTTTTTCAAGCTGAATCTAATGGTGAATACAATAATTTGAATACTTTAATTTTTCAATTTGAAAAAGCAAAAAAAACATTTTTTGGGGGTAAAAGCAGCCTTTACCCCACTTTGGATATGTCGATCTGGATGAATTACGAACTCGTCCAAGAGAACCTAATTTTACATGTGTGTACTAAATTTTGTTACGATCGGACGATTTTTACGAGAGTTATTGACTTATTGTGCTAACACTCAAAAATGATCTTATATTCCCCACATAATATATAAGCCCATGTTAGATTTGGAAACAAATCGTGATTTTTGCAGGTAAAAATGCATTTCCGCGATTAACTCACTTGATATCCAGAAAGTAGACATAAAAAGCTATCAAAGCTATACAGGCTTAAACATTAATATGATTGCTGAGGTTACCCTGAACGGATATTGTTTATCCATTCTGTTAAAACGATTGTAATAGCTTATTTCTAAGGAAATTCGCTAAAAGAGGTGATTTCCCATTTTTTGTTGAAATTCCCCGGAGTTGAAATTTTACCCTTAAAATCCGGTAGTCTCCGAGTAAATCCGGCGATATGGTGTAGGGGTGGGGACTTTTGGCTAGAAGCTTGTCTATATGGTAGTAGTCGATGGGAAAAATTCAGCCTTTTCCTAATTTTTCCCCCTAAAAACCCCAGATTGACTGGACTACAGAAGAAATTCGCTAAAAAACACAAACAGGCAAACAGACGGAAAACGATGCACTTTAGGAACTATGTTCGTTTAAACTTTGTTTTCTTATTTTTATCTCTAAATATTTTACCGTAATTCCCAGACACTCTGTATATCAACGAACAAGGCATCGTCCACCAGAGTTAGGATCTACGTTAAAGAGGCCCAGAAAAGGATGGTACCAAAGTTCATGTCTACCTCGCCGAATAATTTATATCAGATGGTGCCCAAATTTATGGTGAATAATTTATATCAGATAGCTTAGCCGAAATAGTAGGTGCTGCGATATGTGGCTAACCACTAAAAATACATCAAATCTTGCATATAAAATTAGTCATACCTTCCACTTCAAACGTTAAAATCCGTCCCACCGTTATCGAGTTAAACTGTGAAAAGAAAACCCCTTGCGTATTAATACATGGTGTTAGAGAAACTGCCTCAACAAACAGTGTTAACATTAGTTTGCTGTAGAGTACAAACATTCAAGATTTATTTAAATTTTCACAGACAAATGGTTGAAGTGACCCTCGGGGCTCCTCTGAATAAATGGCGAAATTTTAGAATCCGTCTCCATCGTTAAAATCAATGTTTTTCGATATTTACAATCTCGATTACTTTAATCATGATAACGTTTCGATGTCGTGATCGAGACATGAATAATCAGTAGAGGTGGTGAGGGACACGATGGAGCTTGGGTGTTTACTAACAAAACCAAATAAATTTGGGTTTTTTAGAGGAGGTGAAATAAATGATAACTGATGATCAACTGAATTTGTTGTGTCAATCATCTGTTACATTCTAAAGTAAAAACATTTCACCAGTTTATTGATTTTTATTCGAAGAGCAAAATCAATTTTTTGGTTTAGGATTTTTTAGCTACCAGACTAGTAGCATAATCATATGACTCTGTTTACTTCCACATCATCGATTATTTCCTTCCCTCCTCTGCCGAGACGTCAAACTCAAGCGTCAACATATACCTCACGACCTCAACTTCATAAACCAACTAAAATTTTAACTAATGAAATGAAACATAACAGCCACACTATGGAAATAAAACTTATTAAGGTAAAATCTAACGTTATCTACATCATAACCCAACTATGCGCTTAACTAACATTACGTACAAAAACTAATTTCACATCCTTCACGACCTTGCTTTTGATTCATTGTCAGTCGTTGTCAGCGTCGTTATTTACCTAAGTATTCATGCTAACTGCAATTCAGTGTACTTATGGTTCTATGAACATTTAAGGTAAATTCCAATGACAATTTGGAATGTTCGAACCATGAACCTTTTCAGTGATTTCGGTTTTTACTACTACTGTCGATCACTTCGGTCACTTTTCACTCCTAGATTCCTTATATGAAACAATTTCTAATATGAAACGAAATCAGTTAGCAAACCATATTTTTACAATCCTTGAATATACTTTAGGGTTTCAGTTTCTCTAATTATAATAGGAAATCGACGTTCCTATTGTAATTAAGTAGTTTTCAATTACTGAAATCGACGTTCTAAAAATTATAACCTACATTGTTTAACCTACTAAACTAAAAAATACAAAAGTTTTAAATACTTCCTTGGAATTTCCCATTCTGTGTTAGAATATTTCCTGTGTTAGAATATTGCTTTTTGACCCCTGACGTCACTAGTACCCCCTCCACCAACCATCCCCACCATTCCCCCCCTCCCCCCTCCCACCCCACCAGACATCCCCACCCTTGCCCCGGATTCGGTTTATGACTCGATTGTTTATACGAATGAAATTAATCGATATGTTGACTGCAGATCACCATACTAAATTGGTTTAATTAAGTATCGATATAATTCGGTTGTCTTATTCGGTTGGAGTTCGATTCGACCCGATATTTTTCATAAATACACCCGGACCGCCAGGAGCTCATTTCTTGTCTGGCCTTCGGCTGAATTAGAACTTCTTCTTCTTCCTGAATTTTAATTTTTTGAATAAAAAATAATGGTTTCTCATGTCATGAGAGCTCGAAGGAGCATGCATGACCGCACTCCAGGACCCGTCCACATCATGATGGTGGAGCGGGTTGATTGTCAAGCCCGTGAGCTATTTGTGAGGCGCCATAGTTTGAGGAATGGCAACCTCAAAATTGACCTTCTCGTCAACGGGCGGAAAATGAAGGTCGTTATCACGCACATCCGCATCGAGGACAAACTGGATATAATCTTGAAATTTGGGATGAACAGGTACGAATGGTATCTGGCCATCACCAAACCTTACCACGGCGGGGTGGAAGCCGTGAGGGCGCTCCACTGCGGGCGCATGGACCATGCTCCAGTGCGACATGCCATGCGCCGTAGAATGTTTCTGGGGCTTGACCTCGAGCTGGCCGGGTCGAGCCGATACGCCTTTACCGACGATGGTTACGTCTCAGATGACTTCAATGATCATGAAATGATCCAACAGATTGAAGACACTGAGCAGCCGATTGATTAAACCACCAACCGGTCATCAAAAACCACCCTGTTTCTTTGTTTTTATCTCTATAATAATATTTTTATTATATGTTTTCACTACGTGTGTCATCATTTTGGTGTGTTTAGTTTCAGATCTTATTTAGAAACCAGGGGGGTTTCATAGTTTAGTTTTAGCATAGCGTGTTCTTTTAGATTATAAGGGTCTGTTTAAATGACCAGTGTTCTAATTCCTCATCTTCATTTTATTTAGAAACCAGGGCGGTTTCCTTAGTTTTGGCAGCGTGTTCTTTTTGATAATAAGGGTCTGTTTAAATGACCAGTGTTCTAATTCATCATCTTCATTTTCAATGGTTTTTGCATGCATGGAGGACGACGTGCACCCACCTCCCCGCGGTGTTCTCTGGGTTACGCTAAGAGGTGTACAAAGCACCGAAGGAGAAAATTCAGTACAACATTATCTATCACCTTTTTTTCTACATAATTACTGGTTAGTTTATGTCTTTAGGTTTACTTCTACAACAAACATGTCCACAATAAAACTATATATGCAATTACACATAAATGCATGCTCAACTCTGTGCACTGGCAATTTTCATTCAAAGCCAAAATAAGTAGGAAAATACATTTAGACAAAAGTATGTACTACGTTTCCTCAATATGATACTCATTCGTGAACAATTTTCATTTCCAGTCAAATCCTACCACCACCAATAACAGACTACAACCAAAATTTTATAGTTAATTAGTTGCACTATGATTTATGAAGTTGACCTTTGATCCCTGACGTCACCAGTGACCCCTCCCCTCAGCCATCCCCACCCTTCCCCCTCCTTCAACCATCCATCCCCGCCCCTCCCCCCAGCCATCCCCACCCTTCCACCACCCTTTCCCCATTTCGATACATGATTCGGTTGTTGATACGAATGATTAATCGATATTACACGCTTTATGTAAGGTTATTGCATAGGTTTAATGGACCATCGATACTATTCGGCTGTTTCATTCGGTTGTTCCATTCGGTTGTCGTTCGATTCGATCCGATATTTTTCATAAATAGGGGTGCCGATCCGCCGCGAGCTCATTTGCGCTCCTGCTCTCCTACCGTCAACATCGACTTGTCTCATCATGTCTGCGACACCATCTCCATCCTCTATGGACAAACAGCCCTTTTCAGGGCTACAACCCTCTACCCGGGATGTGGCAGATCTCGGGGACGGGGTTGACCAACAACCCTTCTCAGGGCTTCATCTCTCCTCCCAAGATGTGGCAGATCTTGTGGAGGGAGTCGAATTTGACTCGCCTGTTCAAGAAGGCGAAGGTTTCCGTCCACCACGCCGTATGGAACTCTTCACAAGATGAGGCAGATCTTGTGGAAGGAGTCGACTTTGACTCCCCAATGCATGAAGGTGAAGGTTTCCGTCCACCACTCCGGATGGAAATCCTACCAATACCTTTCACCTCCCGTTCCATGCCCGGTCCCGCCTTGTCCTGTGCCATTCCACGTCTCGGCAGTCCCGACCCCGTCCCTGCCCCCGATCACAATGTAGGGGGGAACGTTATTCCCGTACTTCCACCGCCTCCTTTCCGCATCATCGATGAACGTGCTCGGCAGTATCGAAACTTCAAACTGTTGGCACGAGAAGTCACCGTCCTCATCGACCCGCCCCAGCCTCATGACAACCCCTACATCTGGCTTCGAGAAACCTTTACTCGTTTGACCAACCACCTCCTAAATGATGATATTGCCCCTCAAGATCGTGTCGGCTTTACGTTCCACTGTGCGGCACGTGTCGATCAAAGACCCATAGGACTCAGTGTTCGCCGCAGTGACCAATTTTCTGTCGATGTATTGCTGCAACTGATTGAATGTTGTGTACAAAGCAACGAGGAGTTTCTTGCTGCCGGTCCCATGCGAGTCGTTTTTCTACACGTCCGCGTCCCGATGGGTGGCGTCCGCAACAAGAGAATCGACTACACGTCTAACTTTCATACGTTTTGTAAAAACAAGAAAGGGATTGTTAATATCAACAACTTCAACGACAACCTCTGTTTGGCTCGAGCCCTTATTGTGGCAATCGCTTTCCTGAGGAAAGACGAATCCCCTGCAGCTGCTGCAGACTGGACAAAGATTAGAAAATCTGGTATCTGGGGTCAGAATGGATTGCAATTTGCATTGGCTCAACGTGGATTTGACTGCGCGTGGAGGAGGAGTAGAAGAGTTGCGGCTCTTCCAGCGTCACCTGTCAGATTATTGCATAACTGTTTTCACTGACAGGCGTGGCAAGGAAACCATGTTCGAAGGCCCACTAGGCACTCCTGACCATCCCCGCAAACACATTGACCTAATATTTGGTGACAATCACTATAATGTGATTACTTCTATTACCGGTGCGTTCACGGCAAAGTCCTACTGTCGCCCCTGCAAATATGCCAATTCACATACCGTTGATCCCCACCGTTGCCCTACCAAGTGCCCTGCATGTAATCAAGCTGGGCGATGCGAATCCAATGACCGTGTTGAATGCGGATCTTGCCGTCGTTCTTTCTACGGTCAGGGCTGTTTCCAGCGTCATTTCTTGCCATCTTTTGGAAACCAGCCCACTTGTCAGATTCTGAAAAAGTGTGTGCAGTGTTTGCACACGTACACCTTGGAACGGAAGAAGCGGGTGCACGTGTGTGTGGAGAAACGTTTTGCACCGTGTGTGACAAATACGTCCCCCCAAACCACCGATGCTACGTTCAACCGGCCAAAGGTTTTGCTCCCAAGAAACCATTTTTATTTGTTTTCTTTGATTTTGAGTGTACTCAAGAGACCCCAGTCCCCGGGAGTCCGGGTTCGTTTGAGCATGTTCCCAACTTGTGTATCGCAGAACAGGCTTGTCCGACGTGTGTCACCGTTCCCACTTCTGACCACGTTTGCGGTTTCTGTGGACTACGGCGCCATGTCTTTGAGGGTGTCAACACTGTCAAGGATTTCGTTGCCTACCTGGCAGAGCCACGTCCGCAATACAAGGACGTAGTAGTAATCGCCCATAATTTTAAGGCGTACGACGGCCAGTTTGTTCTGCGACACATGATTGAGAAACTAGGTTGGGCACCCGAATTGATTATGACTGGATCAAAAATTCAGTCTCTAAAATATTCGCATTTACACTTCATCGACTCGCTCAATTTTCTTTTAGAGGGCCTGGCAAAGCTACCAAAAACATTCAATCCTGAGAATATTGTTGAAGGGCACTTTCCGAATTTTTTTAACAAAATTGAAAATGCTGACTACGTTGGCCCGATCCCGCCTCCAGAAATGTATGGCTGTGACGATATGTCCGTGGAAGATAGGGTGAAGTTCTTGGAGTGGTACACTCCGCTGTCACAAGACCCCGACTATGTCTTCGACTTCAAAGCGGAACTATTGAAGTATTGTTCCGAAGACGTTCGAATCCTCCGTCTCGCGTGTCTTAAATTCAGGGAAGGTTTTCTCGTTGAAAACCGTGTTGATCCCTTCAGACAGGCAGTGACAATAGCCGGGGCCTGTATGACAACTTACAGGACTAACCATCTTGCACGGAATACCATATCCGTCATCCCTGCGGGTGGATATCGCCTCGCCGACCGCCAATCACGTGAGGCCCTGTGCTGGTTAATGTGGGAGGCCCACTCACGAGGCATCGACATCCGACACGCAGGCAACGGACGGGAGCAGAAGATTTGTGGCCTAAAAGTCGACGGGTACAGCGAGGAGGGTGATGTGAAGACCGTCTGGGAGTACCACGGCTGTTGGTTTCACGGGTGTCCTCTCTGTTTTAAAAACCGAGACACCCCCATCAAGTCTGGCCAATCCGGTGACACTATGAACTCTCGGTACGAGAGGACACTCGATAAAACTGAACTGCTTCGTCGGAACGGATTTACCGTATATGAAATATGGGGTTGCCAATTTTCAACCATGATGAAACCAACCCTGCAATTCAACGGTTCATCGACTCCAGGGACGACATCGCCATTCCACCACTTGATCCCAGAGACGATTTTTTTGGTGGCCGGACAAACGCCACAAAACTGTACCACAAGGGGTTGGCAGCACTGCTGCGATTTAGTACGGTTCAGGAGGTGAATAGGCTCCTCAGTTTTATCTTAGTTATAATTATCTAAGAACAGTCAGTGTTATATAAACGTGCTGAACCGGTTACAGAAGGTCTGAGATTGTTATCGTTAATTATTTGTGCTCAGTCATCGTCGCAAATATCGTTAATCGTCGTTTGGAGCGGGCCCGAAGCGTGTCTCGCGTCGCCGCGACGGTTTGTTCAGACAGGCGTTTCTCCGCACGTGGTGTCTAGTTCAGTGTTAAGTGTATAAACTGTGTGAGGTGGATATTTTTATTGTTTTATCGAGCCATCTAATGAGTGATAAGACCATTGATAAATTCTTTACGCCGACAACCAGAAGTGTGAAACGTCAACGGTCGTCCTCCTCCCCGCCAGGTACTGTACCTCCAGCCGACATGGCTGGCGATGACGAAGTACTCGGCAATCTAACTCGTGGTCAGTTAAAAAGTGATTTAAGTGCTTTACTGGATGAAAAACTTTCCGTGTTGGTGTCTAATTTAGCGACTAAAGCCGATTTTGAATCTCTTTCTGGGCAGGTAACGTTACTCACAGAGGAAAACAAAAGCTTAAGGACTGAGATTGCGAACCTTAAAGCCCAGGGGAAGGTAATAGCCAACAAAGTGGTGGATCTGGAAAGTCGTTCTCGCCGCAACAACCTTATATTTAAAGGTCTAAAGTGGAACGATGATAATAGAGACTATAGGCGAATTGTGGAGAGGTTCTGTAGGGAGGTTCTGGGAGCTGAGGACAATATTTGGGTAAATAGGGCCCATACACTCGGCGGGGATGGCAAGGTAATTATTGCTCATTTCCCTTCAGACACAGACATAGATTATTTAATGTCCCGAGTGCGAAAGCTAAAAGGTACAGGTTATGTTGTGCATAGAGACTTCCCTGCAGAAGTGCGTCATAAACGGGCGTGTCTAATGAGTGTTAGAGCCGAGGTGGAAAAAGCTGTAGGCAAGCGAAGAATGCCATTAATTTTCGACCATCTCATGATAGAAGGGTGTCGCTTTACATGGGACGACGGTCGGCTCCGAGCGGGGCAGCAAGACGGCGCGGACAAGCTGAGAAGTCTCTTCAACCATGACTTCCAGGGCTTCCTCACTACGCTCGCTCAACGAGGCCCAGGAGGCAGAGGTACCACAACCGAATCCAGCGGGGCGCCTCCAGTGACAGCTACTCCGACGGCGGGGACTCCAGCGGCGGCGACTTATGCGGCGGCGGCGGCAGAGGCGGCAGCGGTCAACCAGAAGTCAGCGACGACGGTGTGAGGGGCCTACCCCAACCACCCAGTGAGAGGACAACGAGTACTCGAAAAGGACTGTAATTATGGAAAGTTAGGTTTATTTAAGTTGTTAGCATATAATGTTTGTGGTTTAAGAAGCAGTTTTGCTGAGCAAAATTTTCATGATTTCATTTGTAACTATGATGTAATAGTTTTAATTGAAACATTCACCTCAGAAACAGATAGAAGTTGGTTATATTCTAAATTTTCAAATTTTAAAATACATTTTCAGCCAGCAACTAAGCGACACGTTTTTGGTAGACACATAGGTGGAATGGTGCTATTAATAAATAAATTGTCACCATACAGCAATCAGTTAGCATTTACTGAAAAAGATGGGGTAACTTTAATTGAAGCAAAATTGACTAAGGGCGGTAAAGGTATTTCATTTTTGCCAGTTTATTTAAATCATTCAAATTGGGATAGTGATTTTAGTGAGTTAGTTGATGTTATGGAGAATAACTTGTTTGAAAATGTCATAATTATTGGCGATTGCAATGGGCGCATTGGCCAAGAGCAAAATACTGTAGATGGGGCTATAAATTGGGTAAATAATAAACTAAGTGACCATAGACGTTCCAAAGATAGTGAAATTAATATACGGGGTAGGAAAATTTTAGAATTTTGTGAAAATAATGGGTTGGTTGTTTTAAACGGAAGGACGTTCGGTGATTCGGAAGGAAATTACTCATTTATAGGCTCTAGAGGTTGCTCCGTAATTGATTTAGCTGTAGTATCGGCTGATTGTCTCCATTTAGTTGATGATTTTAAAGTTATTCAATACCCGGGGTCAGATCATTTACCAATTGAGCTTTGTCTTAGTGTCGGTAGCTCTGCCGCTGCGGGGGAGGGGGCGGAGCGAGTGGGAGTAAAAACGACTCCTTTGTTGCCGAAATTAAATTGGGCGATTCAAGATATCAACGAGTATTCTGCAAAATTAAATACTAGCGCTGGGCAGTTTGTTATCGCACTGGACAATCAGGTGAACATTGACGAGATTACAAAAATGGTTATTAATGCGGCTGGGAGAAAGATTACATTATCGCACGGAGTTATTGATAATAAAAAAGAATCGTGGTTTGACTATGAGTGTTTAGCGGCCCGTAAATCAGTTTTTCGTCTTCTAAATTTATTTCGAAAAACTAATTCAGAAATCGTCAAGTTGCAGTACATAGAAGCCCAAAAGTCGTTTAAAAAATTGTGTAAAAAAAAGAAAAACGATTATTATGTCAAGTTAGTTAGTAATTTGAGTGAAGCTAAAGATAGTAAAACTTTTTGGAAAGCGGTAAACAGTTTTAAATTGCGGTCTGATAAGATTGTTGGTAATATCGTGCCGAATCTGTGGGTTGATCACTTCAAACACTTACTTAATCCACCGCTGTCGTCGGCTAGTGTGAGTTATGCTCAACCCTTTGTTGTTGATAATTACCTTGATGTGAATTTCACTACTAACGAACTCAAAAAAGTTATTTCGCAAGCAAAGAATAATAAAGCTCCAGGATTAGATAGGGTGCCGTATGAGTTTTTTAAGAATGCCCCGGAAACCTTTTTGGAAAGATTATTAGATGTTTACAATAAAATGTTTGCAGAGGGCAAGGTAGCAAGTAGTTTTAAAACATCAATAATATTTCCATTGCATAAAAAAGGGGATGTAAATCAAGTAGAAAATTACAGGGGTTTGAGTTTTATTAACTGTGTTAGCAAGATGTTTACTAGTTTAATAAGCAATAGATTAAGTCAATGGGTTGCTGATAAACAAATTTTAACTGAATTTCAAGCTGGGTTTAGACATGGTTATTCTACTGTAGATAACATTTTTAATTTGCATGCAATTATTAACTTAAAACTTAATATCCCTAAGGGGAAAGTTTTTGCTTTTTTTGTAGATTTCTCATCCGCCTTTGATACTATTGATAGGAGTGCACTGATTTTCAAACTCTCATGTTTGGGTATTTCGACGAAAATATTAACGGTAATTAAAAGTTTGTATGAGGGAACAAGTTCGGGAGTGTGGAGTAGAGAAGGTGTAACGGAGTTTTTTAATACCAATATTGGCCTCAGGCAAGGGTGTAATTTCTCACCTTTAGCTTTCAATTTATTCGTAAACGATATGCCAGAATGTATAGGAGGGGGATTCCAGTTGGGTGGGAAAAAGATTAACATGCTGATGTATGCGGACGACGTTGTTTTTTTGGCGCCTACAGCTACATGCCTACAGATAATGATCTCAAATCTGGAAAAATATTGTGAGAAATGGAACTTAAAAGTTAATTTGGAAAAGTCTAAAATAGTTATTTTCAGAAATGGAGGTAAATTGTGCAAAAATGATAAATGGTGGTATAAAGGTAAACGCGTTGAGGTTGTTAACGAATATAAATATTTGGGTGTTTTATTTACTAGTTCGTTATCTTGGGAAGCCCATTTTAAAGATAAATCTAGAGTAGCTAAGTTGGCAATTCAATCTGTATGGAATAATTTAATAAGATGCAACTCAGTTCCATTAAGTGCCAAGTATGCCTGTTTTAACAATATCATCAGATCAATTCTTTGTTATAGTGCTCAGGTATGGGGTTGTTACGAAAGTTTACATGTAGAATCTGTACAAAAAATGTTTATAAAAAGATTTCTTCGTTTGCCGGGAAACACACCTGATTATGTCCTTTACTTAGAAACCGGGTTAGATAAACTCCATTTATTTACGCTAAGTTTAAATTTAAATTATATTAGTAAAATATTGAACTCTTTCTCCAATGACCGTTTACCAAAAGTTTTATTGAAGGAAATTGTTAATAAAAATGTTGGAGGGAGTTTACCCTGGAAACAATTGGCAGCTAAACATAATTTAGTAATTAATTTAAAAAACATGTTTGAGGAAGAGGGGGAGCGTATTGTTGCACAGCTGACGACGGTGGTGGAGAGGGAGAGGGAACGATGGCGAAGTTGGTGCGAGGGTCAAGCGTTGACGGCGCGTTATCGCGATCAGTATCTGCTTCTCGACCTCGGCCGCGGCGGCAGGACAATGCTCACTGATAACGCCGATCTTGGTCTCGTTTCCTGGGTGATTAAGGCCAGAGCCCAATTAATTGAGTTAAATTACAAGCCATGGCGAGATGTAAATCATTTATGCTCTCTTTGTAATCTTCGAGAAGAGGAAACAATTTTTCATTTCGCTGCTCGGTGTCCTATATTAAAATTCATAAGGTTCCGTTGGTTAGGTAAATATTTTTTGGAGCAACGAGAATATTTGATGTACTTAAATGGGGTGGATTGGGGTTTATTTGGTAAATTTTTAAGGGATGCATGGTATTTCAGGTGGGACCTCATTCAGGAGTTTAATTATTAACTGACGAATTTTTTTTATTTTATAGCAACTATAATCTGAGGAAAACCTTCAAAATAATGTTCCTGATTTTTTAATAGTTCTATTTCGTAAATTCTAGGTGTGATGAAGTTTCAATTAAACTAAATATGTTTTTATTTTTATTATTCTAAAGTGGTAATTCAAATCAGCTGTATTTTAATGTATAGATGCTTTGTTTCCTTTTTATACAGATTGTCAAAGTTAGAAGAAATGGTAGGATTCAGTGGACTGGACTATTAGCCAACCTGACAGACGGTCCATAAAAGACCATTGTCATTAAGTGTTATTTATAATTTTTTTTGTGTTAATTTCTAAATTGTTCTACTGGAATGTACTAGATAATGTACGGAAACAAGATAAGTTGTACAAATAAAGCACTTTTTTCATTTCATTCATTTCATTTCATTTCAAAACTGTACCACAAGGTGGGAGAAAACGAAAAGATTTTGCATCTCGATGTTTGCAGTCTCTACCCGTACATCTGTAAATACGGGACGTTCCCGGTGAAACATCCGAACATTTTCGTGGGTGCAGACTGCCCGCAAGACATTACAAACATCGAGGGTCTTGTGCGTCTCGACATTCTTCCTCCTGATGAGTTGTACCACCCCGTCCTTCCTGCCCGATTCAACGGCAAACTTTGTTTTGCGCTCTGCCGGACCTGTGCAGAAACAGCGAATCAGGGGGATTGTGACCATACTCCTGAGCAGAGAACGCTCTCAGGTACGTGGGTGACTTGCGAAGTCCGAAAGGCTCTACAGCTCGGCTATCGCATAGTCAAGATCCACGAGGTGTGGGAGTACGAGACGACCACCTACGATCTCGGGTCCAATTCTGGAGGTCTGTTCGCCTCGTACATCAATCAGTTTTTGAAACTGAAAGTCGAGGCTAGTGGATGGCCCGAATGGTGTACAGACGAACTCAAGGCCCAGTACGTTCGCGACTACGAGCAGAAGGAGCGAATCAGGATCGACCCTGACAAGGTTTCTCTTAACCCCGGGAAACGGGCCATCGGGAAGACCTGCCTAAACTCCTTCTGGGGCAAATGGGGTCAGCGAGACGATCTACCCCATACGTCTTTGGTGAACACTCGAGGACAACTGCTCGAACTGCTCACGGACCCTGGAATCGAGGTGGACGTGTAGCATAGTGGGCCGTTATTTAATTAATTGTGGAACGGTTCGGTCTCCAACATGATTCCTGCAGATGCAGTCGCGAGGATCTTATTCCACGAATTATATTTTTCCCCCTGGAGAGCCATTTTTGACGTTAATAGATTAATAAAGAATAGAAAATATTAGCAGGAAATGAAATACTTGACCCCTTAATTTTATTCAGACTGAAAACTGCATACGGTAATTATAAGGATCTGTTTCGACAGGCAAGGTTTTGAGTAACGATCTTAAATAAAGAATAATAATTATACCGGGAATAATAAATTGTTTAATTTGGAATTTAGAAGGATCGTATCGGGCCTAATTTGACTGCCAATTAATTACTTACATACCAGCTCCAGCTCCCCCGCTCTCACCCCATGACCGTGCTGAAGAAGTCTACTCTTGCATCGTGGTGGAGGATGATGTTGACTGGACGACGGTCAGCAGGCGAGAGAGCGACGACTTACCTGAGCCGCTGGGTATACCCTCTGCCGCCTCTGCACTCTGAACTTTGACCTTGGTCTAGACTGGGCAGGGCTGAGGTCGAGTTTCAAACAAAAGCTGGTCTGATAGTTAATATGAATGACGTCACAATCTCCCCCCCCTCTCCCCGGCAGCTGAAGGAGGAAGGAAGGTGTGATTGATCTGTAACTTTTATTTAATAAGCAAAGTAATCAAAATCTGAAACTATTAATTTGAGAGCTATGGATTGAAATGGAGAACCGTTAATTTATGGGTAAGGTATTTGAGATTCCATTTAAATATGATGAGGGGTCAAATTAATTTATAAATTAAATAACAATAATAAATATTTTCAAATAACAACAATAATACATAACAACAATAACATATTCTAAGTGCAATAGTGATATAATTGATTGAATATGATAATAATGAATTCATCATTGAATAGGCATGCCTCTTCTACATTGAGACAAAATATAAACAAACATTTATTATATGGGGGTAGTAGGCCTACTAACAAAACTACATTTATGTGATGTGTGTTTGTGTGTGTATGTTAGTGTGTGTGTGTTAGTGTGTGTGTGTGTGTGTGTGTGTGTGTGTAAGTGTATTGGCTTATTCCCTCTCCGGTGCAAGGGAATACTCATCGTTCCTCCAGTGCATTAGGGTTGAAATTGCAACCAGATAAAAAATATAAACAAAAAGTCTCTGGAGGCAATTTCATTTGTCGCGCACAAACTTTGAGAGAAAAAAAATTAAGACCTAATGACTGGAGGCAGTGGTTGGCCATGTGTGTGTTTGTGTATTTCCCTCTGTGCCTGACCCTTCCTTGAAGGTGATGCCTTCGCGAAGCATAGCCCAAGTCACAAGGGGTGTCAGACACAAAGAGAGTGTATGTTATGTATATATGTGTGAATGTTATCTTACTTCTAAGTTCTTAACTAATATCACTTACTCCATTTGGGGGGCATGGACCTTTTTTTAATATTTTGGCAAGAAATATCTTTTTAATTGAGTTACATGAGCCCTTGCTATGCATTTTTCACTAGTAGGGTCTAATAATTGGACTGTTACTGGTGATGTGAAGGCTCCTATCACTACAGGTTTGGACCAGAGGGGTAAAAGCTTGGCATTCACTTGGTCTATAGCTTTGGATTGGTGGTGTAGCTTGTACATTACCCAATCACCTACTTTATATGGTTGTGGTATGTGTGCGTTGCTATATCTTTCCTTTCTTTTCCCATGGGCTTTTTTAAGGTTTGAAATGGCTTCTGCCCACTTGTCTCTATTGTCAGAGTTTGTGTGGGTAGAAGTTGATCAAGATTCCAAGAAAGTTCTAAAGGGTGTTTGATTGTAAAATTGAGAAATAATTCAGCTGGAGAAAAACCTGTACTTTCATGTTTCGCAGAGTTAAATGCAATTTGGAAAAGAGAAATGTCTTTATCCCACTCGGTTTGATTTTGTGAATGAAAAACTCTCAAGGCGACTTTAATATTTTTATTTGCTCTTTCCGCATGGCTCGGGTTTGGATAATACGGTGTTGTGGTAATGTGACGAATTCCATAAGCTAAACACATTTCAGAAATTTCCTTAGAACGGAAACATTTGGCATTGTCTGAAACTAGTATTTTAGGAAAGCCAAAATAAGCAAACAATCCTCTTTTAAGCAAGTTTACTGTTGTGTTGGCCGTTGCGTTTCTAGCAGGTAGGAAAACTGTGTATTTTGAAAAGGCGTCGGTTATGGTTAAGATGTAACGGTTTCCTGATTGTTTAGCTCTGGGCAATGGTCCAATGAAATCTATAAACACCTTTTCAAATGGTTGAGTTATTATTTCTGAAGCTAAATGACCTATTTTGGTGTTGGGAGCTTGTTTTGATCTTTGACACACATTACAAGATCTAACCATGTCGGATATCCTCTGTTTTAACTGATCGTTCCAAAAATGTGGTTCTATCCTCGCCAAGGTTTTATTAATTCCTAAATGTGCTGTTGTGGGAGCTTGGTGATAATACTGAAAAAGCATGGGGATTAATTTATCTGGAATTACAATTCTTGGTTTGGTTTGTTTAGGTGTTTGGTGTACTAGTATGCCCTGATGTAAAAAATAGTTTGGTGGGGGATTGGGTTTATTAAGTATTTTGACTATGCTGGCAATATGAGGGTCTTCTTTCTGGTGAGTTAAGATGTCTTTGAATGCTTCGGGGATTTTGAACAAAACTTGAACCTTGTTATTATGGTCTATTTTGGTTTGGGGGTTATCGGTGACTATATTGTTTTTAGTTTGGGGGTGTTCTGTTTCTACCTTGGTGTTGGTTAGAGGGTTTTCTTGGTTTTCTAATGCTGTGTCTTCGAACATTCGTGAGAGGCAATCGGCAACTGAGTTGTCTTTCCCGGAAATATGGGAAATTGTGAATTGAAATGCGTTAATGAGAGTTATCCACCGTCCAATTTTTCCAACTTGACGCGGGTGATTTAAGAGCCATGTCAGGGCATGATTGTCGCAATGTAACTCGAAGTGGCGGTGCTCTAAATAAACTCTAAATTTATCTAGGAAAAATGTTACTGCAAGTGCTTCTAATTCAAATGCGCTATAATTCTTTTCATGATTGTTCGTGGGACGTGACGCATAAGCTACAGGGAGAAGGATGTCATTATATCTTTGTGCCAGTACTGCGCCTATACTTGATCGAGATGCATCGGTTTGCAAAATAAAGGGCTTATCAAAATTCGGCATGCGTAGAACAGGTGATGATGTTAGAGCTTTTTTAAACTTTCGAAAGCTGACTGTTGCTCTGGTCACCAAGAAAAGGGTACTTCTTCCTTTTTTAAGTGATTTAAGGGGGCTGACAACTGAGCATAGTTTTTAATAAACCGAGAGTAATAAGCTGTCATTCCTAAAAATCTAGCTACTTGCTTTAAGTTCTTGGGTGTAGGAAAATTGTCAATCGGTTGTGTTTTTTCCTTGCTAAGACTTAAGGTGTTATTTTGAATGATGTGGCCCAAAAACTCTATTTTGTTTGAAGCTACTGTTATTTTAGATGGATTGACTGTCAAATTTGCTTTCTTTAATCGCTCTAGAACTTCCTTAAGGTGTTGTAAATGTTCTTCGAAGGAGTCAGAGTAAACTACAATATCATCAAAAAATGAAAACAAATACTTAAATTTGATGTCACCAAAAATGCGGTTAATAAGGTCTGTAAGTACCATACTACCATTTGAGATTCCAAAGGGAACGTATTCAAATTCGTACTGTGCCCAGGGTACTACAAAAGCCGTGTATTTCTTGGATTCTTCATCTAATGGGATTTGATTATAAGCCGAATTTAAGTCTAATAATGTAAACCATTTTGCTTTACCCAAATGTTGAAATGCACTGTCTGTTGAAGGCATAGGAGTTGCTTCAAGAGTGATGCCCTTATTTAACGCTTTGTAGTTTACTACCAGTCTTGTTTTCCCTCCTTTTTTTGGAATTATGAAGGCTGGACATGAAAAAGGACTGTTGGATTCCCTTATTACTCCATTATCTAATAATTCCTGTATGTGGTTCCTTAAAATTTCTGTTTTGTGTGGTGAAAATTGGTAAGGACGTGAACGACATTGATGGCCTTCTTTAACATTAATGTGGTATTTTAGTACATTTGTCCTACCTAGTTTCTTGGTTATGGTTTCTGGATATTGGTCTATTAATTTTTTAACTATTTCTAACTGTTGAGAGTTTAGATTTTCACCAAATTTGGGCGTGTTAGGTTTAGGTGGTTCTGACTATGATTTATTCTGTGCATTCATTGATAAAATTAACGTCTGCTTGTACGGAAAGGTAACTGTACCCTTGGCTATATTAATTATTGCTTTGGTGAACTGTAAAAAATCTGTGCCTAAAATAGCATTAACATGTAATTTCTTTGCAACCAAAAATGTGAAAGACCAGGAGAGATACTGAATCTTAAAATGAAGCTTGACTTTCATATTAAATTCTAAGGCCTCGGAATTAGCCGTTATTGCTGATTCATTTATTAATTGGGGCTCAGAAACTAACACTCCTTTTTGATTTTTAATTTGATTGAAGAAACCTTCAGAAATGAGTGTACATGTTGCGCCTGTATCCACAGTTGCTGGGGTTTTAATTTTACCAAATTTTAGAATTAAACGGGATCTTGGTAAGAGTGGTGAATCTAAATTTTGGTTTGGACTGGAGTTGGGGTTGGTTTGAGCTGGTGTTAGAGTGGCAGCATTGGGTCGCGCGGGGCAGGTGCTGCCTACGGTGCTCCGCGCCCTCTGTTTAAACGTGCTTGGAAATTCTGTTGTTGCCTAGGGAATGGTGGTGGCGGGTATGCAGGTTGCCAGGGCAGGTATTGATAGTTGTAGGGGGGGACCCAAGGTGGTCTATTAGTCGGGTGAAACATTCTAGGGCGTTGATTGAAACTATTGTATCTGTTATGAGGGTTTGGGACATTTTGATTAGTGTTTGGTGATCTGAGGTTAGTAGTGTTGGGATATCTGAATTGGTTTTGATTGGTTTGTGTTGTGTTCTGTGACCGCTGAGGATTGGTTGGGTAGGTGAGGTTACGATTGAAATATCTACTAGAAAAAGGAGATGATGTTTGTCCAGTTTGGTCATTTGGCTGCGTTTTGTTTTTAAGGCTAGCTGACAGGGGAGCGATGTCGATGAGATCTTGAGTTTTATTCATGGGTGGTAATCCGGCAAAAGTAATTCTAGTTTCTGGGTTTATTCCTCTGAAAATTGTATTGAATATTTCTGACTGAAATCTGAGGAGAGAGGATCTTAAAATTTTGCTGGACATCTCTCACATATTCGGACAATTCTTCCTGAATGGTTTGGGTACGGTACAAAAATTTATTTTGGATTTCTCTTAAAATGTCTGGGGTGAAAAAGGTTTCTCTGAGATTAGTTAAGAATTGATCCCACTGTACGTGATTAGCTATATTTGATAACCAAAACTCTCTCATTATATTCTGGACATAAGGGCTTACATTTAGCAAAATTGCTCTCTCTGGTACTACATTTAATTCAATTAATTTATCTACCTTCTTCAAAAAATGCATGATTTGATCATTATTATTACTAGTTAATTTAGGAAGGTCTTTCAGCATTTCAGTTACAAATGGAGGCAATTTAATTTTTTCTACTGACTTAGACTCTGAATTATCTTTAAATTCTTTGGCAACTATTTTAACTGTTTCTGAAACTGCTGCCATAGTTATTGAATGGATGGATTGTAGGAGTTGGGCTACATTAGGATCATTAAGGATTGGTTCCCTAGTACTAGTCTGCTGTGAAGTCATAGAGGATATTTGTGGAGCAGGTGGAGGTATTTGGTCTGTATTGTGAAAGTTAATTAGTTGTTCAGGTTCGACTTGTCCGGGTTTAGTATTAGTCTTTTTCAAGTTTTCGTTGTCGTCTCCTAGGTCTGGATCGTCGTCTTGGAAATTTTCTTTGGCTTTGGCCTTGATAAAGTTTTTCAACTGCACGCGGTTTTCCTCAAGCGTGGCAGCTGGTTTAATTTGCCATAACTCGCATTGTTGGATCGCTTGAGCAGCGTTTAATTTTTTTATCCACCTCGTTGTAGTTGGAATGTTTTCCAAACTGAATGTCGCCATTTTTTTTTTGGTAGGAACGTTTATTGAACTATTTTTTTCTTACAAAATTTAAATACTCAGAATCATTAAATTCGCAGGTCTGGGGGTTGAGCAAGGTAGTTTGAGCTGGGGAATTTACGTCATTTACTATGGTTGGTTTTATTATTTATTGAATTTATTCTTAGATGGAAAGTGAATGAATGGTTTTAGCTCTTGGAATACTAGTTTAGTTGCAGAAAAATATATTGGTTTGTTTCGACTTCGAGTTAATGGAAAGAGTACAGGATGTAAGTAAGGAATGTACCACTTTAAGCCAACCTCCTAAGTACAACCCACAACATTTCGGACTTTGGAATAACCAGCGATTTGGCAACTTCCCTCAACACATTCATTCCTAATCCAGCGACAAGTTTGCAGCAGCAGTACACCTTTTTTTTGACGGTGTGACGCACCTTGTTTTGGGTGCAATACAACAGCTAAGCTAGGACTCTTTTCATTTCTCTAAAATGACCGCAAATTTTTTTTTTACGCAAGGGATATGAGGCCTTTCAACCTATTGAGTGTTGGATACACATTTATTAACCTCTAAGTTACAAGACAATATAGCGTGTGTAAGCAAGGTTGGAATAGAAAGGAAGTTCTTAAAGAAATTCTTTGTTTTACACCCTTTTTTATTTTTTTTTATTTTTTTGTTTTTTTGTTTTTTTTTGGTGGCGCCAGCAGAGATATATAAGAGATATAGAGAGTAAGTGAGTACCTCAATCAACAGCCTCAATCAGCTTGCCCCGTCACTGCCAGCGCTGCCAGTTTAGTAGCAGGGGCAACATTTGGGACTCCCGGAGGACGTGCACTAAGGCCTTTATACACATCCCCCACGGTTGCTTGGATTGTAGGATGCGATTGGGTTTTTTTCCAGTATTTAACCATTCAAAGTCAAAATCTCTGCTATAATATACAGTGTAGGCCTTTTTTGGGTAGGTAAGGGAGTGGTAGTCACGCTACAGTGCATTGCAACATGAAAATTTCCTTTCAAACTACTAGAAAAATTACAACACTCAAAGGCTGAATTGTATTTTTTTTGGGATGAATGAGAAACCAGAGTCCAATTTTTCCCTAGCTGAATGTGGCCTTGTAGAGAGAAATTGCCCTTTTTCACACCCTACTCTAGGTTTGAAGTCGAATGACTTCGCTAAATCAGACAGTTCCCTATTGTAGGTGGCTTGTGGTTCTCGAGGTTTGCGGATTCATAGGGTCAGGTTAGATTAGTATAGGGTTCGGTGAAACAATATCTTAAATGTATAAAAAGGTTTTCATTAAATATTTAAGTTTTAAAAATAATTTACTATTGTTGTTGAGAACTGCATAATTATATTTCTTGAGTTTTTTTCTGTTTAAAATTGTATTATTTGCCTTAATTGGCTGAAAAATAATTCCAAGAGCTGTAAAATAATAATTTACTTATAATTCTATTAATTAGTTGGAAAATGTTTTATTTATTATTTAGCCTATTTTGTTTTCCAAGAAACTTGCCTGAAGAGCAGATGTTACTTTAAACTTATTTCATTTTTTAAGTTATGAACCAGCGAGGATATCGGCTATATTCATTGACAAAAAATGAAATGTATTGTTTTAAATGAATTTCATCTTTTCGACGAGAATTTCCTTAAGTTGAATGAAAAAATTCATGAGCGTTTTCAAAACTGATCGGTAGTCGTATTAAATGTGTTGTTGAAGTCTGTAGAGTGGACAAAAATGTATTTATTTGGTCGATCAGTAGAAGTGCTGTATTGTTGTAAAATAGTCTAGGGTAAGGAGGAATATGAACAATTAGGAGTTTTGATGGGCTATATAATTTCTTTATCAACCTCAAAAGTGACTTGAATTTACTTGAAAACAACTGAAAATTGGTTCCTCTTAAAATGTCATTGGTTCCTAAAAATACTACAATGGGATCATTTCTTGTAAGGTTGGGGGGTGCTGCCTTTAATATTTGTTTGATATCCCCTGTAGTATTTCCAGATATTGCTAAAGATCCTTTTACAGAAATGCCATAATTTATTCTAGGCCTATGTTGCAAGTAATTTTGGTATCTAGCAAATTGTGAGTCACCTATTATATTAAATAAATGCATTTTTCCAGTTAGGATTTAATAAAGGAATAGCGGTCACAATAAAAATGTTTTTAAGTGTGGAGTAAGAAAATATTGCCAACTCAGAACGGAACGTACAGTAGTATAAATTCTATTGTGAGGGAGGAGAGAGACAAAAAACGTTTGGTCTTTGTTGCGTGAAGGGTCAGCCGTGACCTTGAATACAGGGCCGTAACGTTAAACTTGGGGGCCCCGGGGCAAGACTAGCTGGTGGGGCCCCCAAACCTTACTCTTCTCATTCGTGCAGGCAGTCATCAATAACTTAAAAAAAAAATGTTTGAGTTCTGTCGCTTTCAATAGAGATTAGAGCTAAGCTACTGTATTGTGCCATTGTACTTCTTCAATAGCTTTTTATTAATTTAAGCATAGAAAATATCACTCTGACTTTGCAATGGTTACTTACTGGAAGTATTATAATAGACCTACACGCTGTGCACTCATCAATATAACTCGAAGACAAAGAACTATTACATTATCTTCTATATTATTAAAAGAATTTCTGGGATTTTGTCCAGAGCAAATCGACCCCTAAAAATATATTTGTCCATACATATTTGGTATCAAATTAAAGCTATTATTCTCTAGATGTGCCTTTTGTTGGTTTGGAAAATATTGCATAAAAGGCCTTCGAACAGGAGGCTTTTGAAATTTCAGCGAAAGTGTACTATCTATGTTGTAAAACCTGTGGACTTTTACCAATTCACATTTGTTTATAACAAAACAGATGATCAAGATTTTAAATATTTACACAGTTATCCCTATACCACAGAATATGGGGCCAGCAAATGTCAAATAATATTTATTTACATTATGATTTTGATTTCTTAAAATATAGAAGTTTTTAAAAGACAACAGAAAATAATCTATTTTCATGTAGGAAGAGGATCTACTCTTTTGAAACGAAGGCCAGTCTGTTATCATTTTAATTTCGAGTATTTTTTTTAAAGGAAACTTTAAACTTAAACTAAATATAACTTAGGAGGTGCTCAAGAAGTGGGGCTTTCTTGGAGCATATTTCAATTGGAATTATAAAATAGCAATATTAGTTGAAGGGGTATCTAAAATAAAACAAATTAAAAATACATTATAAATGTAAAACTATTTTTTTTAATTTTCTTGGAATGCGAAGGATATTTCAGTGATTACGATCAGCATAACGTTATATTCATGGACACTTTCAAGAAGGTTAAATTAATGAACACCGAAAATTCTGTGAGGAATTTCTTACCCATATTGAAGTTTCAAATTTTAAGCAATAGGTTAATTATAAAAGTTTACTTTGATTAAAAGTTCAGCCACGGGTAATTTTATTTAAAAAACGCAATGAATTTCTCTAGAAAAAAACACGACAATCCACACACTTCCTCATTGAACGGGTTTTTACGCCACGGAACCCCATAAATAACCAACATGAAACCAAAACTTAGTCACAAGGTGACGCAGGCTTCTAGTTACAATTAAGACATTTATTACATTATTTCAATCAAATGGTAATATGTATGGTCGAATAAAAACAGTTGCAGAGAAAAATTCCAGTCTCAAAGTTGTTTAAACATACATTCATCTTTTTACTGGTTCTAACCTAAGAACAATCAAGTTTTTTAGGAAAAATACGGCTGCGACGAGGACGGCGTCGAGTCCGGTTTTATGTTTTTACAGCCAGGGGCCCCCTGTCCGCGGGGGCCCCGGGGCGGTGCCCCGGTTGCCCCGGTGGTCGTTACGGCCCTGATCTCGGCCAGATGATTCCTTACAAGATCGAGTACTTTGAAAAAGCTAACACTCGCTTCGGAGAGACGATCCGTGCCACGCTCGTCGAAGGGTCCACCGGAGATCTGCTCTGCGTCTACCTACCTCAAAGATTCATCGCGATCTTCACGGACACCGTCTTGGAGAGCTACAACAGAGGTGGGGGCTACCGGCTGTCTCTCGTGTACAAAGGATCAGGAAAGAGAATAGAGTTTGTTTAAATTTCATGTAACAAAATGTTTTAGAAATGATAAATTTTAATTTTAGTTTCACTTTTGGTGTATTCAATTACCCTCTGATCCCTCCTTTCAAAGATTATAAAAAGTCGCTTTTGTAATATAAAATACAATTATTTATTTATGTATCAACTGGTCTCTAAACAATCAGTGGTTTTGAATGGTGATTGGTAAAGATTAAAAATCTGAAATATGCAATACTAGTTAAAACACAAAAAATACAGGGTCTAGGACAAAGGTAAGGCCTGGTCAATAGTTAAGGCGGTGGTCAAGGTCAAAGGTGAGATAGTAAGTTATGTCAGGAGAAAGGTTACAGGACAAAGGTCAACGCTAAGAGGTATACACTGGTTGTTATAAAAGACTAAATGTAAGTTGGAAATCTTGTCTCTTGATAATAGAGTAATAATTTATTTTGGCAACACGCCCTCTTGCTAAACAAAAAATTATTGGCAGTTCTGCTTGCAGAAAAACTATAAATAATTTAGGTTGGCAAGACTGGTTCCCACAAAACAAAAATGATTTAAGTGGGCAACACTGCTTCCCAAAAAACAAAAAATAATTTAGGTTGGCAACACTGTTTATTGTACAAGTAAATTAGATTGACTACATTACCCGCGCAAAACAAAATAATTTAGGTTGGTAACACTACTTCCCGCAAAATGAAAATAATTTAAGTTGGCAACTCTACTTCCTGCTTAGCAACAAATAATTTGGGCTGGCAGCATGGCCCGCACAAATAAATAGGTTGGTAAGACTGTTTCCCACAGTAAAAATTTAGGTTGGTAACACTACGTCACATGACGTCAGGTGGTATTAAATGTCCCTTTGCAGAGCCCTTCAATTTACTCGATGCAACCCGCCGGGCCGGGAATCCCTGGGGTCAAAGGTCAGAACTGCCTGAGGCGGCGCACATAGTAGTCCCAAGGTATAGTAGGCGTGTTTTGAAGATTCGCCCCCCCAAAACAGGTAGACGGACAGTCCTAATCCCCTGTTGACAAACAATGCCTTAGTGCCTTTGTTACTGGCGGCCGGCCGGGACTCTCTGCATCCTCCTGAAATTCCGGTTACTGGCATAACAATATATATCGCAATATTTGAGGTGCAAGTTACGCGGCATTTTCTTGGAATGCAGGCGGGTGACCACCCGCACAACGGTGGCCACCGCTAACAAAGGCTTTGTTTGATAACAGGGGAGTACCTGGTGGACCGAGCCTTGCTCGGTGTTATTTCATGTTTACCAGTTCATCCAGTTACTAGAAAATATTTCAATGTCATAAAATTGATAAATAGAAACCTTTTTATTGCTCCATGGACTCTTCATCCCACCTGCTGTATTTTCCCTTGATGGCTGTAGATTCCAAACAGCTGTTATGATTACTTCATTTGTTTACACTTTTTTTGTTTATTTTCGTTGCTATCACGGCAACCCATAAGGCCAATGTTAAATTTTTACAACTTTAAAATTCGATTTATTACGTTATTAGATTTTCTCTGGCCAATTAATCTGCGTAAAAGACGTTTTTGAGTCATAAATTACTTATTTCCAGACTTTGAAGGAAATCCTCGGAGCCGTTTTTGAGATAAATGTGCAAGCATACAAGCAAGCACGATAACATTACTCATATAAGAGTATAGGATTAAGACAGTCCGTCTACCTGTTTTGGGGGGGCGAATCTTCAAAACGTGCCTACTTGTAAAGTCTAACAAACACAATACAGTACTATTCTATAGACTGAAATGAGCATGTTTTTGTATATATATTTGTATGTTTTCGACCTTGTATCTTTATAAGACCCCGGATTACTTTAACCTTTCACTTAAAATTTAATAACTAATTTGTATAAAAAATTATTGTTCGGAATATACGGTATTCTGCACGAACAAAATTGGAAAAAATTTAATATTGACAAAAAATACTGTACAAATGGTAATAAATAAAACAACAATATGTTCTGAGAGGATTTATTGAACAACATCATTGAAAACTGAACATTGCAAAGTAATAGATTACAAAACTAAAGACCCGGATTACAAATAATTTTAAAGTTATACTTAATAGACAAAACGAACGATTAAACCAAATTCATTACCACCCTAACGATAAACAAAGTGTTTATTTTTTTGTTGACGAATATATAAACTGCAATTTTAAACATGGCCAAATTTTTTAATCTGTAACCTATAAATAAATAACAAACTTAAACTTGATGTATACAACTAACTACTACTATATTTGAAGGGGTCCCCCGTAAAACGTTCTAAGCGTCAAAAACCTAGTTTCGAGTAATCAAGCGTTGAAAGTTGAATTCTAAAATTTACGGTTTTTTTTAAGGTTAGAACTTCAAATCATGTACAGCTGGTGACTTGTAAGCTGGCACTTGGGCCTTACGCGGGCAGTATAGGTGCGGGGGTGAGTGGGGAGTGGTGGAAGCATAAGAAAAAGGCCGGTCTGCAAACATTTCCGCTGACGAACGCCTTCACGCGGGTCGCGAGGACGTTGCCGCAACCCGCTTGACGGAACATAATGTTTTTGAACTAGGCTAGTATGGACTGAGTATCGATCGGTCAAGTGCCAGCTTAGAAGTCACCAGCTAATTTGTTAATACCCTTTTTATAACATCATAATGTAGCCTTATATTCGATTTTTACATGCCATTAATCATTTTAAAACATTTTACGAGGTTTTTTTGCGGTTATAACGTTCTAAACGACTGGCGCTTGAAACGTTCTCTGACGGACTGCTCTTCTGCTGTGGAAGAAAACATCATGGGAGTGTAGGAATACCAACATAAACTAAAATAAAACTCAACATAAATCAATTTTATTGACATAAAAGCATAAAAACGTAATTTTGTTACATAACGTGAGACGTCACTTTGCTAAAAATTATCAAAATGTGGTGCTTAAAACGTTATTCTACACACTTCTATTGGGGGCAATTTCCCAGGCCTCGGCTATTCAGTTTTTGAAAAAGGGTAATCAAGCTTTTCTATACTCATTTCTGGTCTTATCCTCCCACTTTCCAATATTTACTTCACGTCTTTTATTTTTATTTACGCGATTTTGGTCGCTGGACGACAACGCAACGACCGGCAGGTAGTCCATCTTTCGGCGAATAGAACGTTTTTCCCCAAAAAGTCCGTGCAGTCCCACGAAGCACGCAAACTTTGACAGACGAAATCAGGTCTACCAACTCAAATATCTTGAAAACAAAATATACCACGGTGTAGCTCATGTCCTAGAGAACCTTTTTCACTAAATATCTCCGATTTTGAAATTTTGTCGCTTAGAACGTTTTACGGGGGACCCCTTCATTTATAAAATGATTTTCAGTTGTTTAACTAAAGTAAACTGCATATTATTTTATATCATTTTTCTTGTAATATTGTGTAGAATGTATATCCGTCAAAAGTCTTTAAATAAAATTACAAATAAAAAAAGTTCAGACTGACTGGGAACGCCCACTATCTAACTAATGGAGCGGAAGTTAGGGAGGTCCTAATCACCAGCGCTCAGGCGTGTGAGTGCGCGTGCGTTCGAGGGGACTCTACCTGAGCTCGACCCGCATTCTGGGAGGGCACAGAGTATAGCGACCAAAATCTCGTGAAACATGAAGTAAATATTGGAGAGTGGAAGGATAAGACCACAGCTGGATTACCCTTATTTCAAAATCTAAGAAGTCAATGCCTGGAAAATTGCCCCCGAAAGAAGTGACGCAACCGATGTCAGATAACGTTTTAAGCTCCACATTGGGATAACTTTTAGCAAAATGACGTATCACGTAATGTAGCAAAATTACGTTTTTATATTTTATGTAAATAAAATTGTTTCATATTAAGTTTTACTTTCGTTTACGTTGGTATTCCTACACTCCCTGACGTTTTCTTCCAAAGGCAGAAAAGCAGTCCGTCAGAGAACGCCAGTCATTTAGAACCTTTTAACCTCCCAAAAAACACGTAAATTGTTTTAAAATGCTTAATGGCATGTAAAAATTTATTAAAAGACTACATTTTGATGTTATAAGTAGAGTATTAAAAAATTATACATGATTGTAAGTTCTAACTTTGAAAAAAACGTAAATTTTGGAATTCAACTTTTAACGCTAACTCGAAACTAGGTTTTGACGCTTAGAACGTTTTACGGGGTTTTGTTTGACACACAAATTAACCATTCGCTCGTACTCAAATCCAGGATAAAAGGTGATCAATACTGTGGGGTGTAGTGTAAGCCAAGCTGAGTTTAAATGAATCCCTTTTAACCAAACTCCAAAAAGCTGAGATTTTGTTTTTGGCAAAAAGAATTTAATTACTTCCCTAAAATTGACCTGTCTGTGTTACTTAATTTAATTGACCTGCCTGTGTCACTTGAAAGAGTGAGACTATCTGCTTTAAAAAACCAATTAAGTGCAGTCCATTCTCCCCAATGCAAACCTCTAATTCATTGTTTAATTAATTCAATTACAACCAATCTATCTGTGGGTGTAAGTTGATTTACACATCCTGTTCTATCCAATGTCGTGTATTCACCTAATCACTGTGTACGAATGGAGTTGATTGTCTATGTGTGTGTGTATGATGCCCCAAATTCCTCTGCTGTTCATTATGACTTTCAGTATGCGACACATTAGGTGGACCCTCATTTTCTATATTGATGCGAACCTCAGAAACAGGTTCTAATGATCAAACATTCTTTGCATCATATCTACGCAAACGACCTCGCGCAATGGTCAGACAATGTTTAGCACATTGGTTGGTACACTGTGCCGAAATTACAATACAACAGGATAATCAAATAATCTGACCACAATCAATAATCTAAACACAGAGATATCAAAACATCGTTCCTATTACACACACGGATAATTATAAATAGGCTGTAAAAATAAAACCAGGTTCAATCAAATCTGGGGCGGCTCCAGGGGGAGGGCCATGGGGGCCATGCCCCCCCCCCCCGAGAGCTCCGAATTTTTTTTTATTTAAAAAAAGATTTTACTAAAATTCATTCTTTTGTACATGAAATTATTTTTGACCTAATATTGGAAAAGCCGTTTCGTATAGAAGATTCTCGAAGACGAAACCTTTTTATTTCTATATATTTGTTACTTATGTACACTTGATCTAAGCTTACATTTTTTGTTCAATATTAATAGTACGAGACATTTCAAGTTGATAGTTAGGTTGGCAGCGCTTCACGATTTGCCGCCATAATGAGGTTTGGGTTTGGAAAATATTATCATAGTCAGTGATATTATTTGTGACAAAAACAAATCAATATACGCTTATTATGAAAGTAGCACTTATTTCTTGGGGGCTGTTTCTAAACGTTGTTGGTGAATTAATAAAATTGATTTTGTATTTGTAATACTCATTCCGTTTCAAAACCGTAAACATAAAATGAAGATGGATTGTAACTAGTAATTAGTGATTAGTAGCTAGTAATTGTGAAACGCGTTTAGAAACAGCCCCCCGTGTGTATGGATTGAAATAATTTTTATTTTTACCCAGACCATCGAGTAAGTAATTAATTGATCCGTTTGAATACTATCTGGCATTCAATACTTCGGGCTATACCATGCTACTATAGTCTCAACTGAACGTACAATCATAACAAAGTTGGAGTTCATCTAGCCTGTCTTAGTCCTATTTAAAAAATGAAAAAATGATTCAATCATTACAATAGGGGCCGTCCATAAATACGTAACGCCCCTACGGGAGGAGGGGGGGTTTTGTCAGCATTATGCACCGTTACAAAGGAGAGAGGGGGGATTCAACGGAACGTTAAGCACCTATTAAACCTTAATGATCAATTTAATAAATTATCTTCAAATTAAAAAGTTTTTACTTTTTATGGGGGGGTACAGTGTTACGTAACTTTTGAGGGGGGTTAGTGCCAGCGTTACAAGTCCGTTAAAAGGGAGGAGGGGGTTCTGAAAAGGCCGAGTTTAGCGTTACGTAATTAAGGATGGCCCCTTAAGTACAATTTTTGACAAAGTGTTAATACACTCATAGTCAGAGGTGATAATAAACACGTATTTGGGGGGGGTGAACAAAAAAATGAACCAAATTTTTGTCAAACTTGGCCCCTCCCGAGAATCTGTCCTGGAGCCACCCCTGAATCAAATAGGCATCTCCTTTACATAGTTACAACTAAAAACTCAGTGTTCCATAATTAATAACCTGCTACCACTTCTTGCGATTGGTCTGCTCTTTTAATGTAGGAATTCACACTTTGACCCAGATCAATAATTACTCTGTAATTGTAGGTTCAAATAGAGCACAAGTCAGTATATCTACTCTAAAACATAAAATATTCTAGCTGATTTAATTGGATTCTGATTTAAAAATTATCTAACAAAATTTATTATATTAAGGTTTTAAGGTAACAAGATCTTTGATTTTCAGACTGTCTAATTATTGGGAAAGATTATTGTTTAAAAATGGATAGCTAACTTTTATTTGCCTAGCCTTCAGATTTTTATTTTTATTTTTATTTTTTTTTTTTCGGAGGGTGGCCGAATAGGGATGTACAAAATTACTAGCAAGTTCCTCCTAGCAATATAGCCAACCCTCATATACCTCGTGCTGAGAAGCCTACACTGCATTTACAACTTTAAAACGTTAATCGTCCATGGTAGTGCTCATTTTCCTATTAATTTAACACCTTGTATCCTTACCACTAAGCTTAGATACTGCACAATGTGTTTAATCTTTTCTTTTTTTTTTTTGAAAAATCAAAAACATTTTGTTGTTTGGCATCTCCTAGAATTTAAATTGAAGGTACTTTCCCAATAATTTTAATCATGCAGGCAAACTTTGTAAAATATAGTTTTAAAAAATGGGATAATGATTTTGACTTGAGAAAATATAAATCTTAATAACTAATAACAATGATTGAACGTTATATTACTTACGTTGCTATCCCAAACATGTTGTTGAGGCACTTGATACGATAAAATTTAATTAAGAGATAGCATACAATAAAATATTTAGATAATAATAATAAGTAAAGTTCAACAACATGGAAACTAATTGACAACTTTGCACTAGCGTTCAAAAACAATTTAGATTTGTCAAATAAATTTTATTCTATTCAGAGGTTGCAACATTACCGAAACCCGCGTGCAATGCATATGTTCTCACTTATAAAAGGAAATTAATAATCTGCCCAAATTTTTATTTTAGGCACCAACACCACGTAGACGACTTTTTTACAGAAAGAGAATTAATACTTGTTGAAGTTTTTTAAGCTTCCAAATAAAATCTCAAATCGTAAATCCTGTTAAGACGGGTGTGTGCCTGAAAAAAGTTAAATTTAAGAGAAACGCAGTTAAATTTCAATAGTGAAGAAATGGGGCAAACGGGCAGGTTCAGGTTGTATTTATTAACTTGGTGCAACAAAGCTGACGTGGCCGCGTCATCGACTACCACACGCGACTCTCATCTGATACATGTTTCTTCCTGTTACAAGTCGCATACTTTATATTATTATTTTTTGCCTCAATTCGAAACAATGTGTCAGTAACATTCTCACCCTCTGATTGTTAAAGATTAATTTTTGTCATAACTGTAGGTTATATGTTTCCAGTCCTCAAAAGACGCCACAATTTGCTCACATTCTCGACTGAGATGACCTGAACACTATTATTCTCTTCTCTTCTACTCTACAGGCCCTGCCCCCCATCCCATTTCGAAGGGAGCCGTGTGCACCAGCTGACCTGCACTTGACTCTGTGTTGTTTCTATTGAGCTGTCTACTATTTAAGTGCTGAAATTGCGTTGTTTATGTTTCACATTCAATTGGGACAGCAATTATCAATCATCTTTTTGTTCTTGGTCGAAATTTATTGAGTACCAAACGAGGCTAAATCCTGAATAAAAAAAAAGTTGCACATTTTTGTGAGGCGCAGGCCCTCTCGTTAAGAGGGTCCTCTCGTGGTGCGGGCCTCTATGTTTGGATCTGGCCCTGGATAAGGGCTTTAAGGAAGAATCAACTTTAAAGCCAGCAGTTCACCACTACCCTCTTTGATCAGTATTACATTTAAAATTGTCCCTGAAGAACACACGAGCTCCTCCGCTTTCAGAGGTTGAGTGACAGTATAAGGCTAAAGAACGCCTATTTAAATGTAATACCTCCAATTCATCTTTTTTCAGAAAATGCTTCTGTATAACAAACAAACTGTATCAGGGGATTTTAAGAGTTTAATCAATACCAATTCACACATACTTGCCATTAACCCCATAACGTTCTAATGGCGCAACGGAATAACTTTAGTAATTTACTGATTACAGTTCTCGGATGTAGGGGAATATCACAATTTGGATATGCTGTGGTATACTGACTAGAGACATTATTTTCTCTAAAAAAACAGGGATTGTTCTCAATGCCGAGTGAAAGTGGAATACATCTTAGTGATGAAGTTGTAGTCCAGTCAAAAAACTTAAAAAAATGGCCCAACCTGGAAAAAATTCTGTTAATTTTGAAACTTTGCACACTTATTTAGAAGTACCTAAGGATGAAAATACCAAAAGTCCTGGAAAATATTTGGCGAGCTCTAGTGGTATGATATCCTTATGGGAAATAATAAAAGTTCTATATCTCGCTAATTTCGTAGCATATCTCAGTATAACTTCATTTGTGGCTTGATATTGTTAAGATATATCGGACCAGGGCCTATAATCCCCAATTTTCACATATACGTGTCAGCAAACCTGGATACTCACCTGCATAAGAATAATACGAACAATGGAGTATGCAGATTTGCTAACATGTAAATGTGAAAATTGGGGATTATAGGCCCTAGTACGATATATCTCAACTATATCAAGCCACGAATCAAGTTTTACTATTTTATGTTGCGAAATAAGCGAGATATAGAACTTTTTTATTTCCTATAAGGATTACATAGGTACAATGTAAGGGGCGTTTACCACCTCCATTATCTCGGTGACCAACGGACATAAAGATTCAGGATACTAAATTGTTTGGTGTTTTAAGCTGAATTTAATGGTGCCCACCAAAATTAGATAATTTTTATTTTCATACATTGAAAACTAAAAAAACAAAATTTTGCTCATTTTTAGGGGAAAATTGTGAAAAGATCCTTATTTTTGGCGCCCTATAACTCAGTAACCGTTAGTAGTACAAAGAAAATGTACCACATCATTTTGTAGCAGATTTAATAAGCTTTATTTTGTACATTTAAAGTTCTCACCTCCGACCAACGGTTCTCGAGAGTTTTACAAAAAAACCAAAAAAAGTATCCTGTTTCCATCAGTTGCCACTAGAGCTCGCCACATATTTTCCAGGACTTTTGGTATTTTCATCCTTAGGTACTTAAAAATAAGTGTGCAAAGTTTCAAAATGAACGGAATTTTTTCCAGGTCAAACCCTGTTTTGACTGGACTATTGGGGAAGCTATGAAATGAAAAATTAAAAATAACAAACACCAACTTAACTTAAAACCATTTTTAATATCAACAACATTAAAACCTCTTTTGATACAGTAACATGTTTCAAACTGGACGTACAATCTAAAACCGACACTACAATCAATTGAAATAATCAATGAATGATGATTTAATGATAATTTCAATCATTAAATCGCCAACTTAGCAGTTTCTATTCTAATCTTTACACTGAGCAAAAGGAAGAAAAAGTAAGGCATGATTGACAAGGAGGAAAAGCACGATGAAATACAAACTAATTAGAACTAAGAATTGTTCAGATATTAAGTTATGTTAGAAGGTCAAAATTCATGTTCAAACAGCCCTAAAATTTATCATTATCTTTCCCATAATACATAGCGTTCCAACTCAGAAGAAAACTCACAATGAAATGCCACTAATACTCAGTGTCATACGATTGCGAGCTTGGAAATTTGCTCAACCGGCTGTAGCTGGTTATATAGTACAGTGACCGCTCGTTTAGGACATTTCAAAGCTCAAAACTGCACGATGCCAATTTAAGTAATAATACAACAAGAAGAATCTCATACAGTAAAATATAAAACCCGAAATAACATTGATAGATCCGAAGAAGTTGCATTAAAACAAATAACGTTAATTTGTGTTCTTTACAATATAAAATCTCTACCTTCACAGCCTTCCTTGTATAAAAATAGCCTACTTTACACTACTCTGGTTATACAATTCACCCCTTAGTCATAATATACAAATTATAAAATCTCTCACAATTCCAATTTTTCCTTTTAAGAGGAGCAATTTCATCTGTCATGTTTGATACCTCGATCATGACTGATAACTTTAAAAAAATAAACTATATATCTTTTTACCTAGAATATTACAGACTATCACCTCACATATAAAATTTAAATCGACAAAACACAGACCAACGCATACCAGGATGAATTCTGTACCCTTACAAATGTTAAAATTAGCGAAATATTGTTCAGTGACTGGTAGCCCCAAAATGTAACAAAAAACTGTGAGTAGAGTGAGGCGTTTCATAGAACGCAGGACAATGGAGCTTCAGAACGACTTTTTCAATCTACACATCTTTCATCTTATCAAACGTGGAAAATATTTGTTTCGTCAAGTTGTCTCAGGGATATTTTGGTTTCTCGGATTGCCATCACTGCCTGGTAGAACTGAGCCGATGCAGAACGTTCAACACCATTTCTCGAAGAGTCTGTAACAGAGGTTTAGACTACAGTAGACCCCCTCTTAACCGACCCACACGGGACCAGACCTAGGTCGGATAACTTAAAAGGTCGGTTAAAACGGGTAATCCTTTAAACATTTGAAAATGAAAGCTCTAGTGATTTAGGGTTTTATTAACATCATTATAAAGCTATTTCTTTATTATTTAGAAAATAAACTATAACTATCAACCTATATTCCAAAATAATTACCGTGGAAATGTCACAAATAACCCCAAAACATGGTCAAAACATAAGTTCTTTGACACCTTTAATAACGTGTTAATATGTTTTTAACAATTCTTGTGGAATTGATTGTCAATGCATCTACTGTACGTTTTCATGAATTATCAAATGCTGCATTTAAAATATTTTAACCCGTAACTACCTGTAGAGTTAAGCCTAACGTTCCCATCGCCGAGTATGGAAACGGAGATGCCACAATTCCTAGAAAAGGGCGGTTGAACCAAACTATTCTAAAAACAAGGTCGGTTAAAACGAACTTTAATATTTGATCAGCAAGGGCGGATAATCTGATCGTCGGTTAAAACGAGGTCGGTTAAGAGGGGATCTACTGTATACAGAATAGGACACTATCAACGTTGTGTTTCAAAAGCATCACAACACAGGGTTGCTTCAGAAATGTTGAGGCCTTTTTCCTTATTTTTACAGGCCAATCTGAGATGTTTATCTTGACTATATTCTCACTGTTAACATAGACGAAACAAAATGCTTGCCTATATATTTCAAGAACAATTCTGGTCCAGGTCAGAGGGTGCTTCGAATGCACTCTTGTGGCGATCCGCGGTCCTTCACCTGTGGCTGTGGTGTGATTGAGCAGGTGACTCAATACAAGAACCTAGGCGTAATATTTGATCACAAATTGACTTGGGAGTCACATGTTCATCACATTAAGCAAAAATTGAGAAAAATGATTTATGCGTTTAAGCAGCTAAGTCAGGTTTTGGCCGTGGATCGCTGCAGGAGTGTGTATTATGCCGACTGTCAGTCCCTCCTGCACTATGGATTGCTGGTTTGGGGTGGTGCCTCTGCCTCGGTTCTTGAGCCCTTGGCGGTCACCCAACGGTCTGTGATAAAAGCAATTCTTAATAAAGGCCAAAGATATCCAACAAATCTCCTTTTCGAAAATTTTTCAGTTCTTAATATTAGGCAGGTTCTTAATATTGTATCTTAAAACTCTCTCAGTATATGTTAAAGATAATAAATGTAAAATCTTTACCCCAACTACCCATGGCTACCAAACTAGAAATAAAACAAACTTTGGCTATTCAATTCCGAAACCTAAATTCAAATCAGATCTGTTCAATACATTTTATTTGGCTCATCAGTTGTATAAAAATCTTCCATTCAACATCATTAATAAAAAGGGTGGTAGCATGTCTGTTTACAAGCGAGAGATTGAGAAGTGGCTGCTCGGTGTTGGACCGGGAATGGCAGAGCTGTTGGTTCGTTCGCCATATGCATCTTAGTGTTTGTTGTCTGCGGGTATTCTGATGTGTTCTGATTAAATATTTTTGTTTTGATTTTGAATAATTGTACGATATTTGATTTTTTTTCTCTCCTTTTGTTTTATATAATTTCTTAAGTAATAATTTGTTCTATTTTTTATTTTTTGTTTTAATGGGTATTTTGTTTCTCTTATAAGTTTTGTATGTATTTGTGCTGCCAACTAGTGGAAGAAGGACTAGTAATATTTGTTCGTGCCTAAGAACTCTTCCCCACACTCAGACTTTGGTCTTGTGGGGAATAATTTCCTTTTTGTATCGTAAATAATTTTCTATGTCAACTTAATGGAAATAAACAATCTTGAATCTTGAATCTTGAACTATTTGGAACAGCAAGATCTTGAGAATCATTTTTAAAGTACAACCTCCTTGCTTATTCAAAAAAATTTGAAAAACAATATGGCTTTAAAAGAAATACAAGCACTATAAATGCTGTTTATAAACTAATTGAGAATGCAGTTAACTCAATTGATAAAAAAGAAAATTCATTAGCCATATTTTTTGATTTACAAAAAGCATTCGACATGGTTTCTCATGAAAAATTATTAGACAAATTATATACCATAGGGATTCGAGGAAACGCTTATAATTGGTTTCACTCATATTTATCAGAAAGAAAACAAACTGTACAAATCCCTTATATATGTGAAGACAAATGTTTAAAATATAAATTATATGAAGAATTAAAAAATGTATGTGGTGTACCACAAGGATCCGTATTGGGCCCGATACTTTTTTTAATATATATAAATAGTATAACGCAATGTAAAAACAATTCAAAAATTATATTATTTGCAGATGATACATTATTCTTATCAGACAGAAACAAAACAAATTTAGAAATCAATACTTTTATAAATAGTAATTATCTCATGCAGTGGTGACAGACTTATAATAAATTCAGGAAAAACACAATATATTGAATTCAAACACAAACGATGTAAAGATGACAGAAAAATAACTCTTGAATTGAATGAAACTATAATTGAAAGTACTGAGAGTGTCAACTTTTTAGGAATTACCATTGATACACATTTAAATTTTAATACCCACATAGAAAAACTATGCATGAAACTAAGTAGTTCAAACTTTGTGTTGAGAAAATTGTCTAAATTCTGTGACGTGCAGTTATTACTATCTACTTAATATGGATTGTTTTTTTCCTCTTATGAAATATGGTGTATGTATTTTGGGTAACTCAACCACAAGATGTAACCAAGTCTTTATTTTACAAAAAATGGCAATAAGAATTATATTTAAGAAATCAAGACGACGTTCTTGTAAAGACCTATTAAAAAATAATAAAATAATAACATTTCCATTGATTTATATTTATGAAGCAATACTATTTGTAAAAAACAACATACATTTATATGAAGTACATGACAATTCAAATTTAAGAAGTCAGTCCCACCTTGTCATACCTCATCACAACACAGAATTATTTAAAAAACACTTACAATACAAAGGAATTATTTTCTTTAATAAATTACCAAACAAATAAAAAAATGAAAAAAGTATTAAAATATTTAAAAATAAAATAAAAAATATATTATTACAAGAGGCAATCTATAAAGTTGAAGACTTTATGAAAATGAAGATATATTTATGAAAAATAATAAGAAAATTAAGAATTAATTTATTAAGATATAAGTTAAAAATTATATATGCAATGCAATTGTACAATTGTTTAGCAATAAATATTATGATTATCATTATTATTATTATTATTATTATTATTTTTTTTACGTAGGACGAACACTTTATGCGCGAACCCAAGGAACGGTGTGGGACTCCCTCTCAGATGTTGGTCGAGGTATACCCACTAAACCTCCTACGGAGCAGCGGGGAAAACCAGGCCGGAAACCTTATTGGACAACTTCAGCACTGGTCCGCATGTCTTGCGCCCTGACGGGTCAAGTCACTGTTTCAGGATACTTAGAGGTCACCTAAGCATCCATCATCTCGCTTCCGCCAAAGAACGGATTGCACAAAGAGCGCAATCGCTCTCCAGGATTCTTCGTTGCGAAGCATTGCTCCCACAACGACGTCCGGAGATAAATCGCCGACTGCAGAAACAAGCCTCCTCCTATCTTCAGCGAAACGTCTGCACCGGAAAAAGGTATGATGAGCATCATCCACCTCCTCCGGGCAGTACCTACACTGAGGTGACCTCACCTTTCCCATGTGAAAAAGGTAATCCCTGAAGTAGCCATTGTCACAAGCAGGAATTGACACTAGAAGAAATCAATTTCCCCAAAGGTACGGCTCAACCACGGGCTGATGTCTCGAATGAGACGAAATGTCCATCGCCCTTCTGATCCGTCGTTCCACCACTCCTGCCAGGCTCGCAGTGTGACGAGTCTCGCCTCCTCAGCAGCTTGGACTCTGCCGAGATCCGGAGCGCGGCGAAAGATGTTCTGCCTCTCAACGGCGAGCAAATCGAGGGGAATCACTCCAGCCACAACCATGACAGCCAGTCCAGACACGGTGCGATACACACAGGCGATCCTGAGCGCATCCCTGCGTTGAACAGAAAGATTCTCTTGCTGTGTTTCTTGACTCCCATGGCACCCCCCCACACTTCTGCGCCGTACAGAAGAATGGCGTTGACGGTGGACATGAGGAGTCGCCTCTTGCTAGCCCTCGGACCTCCGATGTTCCCCATCAATCTACTGAGCGACAGAACAACCCTCGCCGCCTTGTCGCAGACAGTCTGGATGTGCTCCCACCACGTGAGACGGCAGTCGAGCACAACTTCCAGATAGTTCGCCGCAGTCTTCGTCTGGACCTCGACGTCACCGACAGTCATGGGGATTACTGTGCGGATCCTCCGTTGAGTGAGCATGACGATCTCGGTCTTGGCGACCGCCAGCTCAAGTCCATGACCGCTCATCCATCTGTTGACCCGAAACATCACCTGGTTGAGGCGAAGCTGAGCCAACTCCGGATCCCGAGCCGTGATGACTGTGGCTACATCGTCTGCGTAGCCCACGAGAAAAACTCCTGGTGGCATCTCGAGGCGAAACAACCCGTCGTATGCCACATTCCAAAGGTCAGGCCCGAGGATCGACCCTTGCGCCGCGCCGGCTGTGACCACTTTGGAACGGACTCCTGCTTCAGTGCTGTACACCAGCTTGCGATCCTTCAGGTAGTGCTGTACCACGACCAAGAGATAGTCGGGTACCCTGAAGTCACGCTGCAGCGCCTCGAGCATATCCACCCAACGGGCAGAATTGAACGCGTTCCTCACGTCCAGGGTGACCAGCAGCACGATCGGCCTGGCCAGATGGCAGGTTGTGTCAGCCTGCTGGACGGCGCCCAGGACTTCAGTTACGGCATTCAGGGTTGAGTGGCCTTTCCGAAAGCCGTGTTGCCAAGGGGACAAGTCCCCGGCGGCTTCGACGGCCGACCTCAACCTGGGTTTCAGCAACCTCTCAAAGAGTTTACTTGCTGTGTCCAGCATACAGAGAGGTCTGTACGCCGACGGGGACTCTGGATCACCTTTGCCTTTACTGATGAGCGCCAGTCTAGCTATCTTCCAGCGTGACGGAAACACACCCGCCGCCAAACACGCGTTGAACATGCTCAGCAGCAAGTGTGGGTGACTTTCCACCACAACCTTCAGAGCCTCAACCGGGATGCCATCTGGGCCTGGAGCTCTGTTGTTGTGCATGGCAGACAATACTGCCACGAGCTCCTGTTCCGTGAACAAAGGAACATCAGGAACCGGGCCCCACAACTCTCTCCCCCCGCCTCACTGGGTGACTTGGGAAAAGAGCGTCGACAATGACCGTGACCGTTCCTGCAGACAGAGCCGCGCTGCTGGCCCCCATTCCCCCGAGCTTCTTCGTGACGAGCTGGTACCCCCTACCCCACGGATCGGAGTCAACCTACCGGCACAGCTCCTTCCAGCAGCGAGCCTTACTCAGGCGAATGGCGCTGGCCAGAGCTTTCTTCGCAGCCTTATGCTCTGCTGACCTGGCTAAAGCCTCCGGTCGTTTTCGAGCTCTCTGCGCTTTTCTGCGAAGCATCAGCGCCGTTCTCCTGAGCTCCGCGATCTCGTCCATCCACCAGTAGACTTGGCAACGACCCCGGACAGGTTTTTTCCGAGGCATCGACGAGTTGCATGCACGCTCGATCAGGTGCATGGTGGAGCCAACCACAGTCTCGACCTGCTGTCGGTCAGTGGAGTCGAAGCGATCCGTCTGACCGGCCTCGGGGCTGCAACTGAGCCGCTCGACGAACTTTCCCCTGTCCAGTTTGGCCGAGTTCCAGTCAACTGGATTTCGGGTACTGGACTGACGAGACGACCCGATTTCTTCTAGGGGAAAGGAGATGAAGTCGTGGTCACTGGCAGTGTACACGTCCATCACCCCCCACTCCGCTAGCAGAGGAAACAACCCTGCCGATACCAGCGTGACGTCTGGTATGAAGTCGCCGAAACCAGGTCTTCGGTAAGTCGGCGTGTTCCCTCTGTTCGTGACTTCCAGGTCGAGCCTCGAGGCCATCTCCAGGATTTGTCTCCCACGGGCGTTAGTGACGGGCATGCCCCACTCAACGGCACGCGCGTTGAGGTCCCCGGCCACTATTACGCCCCCCGAGACATCTTGAAGATCGTATTCCAGCGCCTCCAACCTCTCCCGGTACTCCTGTGCGGAATAGTTGGGAGATAGGTAGACGCTGTAGATGGTGACGCGCCGAAGTCTCACCCAGACGTAACCGTCACCGGATCCGTGACCCAACACCTGGATCCCGCGACTGTCTGCAATCCAGAGAGCCACGGTACCAAGCCGGTCATAAAACCAAGATGAACTGGTTTTGATCCGGTAGGGTTCGCTGACGATCGCGATCTGGGATTTGACCTCGCAAGCAAGCTGTTCCAGAATGGCGTCAGCCGCTTGACTCCGCTGCAGGTTGGCCTGGACAAAACGGATCATTTCGCGGCAGTTCGAGCCTTCTTGGCGTCCAGGGCTTTCCTGAAAACCCCGCATGCACCTGAGCCCGGGTAGTGATTCGAAGACACTCCGGGTGTACCGGCACAGAGAACGCAAGAAGCTGCCGCAGTGCAAGCAGTGGCCTTGTGTTCGCCACTACCGCACTTCCAGCAATTATTGCTGCGGTCGGGACCAGAGCAATTCCGGCGTGTGTGGCCGTACCCGAGGCACCGGAAACAGCGTTCCACCTCGAGGCGCGGCCGAATGCGTCAGACGACCCAGCCGATTTTAATCTTCCCAGCCCGAAGGAAAAATTGCCCGTCTTTCTCTTCCATCTCAACGACAGCCTTCCTCTGTTCCCGCTTATTCGGCGTGAACAGGGTGACCTTAGGCTCGCCGGAGATTGTCGGAAGGTCTCTTTTTAAAGCCGTGGTGACATCGGCCTCCGAAGTCAGGGTGTCGAAATCAAGAATCTCTACCCTCAGCTTCGGGATGATGGAACGGACCTCGCCCTTGTCCCCTACCGCTTTCCGAAGTGCTTCTTGGAGTTTCCCCCGATCATCGCACTTCGAGAGCTCGAGGAGGACACCACCGGCCGCCGTCTTCCGGATCTGATTGAAGACAGTACCGGAATCCTCTGGCGTGACCTCCCTCTTCATCAATCCGAGGATCTCAGAGTAGGTCTTACCGGTGCTCGGCTTGATCAGGACCACCTGGTTCCTGGTCTTCCTAGGCCGGGCCTTATTTTTGGGCTTCTTCTCCTTCTGGCTGGGAGCCTGGGAAGGCGCGTTTTTCGCCTCTTCCCGCTTCCTCAGGGCATTGGCCTCTGCCCGGAGCCTCCTCTTCTGCTTCTTGGAAAGGGCCTGGATAAAACCCTCCCCATCAGCAGGTGCAGTAGGAGCTCCCTCTCTGGTTTCCTCAATAGGAGCAGCCGGCGCAGTTTGGGCCTTGGTGTTCTGCCTCTTCTCCGTCGGTCGCGCCGGGGGGCTGCTCGCCGGTCTCTTGGCACCAACGCCAGGCGCTGAAGACTCCAAGGGTGGAAGTTGAGCCTGCTGCTTCTCCTCAAGAAGCTTGAGCCGCCTTAGCGATGCCTTCCAGAGACCAAGCATCGAGTCGAGGACATCAAGTGATGCGTCCAGGGAGATTATCCTATTCTTGATGCCCATCGACACGTTCTTCTGCCTCTCGGTTGCGGCGGACATGTCGAGGAGAGTGTTCCTCATCCTCTTCAGTTCCTCCTCAACCTTTTCTTGAGCCATTGCAGCATTCTTTTCGTCCGGTGAGAGTACCAGAACTGGCTGCGAGCTTGGCCTCGGAGTCTTTGGGTCCGGTGGACCCGAGGAACCCGGCGCGACCGCAGGAGAAGAGGTTTGACCCCTCGTTTTTGGCTCGGGGGACCTCAACACCTTGCTACTCCTTTCGAAAGGGCTCTTAGTGGGGGCGGGCAACTCTGGAAATTGCCCGTCCCGCAAGGCCTTGTTGATGTTGATGCTGTAGTTGTGGGGGGTTTCAGAAGAATCCACGCTTTATTTTTACCAGCACATCATGCGGCGAGGGTGAGCCCGGAATCGGCCAGGCGAGGGTATACCCAGGGGGACGGTGCCCCCACCCCAGTTCCCCGGGGACCTGACTCCGTTTGCCGGCACCGGATTCCAGACGTGCCGGGGTCCACCGTGGCAGTGCAGAGTCCGACCTCTGCACCCACGCCGCACTCCCTGACCAGGGCTGGCTCCTGACGCCCACTGAGAAGAGCCCATCGGCAGTGCTAGGCACACATCAGCCCCTGCGACAGACAGGGACACTCCCAGGGACTTCTCGTGGGCGCCGGTCGAAAGAAGGCGGAAAAGACACCCATGCGGGGTCCAAGAGAGGAAGAGGTTGAGCAAGGTTTGCTCAGAACAGAAGAAAGATTGTGATCCCAGGCCCGAAAGATGGGAAGAAAGGCCTTGGGTCTAAAAGAACTGTGAGAAGAAGAGTCTCACAGCTTGGCTCGGGAACCCGGGGTTGCCAGACACCCGAACAGCCGAAAGCCGGCCGCCCCTGGGGGGATTATTATTATTATTATTATTTCATTTTGAAGAAACTAAGTTCTTTTAATGCACTATACATAAACACAAAAAAACATGTGTCCTGAAACAACTATTTCTAGGCTTCTTTGAAAATAACAACTATAACTGGTTCATTTGTGGTAGCTGAGTTAAATTTTAATAAGTGAAATCAGTGTCCAGGCAACTTGAATTTTTTTTTTTTTTTTTGAGCGATTTGGGTGTCAAAATTCAATTTTTTAATTGGGTTTTTGATTGGAGATTCAACATTACTCACCATCACAATTAACCCCTTAACCGCCGCGTACGAGTTAGCTCGTGAATTCTGTACATGCTACGCCACGCACGAGATATCTCTTGCGTCACCTTTGCTTCGTTGACCGCCACGCCCGAGTTTACTCGGATTTGACGTTCTCAGCTGTTTTATGTTGGTACAACTGTTCTGCTTGGTTTTTTCCCTGCTAAGACTGTACAACTGACCCTGACGAGTCACTGAAGAAAGGAAAAATTAAAACATCCTCGCCTAAAAAACTTGACATTAAAAAATAGAAAGACTAACCTCCTGACCAACAATGAATTTCAAACAAAGAACTCGCTTGAGGTTAGAACGGACAGTTGAGATTCATTACCTGTGGTTTACAATGTTCCTCGAGCCAGCCGAACACACAGGCAGACAATTCCGGGAAGTTGTTGACCGAGACGTTACTAAAGGTTAGGAATAGCTGCTCGATGATGTTTTGAAACTGGAAACACAAATTTTCAGATTAAAATTTTGATGTATTTTTAAATTCAAAACATTTATTTCACAAGCACACAGTCACTACAATGCAGTGCCCAAGCACTCTCTGGCTAAATAGCTATCTGAGACCCCTCACATAAAATATATAAACATTATATAAATATTTCAAAATGACACATCAATAATTATGGAAAATTTAATTAATAACAATTGAGTATTTATGTTCAACAAACAAACAAAAACGTCCCCATAATGTATTCTGGGAAACTCAACATTCTCCATGACCGACAGGATCAAAGTCCACATTGAGTTGAGTTTACGAGCCTCCACTGTATTCAAATCTCAATATTTTTTACTGTGGAACATAAAATGTTAAAACTGTACAATATAAATAAGTATATTGAACACCTAAACACCTAGTACATTGTAGTAATTAAGTATACCTTCCTGAAAAAATAAGTATTTACATATTTACGAGGTACGTTCGGAAAGTAAGTTCTGTTTGGGAGTAAACAAATTCTCTATGCATTTATTACATTTTCATTAAATACATCTTAAAGAGCGTAGCTTAAAGTACTTTTATACACAGTTCCTACAATATTTAGGCACTTGTCATATCTAGGGAGAAGCTTTACAATTCGCACTGAAAAGAATTCTTCCGCCTGTGCACGCAGCCTCCTGCTGATGCCATCTTTCAGTTCATCGTCATTCACAAACCGACAAAGGTTACAATGGTGTACAGAGGAGTTTGTGAACTTTGTGGGAAACACTCAGAGAGATCAGTAATTTTGAATTTCTTTTTTTCCCAAACTGTATCGTTGGTTTTGGCAATGAGATCGTCAGTAACGACAGATGGTTGGCCAATCCTCTCTTTATCGTGGACATTAGTGCGACCATCTTTACAGTTCAGGAAAAAAATTCAAAATTACTGATCTCTCGGAGTGTTTCCCTAAAATTTCACAAACTACCTACTTTAAATTTGTACCTCGTTCAAAATTTTCAGATCCTGGGAAAAGTCTGTAGGTTTTTTTTGGGTTCTTTCTGGAGCCAGATATTAATAATGACGATTTCTACTACCATATATACATACATTATACCCTGATTATCGAAAGAAGGTGAGCGGCGCGGCGGCGGCGGAGCGAGTGCGCGACGATAAAAAAATTCTTATTCATAACGCTGTAGAAACATAAAAAACGCTGTTAAAAATTTGCAGTCAACTTTATTCAAATGACCAGTTTATTGCCTTATCAGCACTGTTTTCAAATAATTTTTAACGTTTATCGTTTAGTTTATACTGTGAGTTATATTACTAAAAACACGATTTACAAATTTAAAAAGTCAATTCTTTGTGTTTGATTTATGATAACTCTGCTTAGAAGCATCGAGAAAAAAATTCCTATAGACAACCTTTAGTCGACTTTCTTGGGAACAATATATCAAAATTTGAGAGTCTTGTGATTAATATTTACGTCGCTATTTATTTCTAAGAACTGTTAACTCTTTTGTTAATTGATATTTTCATTTCATTTTTCCTTTAATGACATTAGATAGTTTCCACAATCAATATTCAGTTAATAAATTACTTAAATACTACTAGATAAATCCGTAATCAGTTGATAATTGAAATTAATTATCAACATTGCTCGGGCGAGCGTAATTCAGACGAGGTACAGCAACTGGCAAACAACGGAGCACATGCTTCCAACACACACTGCACATGCAGTTCGGTGGAACTGAGAGGTTCCTTATTGTTCAATGTTGGTAAATCGGCATTGTTTTTACAATGAATTCTACATCTGGAAGCAGGCGTTGTTTATAAAAGAAAAACTGAGACATGCAGAGGCGCGCGAATAAAATGGGTCCACTAGGTCCAGACTGTACTTCAACAGTCATTGTTGCGCTCTGCCTCGCAGTGATACTATCGTTTATATATTAATCGATTATGAGAAACCACTCCAATATAAACATAAAGCTGCGACGGAATTAACTTATATTTCATTCAAAGACATTGTTTACTGAATTTCATTCATCAAAGTACTTTAATAGCTGAGATAACAGTACTTAAGAAATAAATTAATAACGACGTAAATATTAATCACAAGACTCTCAAATTTCGATATATTGTTCCCAAGAAAGTCAACTAAAGGTTCTCTATAGGAATTTTTTCCCCGGTGCTTCTAAGCAGAGTTATCATAAATCAAACACAAAGAATTGACTTTTTAATTCGCAAATCGTGTTTTTAGTAATATAACTCACAGTATAAACCAAACGATGTACGTTAAAGTTATTTGAAAACAGTGCTGATAACATAATTAACTGGCCATTGGAATAAAGTCGACTGCAAATTTTTAACAGCATTTGTTATGTTTCTACAGCGTTTTAAATAGCAATGTTTTTACTGCCGCGCGCTCGCTCCGCCGCCGCCGCGCCGCTCACCTTCTTTCGATAATCAGGGTATATACATTGCTTGAAATGGCAACCTACCCAGGTAGGTATTTTAAGCCAAGTATGAATGACAGATAAGCGAAGGATGATTGCGGCGCGATCTCGTAGTCTTGTTACTGACTAACGCCGACATGTTCCTTAGACAGGATTTTTAATTAATAGCCCAGCAGCCAATGGCAACTAAGGGACCTAAATTTCAACGTGGCATCCAAACCACAATTTTGCCTTGTTTACAATTGACGAACTGCCCTAGTTTAGAGGACGTTCTCAAGAACGTAGTATTCAATAGTGCGGACGGTAATCCCCACTAGGGAACGACGTGTCCACAAGCCATCGCTCATAACTATCCACTGTGAGGCGAAAAAAAAGAACAGGAGTCAAGTAACGAGAAGAATTAGGACTCAATGGTCCTGCTTAATTATGATGCAAGACACGAAAATGAACCTTATGTCGCTGGAGTAAATTTTACAGTACTGGCATTTAGTCGGATCGGGTTGAAAATATCGATTTTCAGGTTTTGATTCCTTATTCTTTCCTGTCCAGATTCATCTGATTATTTTAGCGATCAGGATCTGAGAAATATTTCAAATAGTCGATTTAATAGTCCATATAATGCATACGAAAAGGGACTACAAGTCTGAGTGGTCAGGGTTATCGCAAAACTTGTCTTTCCTGACATCTATTGGCGCATGAGTGAATATTTTTTATCATCTACGAAAAATATTGTCTAAGCTCAAAAATCAGTCTCGACATTGTATTTCTCTTACATTCCTCGGTATTCTGCCTTCCAACTTGAAGTCCCATTTTCAACTTCTCACTTTCTCATTAACTTTAAAAATGAAATTGCAAGTGTATTATGGCTTATTAAGTTTAGGTTTAAAGATTAAGTTTCCTGCATTATTTTCATACAAGATTCAAGTATTCATAATAAGTATTCTGTAAATGTTTGAAGTTTTGGGACTTTATTTCTTAGAATACCAGTTTTGATTAGTTGAAATTCAAAGGCCAATAACTCAAAGACAAAAAAATCGTAGCACTGAAAATGATAAGTCAAATTTTTCACAATTTAATGCTGAATTCCAGAATGTCAATAACTCAAATCCGGTGAGTTCCGACTTGATGTCCCTTTTCACTTTCCGCATCACATTATAATTTGACTTACCACTTTAAACTTGAACTCATCAGAGACCCGTTGCTCCGTCAGGTTAGGCTGGGTCTGTTGTACTTTCACCATCTGCTCATAGTTACTCTGCATGATGCGGAGGGCAACCACCTGCAACAGAGTAACAGTTACAGAATAACAGTGACAGAATAACAGTGACAGAGTAACGGTAAAAGAATAACAGTGACAGAGTTACAGTGACAGAGTAACAGTGACAGATTAACAGTGACAGAGTAACAGTTACAGATTACAGTGACAAAGTAACAGTTGCAGATTAACAGTGGCAGATTAACAGTGACAGAGTTACAGTGACAGATTAACAGTGACAGAGTAACAGTTACAGATTTGCAGTGACAGAATAACAGTTACAGATTACAGTGACAAAGTAACAGTTGCAGATAAATAGAGACAGAGTAACAGTAAAAGAATAACAGTGACAGAGTTACAGTGACAGAGTAACAGTGACAGATTAACAGTGGCAGATTAACAGTGACAGAGTTACAGTGACAGAGTAACAGTGACAGATTAACAGTGACAGAGTAACAGTTACAGATTACAGTGTCAAAGTAACAGTTACAGATTAACAGTGACAGAGTAACAGTTACAGATTACAGTGACAAAGTAACAGTTGCTGATTAACAGTGACAGATTAACAAAGATATAGTAACATTGACAAAGTAACTAACAGATACAGATTAACAGTGACAGTAATAGCAACAGTGCCCAACATCACTTGTGTCTAGCAGTGTGTGCGCCGTTAACAAAGAAAATTTACACCTCGGATTGTCTGAACCAGCATAATACGGATCCTGGATTACCCGGATGGAGTTGGGGAAGACTGCGATACTGACATGTGCATAAGTAGTATTTTGAAGATTTACGATAATCTTTGAACAGTTTTTATTGATCCAGGGCTTGATTGGTGAGAATTGAGGAACTGGAACAATAATTTACTTGGACGCTCATGTCCCTTCCCCTCACCCTCCATTTCTACCGCCTCCAAAGTTTTTTTTTTCTATGTGGGTTAGGTTAGGTTCAAAAAGTCAAATTTTATTGAACTCAAAATTACTTCCACCAATATCGCATTATGATCTTTATCCTTTAATCGGTTTTAATGATCAAATAAATCATCAAAATTTAATTTTGCTTATTAAGCCCCCCAAATTCATCTGTTTTATATCTGAACTTATCTGTACAACTGTTTTACACACCTCTTTGCGCAGTGCATTACGTTCTTCTTCTTGCTTCTTTTTTTGCTGGAGGAGAAACTGCAAAATAGATTGAATTAAAGTCAAAACGATTTCCAAAATATTTGTCCATATATAAACCATTTTTAGTGAAAAAAAATCGGATCTAAAAAACCTAAAAGAGAGACGTGCCTCGAGCTTTCCTCCGGCTCCTCCTGGGACGACTCACGCTCTGACGGATGATCGGTTGTTGCCCCCAGGAGCCCTCCATATTTAATTAATTACTTATTTGCATTTGTGGTTTAAACCCAATTCCAATAATGCAGAATATACAATTATCAACAATTAAATTGAGGTGAAAACGTCTACATATTGAATCAATTAACGTTCATTACATGCACTGGAAGACAAACAACTGGTTAACAAAACAATCAGTAGTATAAGTAATATTTCCAGTTGCATACATATGCATTTAAATTTGAATTGTATATGTTGTATAATTGTATCAATTAACGTTCATTACATGCACTGGAAGAAAAACAACTGATAAACAATCAGTAGTATAAGTAATATTTCCAGTTGCATACATATGCATTTAAATTTAAATTGTATATGTTGTGAAAAAAACTCCCCAAGGACAATCGCTGTCTATACTGGCAGACAAGGGTCTCTCGTCCCGTCCTGTACGAACAGACCAGGATTGCCTGCTACTCCCTCCAGGGCCAAAACCTTGGTACCTGAGCTGCATCGGGAATCAAAGTTCCCAGAGAGGATAACCCGAGTTAAAAAAGGAAGCTGATAATTCTCAATACCATTACCAATACCACCACTCAGACTTATCGTCAAAAGCTTCTATTTATCGTACAATTTGTTGTATTCTGGTAAAATCCAGTATAAGTCCAGGAATTCGCTTACATGACAACTCCTTTCACTTCTTCACAGTTTATATTTGTACCAGAAGTTTATATTTGGTTTCATGTTCATATATGTTACAACTCAGCCTTTTTGGTTTGTAAATATAAATAAATAAATAAATATCTTTAATTATAAGTACAGGTAGGTGGCTCTTATATTTTCTTCTTAATTCTAATTAATTATTATTGTTCAAGATGGCGTCATTATAATTAGTGTGATACTAGCCTATTTAATATTTAAATTTGAAATAAAAGAATGGTAATCTGTTACAAAACTATTATTTATTCAACAATAACAATAAATATGAATATCAAAATTGAACTCTAGGGGGACGTACAAGGATTATTACAGTGGATGGGGTTAGATAAAATTACTTATGCTAATTGGATTAATATGGTACAATTTAAGGGCATTAGCTCAGTTCTTGAGAAGCATGATCTCTTCACATAGGGTTCTGGGAATCGTGCGGGCATGACAGTGAAAAATTAATTTGTTTGAATATCGCAATCATAAATACTTTTAAATAGAATAAATAATTTTGATAATAATATAAATTGCCAATTCTGATCTCTTTTTATATTTAATTAAAGCAAGTCTTTGTTTGAAAGTCTGTTCCTCTTCAACAATGGTTGGTGAAGTAAATTTTGGATTGGTCTTACCAAGAGTTTATCTCTTCACCCTGATCTTTTCTTCAGATAGATAAATTTGGCCACTTAAAGGGGAATCAACTAAGATCAGGTTTACCGCTGGCTAACCAAAAAAAAAAAAAAAATCTACTAATTAAGGGGGATGAAATTTAAAATTGGAACGAGGTCCAGGTACAATGAAGTTAACACTTGGCCATCTCTCTCTGGAATAGAAGCTGGAGTCCTTTACAATGGTTCCACTTTTCACTTTAACAATGTAACACATGGTTCACTAACTTGGTCTTTGGTAAACACTTCACTGAATTATTAGAGATCAAATTTTGAAAAACATGCTATATAAAATAGATAATTTGAGATAGCGTTCCCTGACCCATAAATATAAATTATATTAAATTATGAATACAGCTGATCTAACTTAACTTATCTAAAATTTTTATGGTAGATGGTAATAAATTAATGAATGATTTTAGGAAAATAACATTATCAAATAATTTATATTAACTGAGTGATATACTAGGTTGACATATTAGATACAAATAATTATTAAGCTGTGTGTTTGTTTATTTATATGGGTGTTCATTTATGAAATTTAAATGTAAATGTTTGTGAACTATTACAATATCCCCTCAGAGTTGAATTAATTTAAAGAATTGAAATTAATGAAAACTCGATAATAATAGGAACAAATATTTACAAAACTATACTAAATGATAAAATATTTATTTATAATTTAAAATGATGATTTCTTAAAACTAAATGGATTATATGACCTAATATTTACAATCATAACTTCAGGTCCTAATACTGTCCACGCGCACTTCACTTATTTCAAATTTTGTTTCACTGTTCAACATTTATTACACTATTGTTTATATTTACTGGAGTCTTTTATCCCCTCAATCCATAAATAAACAAATTAATCTACAACTTTTAATTAGTTGTCCGTGTATTGTCCAAATGTTTATATAACTGTTAATAACACTATTTACACTGTATTTATTGTTGATCTCGGTTTGGCGTTATATATTTTCTAAGAGCAGTTACATGGTAGGGTCCAAACTCTTGTTCTTCATTTAACTTTTGTACAAAATAAGTCGAATGTCCCAGGATACTTGAGATGCGGTACGGTCCTTCGTATATGGCGAATAGTTTGGCTGTTTCTCCAAATGCTGCATTTGATAGTTGATGATTTTTGACCAATACCAAATCGTTTAAATTGAATAATGTTGGTAATACACCGCGGTTAGCTCTTCTTGCTCGTGTTCCCTTCTTTTCTCGGATCCGTTGGGAGGCGAGGAATATCTTCTGTTCTAGTGGGACATCTTCTGAAAATGGGTTTTCCACATATCGTTCCCAGAACCTGAAATCTTTTCTTCCTAACTGTAGTTCATTCGGACTGAATCCTGTAGTTTCGTGAGGAATTTCGTTCAAGTATTCATTAATTTCTGTTATACACTGAGCCCATTTTCTGTGTTGTCTTGAGCAGTATGTTCTTAAGCAGCGCTTCACTTCTTTAATAGGTCTTTCGGCCATATTAAATTGGGGATGGTACACAGGGTTAAATATTGGAATAATATTGTTTTCTTCTAACTTTCTTATCCATTTGTGGCTCTTAAATTGCGTACCGTTATCACTTTGGATCCTCTGGGGTATTCCATGTTCTATAAAGTGTTGGTTAAACAATTTATTTAGTATGGTTTGTGTGGTGGCACGCTGCATTGGGTATAATTTGATAAATTTAGTGAAAATGTCCAGGACAATTAACATGAATTTCACATTTCCTCGGCCAGGCGGCAAAGGACCTATAATGTCGATAGCTAACTGTTCGTTCTTCTGATTACAACTGATACCTTGAGCGAAACCTCTTGGTGGATGAGTATCATTTTTGCACCGTTGGCACGAGTCACAGGATGCCAGGTATTGCCGGATTCTTCGATTCATGTTCTTGAAAATGAAACATTCTCTGAGTAAATCAAAACATTTCTTAGACCCGCAATGGAGGTAGTAGCAATGACACTCCCAAATAAGGCGATTTATGATGGTTTCTGGTACTACTATGAGCCATTTATTAAGGTGTTTTTGGTATAGTATTTCCTGGTGTAATTTATATGATTGTTTGATTTTTGTGTGTTCAGGTGTATCTTGGGGTATTAATAATATTTGACGAATCTCTTGAAGGCGGGGATCTTGTGACTGTAATTTCCCAATGTTTCGGAGATCTTCTTGTAGTCTAGGGTCTGGAATTCTTCTAATATAATTGATAATTAATTCTCTCTGAGATGTTTCCTGGTTCTCTTCAACTGGGTAACTTATTCTGCTCAGGGCGTCGGCTGTCGAATTATCGGCTCCTTTACAGTGATGGATCGTGAAATTGTACTCTTGAATCGCCAATGCCCACCTTGTTAATCTATTATTCAAGAGTTTACAGGTTTTTAGAAATGTTAATGCATGATGGTCAGTTATGATGTTTAATTTTGAGCCCAATATTATATACCGTGTTTTCTGTAAACAATAGATGATGGCGAGTAATTCTTTTTCAGTGGTCGTATATCTTTGCTCTGCTGGCTGCAGTGTCTGTGATAAAAACATAATTGCTGCTTTGTCTCCATTATCTCGGTATTGAAATAAATGTCCGCCTATCGAAAAATCTGATGCATCCGTTTGTAGGTAGAAGGGCTTCGTATGGTCTGGATGGTGAAGAACATTCATTTTTAGAAATAGGTTCTTAACTCTTTGAAAAGTTTTATCATCTTCTTCGGTCCAGATAAATTTTTGTTTCTTTGAGGTGAGGCGTAGTAAGGGTTGGATTGTTTCTGAATACTTGTCAATAAATTTATTATAATAGTTAATGCATCCCAAAAATGATTTTAACTGTGTCCTATTTTTAGGTGTGGGGAAATCGAGGATTGGTTTGACCCGCTCCTGGTCCATTTCCAAACCGGTTTCTGTTAATGTGTACCCCAAGAACGGAACTGAACTTTGACAAAATTTTGATTTTAAAAACTTTATCGTCATATTTGCTTCAGCTAATTTATTGAAAATATACCTCAAATGTTTTAAGTGTGTTTGGAAGTCGGGTGAAACTATACAAATGTCGTCTACATAAATTAAGGTGAATTTTTCTACTTCCTCATCGAAAACTTTGTCCAATGCCCTTACTAATGCTGCCTGAGATGTGTTGATTCCAAATGGTGTAACTTTGTAGTGGTAGGTCTTTCCTCGGAACTGGAATGCTGTGTATTTTCTCGATTCTTCAGATAGTGGAACTTGCCAATATGATGAAGTTAGATCGATACTACTGATAAATTTTGCACCTTGACATTTTGCTAATAATTCATTGACACTTCTATTACATTCGTAATCTGGAATAATAATTTCGTTCGCTTTTCTAGCATCCAAACAAAGTCTTATTTCACCAGTTTTCTTGACGACCGGGATAATTGGGTTTATAAAAGTGCTGTTGCTTCGCTCTATGATCCCTAGGCGTTCCATTTCCCTTATTTCTCGCATGACTGCGTCTTGGTGTGCTAATGGTACTGGGTAAGTATGACATTTAAAATTTTGAGGATTTTCGACTCTTAATACATGCTGGTATTTGTTACATAACCCAGGTTGGTCGGAGAATACATCTTGAAAGTCCAATAACAAATCAGTTAATTGTTGTTTTTGAATACTATTTAGATTTAAATTATTTTTGAGGGATTCTGTAATTATTTCAGGGGATAATTCACATGATGTTCTGGGGTTTGTTTCTTCAATATAATAACACTCTTCGTATGGATCTTCATTGCAGCAGTAATCTTCTAAATTATCCACATTTTTATCATTAGTGATTATATGGCATAAAATTCCAGCTCGATTTGTGTTATTGAATTGAATTACTAAATCTGTATCATTAATATTCATATGCATTTCACCCTTTTCAAAATTTATCTTCATCTTCCAGGCACTAAGTGTATCTATCCCGATAATTACTGATTGTATTAGTTTTGGTACTACGAGCATTTGTGTTAATATAGTTTGTTGACCAATGGTAATAGGAATCATTACGATTTTTGAAATTTTCCGGGATTTTTCATTGGTTGCTGTTCTAATGTGCATATTATTTACTGGTAATTCTTCTATTTTTCCTAATTCACTCCGATTTGATATGTACCAATCTTCTGCTAGACATGTAATGTTAGAACCTGTATCAATGAGAGCTGTAACTTCTTTGCTTTTGATCTTTATTCTTATTTCGGGGCATTTTTGCGATATAGTCGTATGAGTATTTTGTTCTGTTTCTTCTTCAAATAAAAACTCCCGATCACAATAAATATTGCTCAAAGTTAAACTATTGGTATCTGATTCATTATGCATGTTATTTACATTATTTACAATTTCAATTGACCTCTTATGTCCGACTTCTTTCTTATTTTGCACTGAAGATGTGTTCTTCTGATTTGAGCTATTTACATGGAGAATGAGGTCACCACCATCATCAGTGCCTCTCAGTTTAAATCCTGATTATTTTCCTCTGGCACTAGGTTTGCGTTCTCCTCAATAATGGCAGCGCACACCTGGTTTTGTTCTTGTGTCGGGTGGTATCTAGGCAGTGGTCTTCTCTCTTCAGACGGCGGTTGGTTTGATGGTAGATTGGGAAACTGTCTTAGGTCACGGTAATCGTTTCCAAATCGATGGCGTCGGTCGTCTCTTTGGTACCGATTATCGTGGTGGAGGTGATTCTCATGTCTCCGATTGTACGGGTGGTACTTAGGTGTGTACGCTCGATTGTCCGTGTTTCTTTCATTGTAGTGTTGGTTATGACCTTTTCTACCGTGTTGGTGGTGGTTTCTATTTACATGATTTTCCTCAGGTGTATTTTCCTTTTTATGTTTATGGTTTTCGTTCCTTTGATGGTTAGGTGACCTTGCTTGTTCTCGCAGATCTTCTCTCTGGAGTAGAGCTTCAAAATCGCAGACCGTCTGAATATTTTGAACTCTATAGGCATCTTGGATTATGTCTCCAAAGTGGTTTGATAGGCAATCGAGGATTTCTTTTTCGTCCAGGGGAGGGTTTAGCGATTTAAGGGTCAACACCCGCTCTATAAAATACTCTGATCGGTTCAGATAACCATTTGGCCGATATCGTTCATTTTCGATCCGTTGTTTGACGCCTCTTTGGATATCTCGGTTCCAATATTTCGATTCAAACATATGTTGAAAATCATCCCATGTGTGAATATCAGTTTTGATTAAATTGAACCACTTTGAGGCATGTCCTTCTAGGCACATTTCAATGAGATCAACTAGGCTTTCCGCACTATTATTTTCTGGATTTAACTGTAGGTTTTTCTCATAATATTTCTTAAGTTTGTTTAGAAATTCCTGGGAATTATGTGTCTTTCCATTAAATTTTGGGTGGGTCATTTCCGGTGTTAATGTCGATCTGCCGTTACACACAATATTAATAGGGACGGGCGCTTGTGTTGTTTGAATGTTGGGTGTAGTAGGTATTTCTAATATTTTCTTATGACACGCCTCCACGGACTCAGCCAATTTCGCAATTTGGTATTCATTGGATTTAATGTTTGGGTTCAGTTCTAATTTGACTTGGTTGATTTCAGCTGTTACTTGTTCTTTGATTTGTGTATAATTTTCCTTACAAATGTTTTCTACCTCCCTGTGTGTCTCTAATTGAATCTGTTTAATTTGTTCAGTGATTTTTAATTGGGTTTTACAATTTTCTGATACGATGATTTGACTAACCTCCTGTTTATGTTGAATGAGGTCTTGTATTAAATTTTCTCGGATTTTGTATTCCCCTTGTTCTAATTTAGTATCAATTTGATCGACTTCCTTAGCCAAATTTTCCTGAAGAATTTTAAGTTGATTTATGTCAGTTTTAAGATTTGACTGTTCATTGTGAATTTGCTGAATTTGATTTTCGACCCGGGCAGAGTGATTTTGAAATTCAGATCTTAAGTTTGCATGTTGTATTTTAATATCAGATTTGATTGCGTTCATATCGGCTTTAATTTCATTTCTTAACTCGGTTTTAAGCGCATTCATGTCAATTTTAATCGCAGCATTGCTCGATTTAATTTCATTCATGTCGGTTCTAAGTGCATTGATCGCCGCTGCTATTTGTACGAGTGGGTCGACACTGTCGACAGCTGATTCAGTACGAGTATGGTCTGGAATCAGCACAGGAGGGACGGTACTTGTGTCGCTCGTCAAAGAAACTAGCGTTCTGATTGGTTGTTCCGTTCGGTATATTTCGCTCAATGACGATGTAGCGGGGGAAATCGCCGCGGAAGTAGTGGTAGCACTGATTGAGGTTGGCGTTGGTGTTGAAGTGGGAGACGCCGGCTGGGACAAAATGGCGGAACGTTCTGACATTTCACTCACGGCCGAAATTGTTGTCTCATTATTAGAATCACTCGCGTTGTCGGAATTATTTGAGTCGCCTACCGAAACAATGTTTTCTTTGTTCACTGACGGGTCACTGTCCGATTCGCGGTGTACATTTATTGGTTCCGTGTTATTGCCGAATAAAACAAAACTTGTCTGCTCGGACTGCGTCGTTGAAACTTTAGGTTTGTCGGTTGATCTTAAATGGTATTTATGTTCGTCGCCCATATTGAGGTAGTAAGCACGCAATTAGGATTATTATACAATAAATTGGATATTATACTTATATCTAAATGAGGTGAGATGAGTCTTAATCTAGGCTATCTCCTACAAAATTATCTTCTTGCTATCTCAAATAATGTCTGCGATCATTAACTTTTCATTGTCAATGCCCTTACGTTGCGGCGCCAATTACAACTCAGCCTTTTTGGTTTGTAAATATAAATAAATAAATAAATATCTTTAATTATAAGTACAGGTAGGTGGCTCTTATATTTTCTTCTTAATTCTAATTAATTATTATTGTTCAAGATGGCGTCATTATAATTAGTGTGATACTAGCCTATTTAATATTTAAATTTGAAATAAAAGAATGGTAATCTGTTACAAAACTATTATTTATTCAACAATAACAATAAATATGAATATCAAAATTGAACTCTAGGGGGACGTACAAGGATTATTACAGTGGATGGGGTTAGATAAAATTACTTATGCTAATTGGATTAATATGGTACAATTTAAGGGCATTAGCTCAGTTCTTGAGAAGCATGATCTCTTCACATAGGGTTCTGGGAATCGTGCGGGCATGACAGTGAAAAATTAATTTGTTTGAATATCGCAATCATAAATACTTTTAAATAGAATAAATAATTTTGATAATAATATAAATTGCCAATTCTGATCTCTTTTTATATTTAATTAAAGCAAGTCTTTGTTTGAAAGTCTGTTCCTCTTCAACAATGGTTGGTGAAGTAAATTTTGGATTGGTCTTACCAAGAGTTTATCTCTTCACCCTGATCTTTTCTTCAGATAGATAAATTTGGCCACTTAAAGGGGAATCAACTAAGATCAGGTTTACCGCTGGCTAACCAAAAAAAAAAAAAAAATCTACTAATTAAGGGGGATGAAATTTAAAATTGGAACGAGGTCCAGGTACAATGAAGTTAACACTTGGCCATCTCTCTCTGGAATAGAAGCTGGAGTCCTTTACAATGGTTCCACTTTTCACTTTAACAATGTAACACATGGTTCACTAACTTGGTCTTTGGTAAACACTTCACTGAATTATTAGAGATCAAATTTTGAAAAACATGCTATATAAAATAGATAATTTGAGATAGCGTTCCCTGACCCATAAATATAAATTATATTAAATTATGAATACAGCTGATCTAACTTAACTTATCTAAAATTTTTATGGTAGATGGTAATAAATTAATGAATGATTTTAGGAAAATAACATTATCAAATAATTTATATTAACTGAGTGATATACTAGGTTGACATATTAGATACAAATAATTATTAAGCTGTGTGTTTGTTTATTTATATGGGTGTTCATTTATGAAATTTAAATGTAAATGTTTGTGAACTATTACAATGTTTACAAAAAAAACATCTCATTGTACAGATCCCAATGGTTATGCACAGCATTATAATAAATAAAAATAAATAAATTACATTTAGGTACCATATTACCAATTAGTGTAATTGACTGATCTCACAAGTTTTTTTAACATAAAAAACTAAATTTTAGGTATTAAAAAAGTTCTTCGAGTTTGAAATTTTGTCGTTTAGAAAGTTTTACAAGGACCCCTTTGATTCCCTAGCGAGAGCCGAACGTGATAAACCTGAATGTAGTCTAATGTGGCAAACCTGAATGTAGTCAAATGTGACAAATCTGATGTAGTAAAATGTGACAAATCTGATGTAGTAAAATGTGACAAACCTGAATGTAGTCTAATGTGGCAAACCTGAATGTAGTCAAATGTGACAAATCTGATGTAGTCAAATGTGACCAACCTGAATGTAGTCTATGCTCTTCTGCAGCACAGTGGCCTTGCTCAACTTGTAGCCGCTGGCGTCGTTCTGTTGGCACGTCGGCACCAGGTCTTGCAGAGTGTCGTACCTAGAACGGCGGCAACAGATACTTTTAGGATCGCACAAGAATTGATGTACATCTGTTAACCCTTTTACAGCCAAGAGCCGATTAGACCGGCCCTACGTTATGTCATGAAGCCCGCCACGAGCCGATTTCATCGGCTCGCACATGCGACTCGAAGTCCGCCACGGGCCGATGTCACCGCCATAGCGATGTCGAGTGAAAAACGCCACGCGACGATCTGGTCGGCTTCGTGTATTTTTTTGATTGCGCTGTTGTTTTCGGTGATATAATCGTAAACTACATATTTATAGAAAGGTCAAGAACCAATATAAATGTTTTTAATGTACCAAGTTATTTAATATCGTTATTATCGTACTCTTACTGCAAAACAAATCACGATCAAGTAAGCTGTGGCGGCGGCTGGCGCCACCCTGTCTGGCCGCACCAACAATTGGCGCCAAGCAGTCTAGCGGCGGGATAAGCGTCAGTGTAGCGTTGTTTACATTCGTGAGTCGTTGTGAATTCGTTAAGACTTGTGTGAAAAGTAGTGAAAAGTGTTCCTGTTGTTTTTACCATGTGCGCATGTTAAAAATGAGTAAAAGAAAATGTCCATCCCCTCTCAGTGAAAACACTTTAGTGAATGAAATAATTGCCAGTGGCTATGAAGTGATTGATAATGACGTCGAAGACGAAGATTCGCTTCAGGATTCGGATTCCTCATCATCTGAAGACGTCGTCGATGACACGGATGAAGATCCGACTTACGACCCGAATCCACAACCGCCTAATCGTTTTCGGTTCCTCTCAAATCGCAGATCATTATTTAGCATAAATGAACCTGGTCCCTCAAACGCAATAGATTCTCTGCAATATGAGGAAGATCCTGACGATCCCCCCACACCCCCCAATTTACAGAATGATGGGGACGAGCCCCCCATATCTCCCAATATGCTACAAACACGCACTGAAATGGAGTCAAGTCGAGGAAGGGGCGGCGGTCGTGGGGGGAGGGGACGTGGACGTGGTCGAGGGGGAGGCGGCAGGCAGAGTAGGGGAAACAATACAGAAGACAGCAGTGAATGGGAGGAGGTGGACGACGAGAATGACCCCGGATTCCCAGAAAACTTTCAGTTTTCAGAGATTACTGGTCCAAAACATTGCCCCCCAAGGAATTCGAGCCCCATTGCATATTTACGCCTGTTTTTTACAGCAACTCTCCTAAATACATTTGCAACGGAAACTAATAAATATGCCAGGAAATTCTTAGGCTCCCGTGAGGGGAATTTGTCACCTAAAAGCCGACTACGAAACTGGATAAATACATCTGCTGAGGAGATGAAAGGTTTTTTAGCAGTTATTCTAAATATGGGGATAAACAAAAAGCCTAGCGTTGAAAGCTACTGGTCAACTGCCTCTTCTCAAAATCAACCCTGGTTCAGTAAAATCTTTTCTAGAAACAGATTCGAACTGTTGCTCAAATTTTTTCATATTGTAGATTCGGACAGCCTGCCTAAGCAAAATGATCCTAACTACGACCCATGTGGACGTTTTCAACCACTCATCGATCACTGCAATAGATTATTTTGTCATTTCTTCACCCCTTATGAAAAACTTTCAGTGGATGAATCGTTGGTCGGGACAAAAAAAGGGTGGCATTAACACAATACATACCGAAAAAAAAACATCATCGCTGGGGAATTAAATTATATGGGTTTTGTGCGATGCGGACACTAAATATTGTTCACAGTTTTACTGTTACAAGGGAGCAAAGTACGAAACAGACCACAAAATCAACAAGTATGGTTTGGGCCCTACAGTGGTGGTTAAACTTTTGGAAATGGCAAACCTGTTAAATAAAGGGTACCACATTTTTTTGGACAATTTCTTTGTTACCAAAAATCTAGCAAGATATTTATACACCAAACAAACTTACCTAACTGGTACTGTTAGGGTAGACCAGAAAGGTGTTCCTCGCCAGTTAAAAGGAAAATATGAAGTCGGCAAAAAGGTTTATGTCAGAAAGGGGGCCATTTTACAAATGGCTTTTAGAGAAAAGGCCACAAACAAAACCCAATTCATCGTACTATCATCCAAGTCCAGGACAGGAAATGTAAGATATTCAATAAGAAGTGGGAAGATTGTCATTAAAAACAACCCCAGAATAGTCTATCAATACAACCATGGAATGGGTGGAATTGATGGTGCGGACCAAATGCTTTATACATATCTGGATGAGAGAAGATGTATGAAACATTGGAAGAAAGTCATATTTAATATCTTTGGCCAGATGGTCCTAAATTCTTACGTGCTGTACAAACTGAATACTGATAAACCTATTTCCTGCCTTGACTTCCAGGTTTCAGCTATAGAGGCATTGGCTAATGAATGGATGACAGTGAAAAATGCTGCATATGAAGTCGGCAATGGTGGTGGTGATGGCCCTGTCAATAAAAAAAATTTTGGAGTAGAGAAGCTGGAAGGCAATAAGGAGAAAAATTGCACCGTTTGCAGTGGAAAGAATGACCCGGACGGCAAGAGAAGACGGAGCAGAACCGTTTGCGTTTCCTGCAAGGCCGGTTGTCACTTGGACTGTCTTCCACGTCACAAGTGCAAGTAATTGTGTCCAGCAAATAAATGTAAATATCTATGTGTAAATATGATTCTTGACGGTGTTTTTTTTTAATTTTTTACATTATTTGCCTAGCCTGAAACTGGCAGTCAACACTTTTCAATTCATCGGAATAACAAATACAAAGGTATGTTGTAACTTTAATTTTTAATTTTTTTAATTTCCATGGTTACAATATTTATTGTTCCTTTGTCTATTAATAGTAATATTTTTCTCAAAAAAGTAGTGTAATTACATAAATTATGTTATTACCAAGCAACTGTAAGCAATTACTTATGTTTTGCAAAAAATTAGTTTTGGTCAAAATACACATTTTCACTTTTTTACTACAATTTATTTATTTATCAATATTTTCATCTAAAATTATTACCGTATACTCATAAGATAATTCTGTTTACAAAAATATATAGTTTATCCATTAAAATAATAAAAAAAATTACGTTTTAGAACTTTAAAATCAAAATTGATTTTAAAATTTAATAACAAATTATATTTATCTAATAGTAATAATATTTAAAAAAATTTTAGAGTTTTTAAATTATATATCAAAATATAGAATAGTTCAAGACAAACAAAACAAAAAAAAATTAAAGATCTAGCTACAGTCTGAGCGGAGTTATGATCGTCTGAACATATGACACTAAATTAGTGGATTTCGGCGTGGCGTTTTTCGAACATCCCGCCAGCCGGCGGGTCGGCGACCTTCAGGCGGTCAGCTGATTTGGCGCTCGGCGGCCATCGCGCACCATCTCCCATACATCGGTGGCGGTAAAAGGGTTAATAATTTAAACAGCATACTGGGACTACAGAAAAAAGCAATTCCTATCATGTTAAAATTAAATCCACAAGACTCTGTGAAAGAACATTTCAAAGAAAGAGGAATTATAACCGTTTATACTTTATTTGTTTTTCACATAATTAAATTATTATGTGAAAATGGAGGACATTGTTATTCATCAATTTACAAAAAAATACCTTCACATAATGGCACACAATTTTACAATAATTTATCCAAAAATTTACAAAATACAACTGACTTTAATTTATTTAAGAAACACTTAAAAGTATTTCTTGTCAACAGACCTTTATATAGAATAGAGGATTTTTTCTCATATCTTTGATAATTATAAGAAGAGGCTAAAAATAATTCTACTGAATTTTGTAAAATAGTCTTAAGAAAGGAATTTTTATTGTTGTTGATTGTATAATATTTACTGACACCATTCTGTACTTCTGTACTTGTGTGAATAAAGACATTTTGATTTGATTTGATAGTTCTTTTAATAATTGCATAGGAAGCCCTGATTTTCCCCCTGATTATTACCGAAAAACATTGAAAGAAACGACTTGGTGTGGCAGCCATAGCCATGTGGAAACATAATCATTCTATCATTCATAATGTTAGGCAGTTTTGCTAAAAAAAATTGTATCAGGTTTAACGCCACTTTTGGGAACTAATGGTAGATATTACTGAAAAGGAGGAGTTTTAGAGGACATGGAGGACATTTTTAAAGGGAGGACTTTCAAAGGACTTGGAGGACCTTTTTCAAATGGAGGACTCGGAGGACCTTCTTTCGAAAGGAGGACTTTTGGAAGAACCTTTGCAGTACCTTTTTTTCAAATGGAGGACTTTTGGAGGACTCAGAGGACATTTTTCAAAATGACTTTCGAAGGACTTGGGGGGGCCATTTGACAAAATACTGTTTGGAGGACATCGAGAAAATTTTTTTAAAGGAGTACTTTTGGAGGACTTATTTGAAAAGGAGGACTTTAGGAGGACTTAAAGAACCTTCTTTCAAAAGGAAATTTTTGGAGAAATTGGAGGACCTTTTTACAAACAGAGGACTTTGGGAGGATTCCGAGGACGTTTTTCAAAAGGAGAACTTTTGAAGCACTCACGTGAATTTTTGGAAGACTTTGTTTTCAAACGGAGGACTTGGAGGAATTTTTTCCAAATGGAGGACTTTTGGAGGACTTGAAGGACCTTCAGGTCAAAAGAATGATTTTCAAGAGGACCTTCAGGTAAAAAGAATGATTTTTGGAGGACCTTCAGGTCGAAAGAATGATTTTCGGAGGACCTCCAAGTCAAAAGAATGATTTTTGGGGGACCTTCAGGTCAAAAGAATTATTTTCGGAGGACCTTTATGTCAAAAGAAAGATGTGATTTTTGAAGGACCTTCAGGCTAAAAGAATGATTTTCGGAGGACCTTCAGGTCAAAAGAATGATTTTTGGAGGACCTTTTCTCCACAGGAGGACTCCCGGAGGACACGGATAGTTCGGACCGGTCATTACCCCTTCTTGATGGCGTCGCGCCGCTTCTGCTCGGCCTGTGTGTGGGCCTCGCGCCGCCGCTCCTTGTAGCTCAGCTGCAGCTCCGAGCTCCGGTCGCTGTCCTCGTCCTCCGCCGCCACCTCCTCGCTCCCTGCGGACAATCCATCCATGGTGATCTGAACTCTTTGTTTCATCCTGCTCATCCTGTCCGTCCTGCTCATACATATTCTACAAAATCTGCTGTCAATACCAATATTGTTGCCTGTCGATTGAATAAAACAGTAAATACTACCTGAATAAGTACTAGCCGTGTTCGTGTTAATTAAAAAAAAAACATGACGACCTTCAACTGAAGTAAATGAAGACTCCTTTTATGATGTTGGTTCACCAGAACCAAAACTAGTCGCTACAGCAACTTGTTTGGATTAGGCCTACTTTGAAGCAGGTATTTTGAACCATTAATAGTATTCTACAGTAATCCGGAGGCTAAACAACTGAAAATTACTAAAACGCCACTCACTATAATCGACTCACCGTGTCCGCTGCTGTTGCTCATGTTACTGACACTGTTGGAATGATACAGTCCAGGCGGGCCTCGCCAGTTGGGGCTGTTAGGCTCGCCTTTCATACCTGAAATAACAAATAGGCTTACAGACAAACGGTTAAACATTTTCTATATTGTAGAATTTAAATTTAAATGGCTATGTAATTGTAGGAATACCATTTTTAAAAATAAATATTACGCTACTTTGGTATTATACGGAGGCCACTATTTTTGGAGAGAATTTTTTTCTGGGAACCAAAAATTACTTTAATTGACTTGCGGTACTGTCCAAATTGGGATGAGCGGTGTGTGTTTTCTGCTTCCCAGAAGGCAGCGATGTTGGTGAGGATTGAGCTGAACGCTTCATGCACTGTTGCCGCTAGCTACTTCACTCGACCACCCTTAAGCAGCACACTGCGACGGTTATGTTAGGTTAGGTTATCATAAATATGTTAGTAGGACTTTCCTCGTTACGTTATGAATTGAACGATATCAGATGAGTCATACTTTCGCCCTCCAAATCCCTTCAAGAAGGCCAAGGTTAGGTCGTTGACCGGAGCGCACGCATCACCTGTCAATGGAATTTGACAGGCAAAAGTATGGCTCATCTGGTATCGTTCAATTCGTAACAAAATGAGGAAAGTCCTAAAAACATATTTATGATAACCCAACCTAACATAACCGCCGCAGCGCACTTTATAAGGGTGGCCTCCGTATAATACCAAAGTACCAATATTAGTAATTAGGTTACGTTTGGTTAGGTTCTGAGTTAAAATCACAGTAGACCTAACAATTCAAGGAACACTGGACACCCTTGACAACGCCGACGGTTCATTCATCTCGAGCACACACAGACAGCGACAGGTAGGCGAGTCATTTGGGCACTGGGCACTGGCGGAGTACACGATGCGATAGGCATTGCTGTGAGTGGCCGGTGTGGCATCGCTAGGCCGCTTCACCCGCTATCTCTTTCCTTATTTATACCTAACCTAACATAATACTACTTAAAATGCCCTTTTGTAAGCTAAGCTGAACTATAGAACATGCTTAGATCTTGGGGGAAATATAAAACAGTTACCAAAAGCTTACAATTGACACAAAGAACACAACACAATTGATTGATACTTTCACACCTCATGTGGCCTACAAAAAGACAAGCGCAAAGATGGAAATTCCATCAATTGACACGATAAATACTCGTGATTGATATAATAACAACATGCATGTCCTCCATAAGACCTGCATGTCCTCCGATAAGACCTGCTGTTTTGGCTTTCCTGAAATGACGTTTTCAATCTAAAGAGAGCCTACATTAAGAGTAAACTTCCTCAGGTAAATGGAGAGGAAAAGCCTTGAGAGAATGAAATCTATTTTATTAATTCGCTATATGGAAACTTTTCAACATCGATACGGTAAGGCTTTTTTTTTAGATTTACCCCCACTATATCAGAGGAAATCATAAAAAGTGACAAAGTTTTTCGATTCTGTATCCTCAATTTACTTAAAAATTACATCCAACCTAATCAAAAAAGGTGAGTATCAGTAACTTTCTCTGACTGTTAAAAATACTCCGTTCTATGTCTGTGGAGATGGTGTTTGTAGCAGTGGTGTACCCTTAAATTTTCCGGTGATGGAATGCCAAAGGCGCGAGGAGAGGGGATAAACTCAAGATTTCGGGGGTCATGGTGTTCTCAATACCGATATAACGGTTATACTTCCGCAGAAGGGTTACACCTAATTGAGGAATTCAGTGGGTACCAGTAATGTCTGGAGGGGAACTATTGAGCAGGGGTGCCTACGGGGGGGGGGGGGGGGGGATTATGACGCCGATGGCGTCATAGAATTTTTTGGGGAGGATTTTTTTTGTTTTGTTTACTGTACAGGTAAAACGTACTACTACTAATTTTACCAATAAATCGTAAAAAATTAATTAATTGCTACACTATTCAAATTTTTATATAAATTAAAATTTTTATTTTCAATTACAAAATAGGGATATACAATGCCCGCACGGCACGACTGCCCAGTGTATACCGTCAGCGTTCCTGTTGGTACACTTTTTCTTCCGTGGCGGCCGCGGCCGCGCCACGAGACTCTCCAACCGGACACAAACAAATTAATTCTTACATCCTGCCTTTTTTCCTATCGATAAATTACTCAACTACTTCTGGGGGGGGAATGCAAATTTCCTTTGGTACACTTGAAAAAGTAATATTAATAATTCCCCCCCAAAATAGCTTTGACGATTTAAAACTTATTTTGAGGAGGGAGGGTGCATTGAAATGTATACAGAAATTACTTTTTACCGGGGAAATGCTTCATTCAGTCATCTAATAGCAAAATGAACGATTCCCCCCAATACAGCATTGACGTTTTAGGGATTATTTTTAGGGGAAGGTTGCGTTGAAATGGACAGTTACTTTTTAGCGGGGAAATTTAAAACTGGTAAAACAACAAAGTCTTCAAGCGGTCACCTAATAGCAACATTAATGATTCCCTTTTTAGGAAGGAAATAAAAAAATGGTAATACAGCTAAAACTTCAATCAGTCAACTAATAGCAAAACGAATTATCCCCCCTTTCATATAGCCTTGACGTTTCACAGGTTATTTCTAGAGGGAGACTTTGAAAAGAACCATCACACTTTTTGGGGGGATAAGTAAAAATGGTGATAAAGCAAAATTTTAATCAGTCATCCATTAGTAAAATTAATTATTCCTCCCAATATTGCGTTGACGTTTTAAAGATTACTTCTAGGAGCGAAGGGGGCGTTAAAAAGTTGTTAAATATTTAGGGGTAGGGATTGTAAAAGTTGTAAAACTTCAATTTAAAAATGCAGTAATAACAGCTTTATGACAGAATGACATATTTTCGCCAAAAAAGATGAATTAATTCTTAATTTACTCCACTAAATTATCGACCAGCTACGTAATGTGGAATGAACTCACAAAAATTCAGAATTTTAGTGCTTTTCGTAAGTGGGAAAAACTTGGGATATTGAATGGTGGCAGGGTCAGTTGTTGTGGGTGTTGTTTTGTTGACATGTTGTCAAGTTGCCTGCTGTATAGGCCTACAAGTGATGGGTGTTTATGATTAAGGGTTAGATCATGGCCTTGTAGTACAAATGCCATTGGGATAGTCGTGTATTGGGATAGTGGTTTAGTGAACGGTTGGAGTAAAGCTTATGATAGAAGGAAATATTGACTTTTTTGGAGGTAGCTACCTATTGTCCTCGTTTACGTGTACATTTTAGTATTTGTGATAAGACGAAATGACTCGAGTTTGCGGGCCAAGGCTTAAGAATGGTAAAAGGCTACACTCGACTTCTTCCCCCAGACGATGTTTCATCTGACGACTATTAAAATCGAAGTTTAATAAAAATAATAATTTTTAAGTAATTAATGTTATTAACTTTTAGTCGGAAAAATGTTTAAAAATTGAAAGTGATGTAACTTAAATTAACCCAGATTATTTTAATGTCATCTGCTTAAATAGGATGTCATAAATATATGTTGTGCGGTGGGGGGGATATTTGATAGATTCTGGAAATTTTTGGGGGGATTGGCGTCATAGCTCTTGGGGGGGAACGGCACCCCTGACGACGTTGTGCCTAATAAGCTCATCAATGGTTCGGATGACTTCATTGTCCTGTCGGCTGGGACTAATGATGTTGCAGGTAATGATGCCAAGGGTTTATTGTTGTCTCTCCGGAGGAAACTACAAGATCTGCGAGAGACGAGGTTAATCGTTTTCTCTGTTCCTCACCGTTTTGATCTGCCGAGTTGGTCATGTGTGAATGAAGAGGTGAAAAAAACTAACATGCAAATGAAAAAGGTATGCAAGCTTTTCAGTAACACTACTTTTATTGACTTTAGTGAAATAGGGCAGAAATTTCATACTCGGGACGGCTTTCATCTCAATGGACTAGGTAAACAATTCATTAGTGAGCAGATTATTAATTGTGTTGATAGATATTTAGATGATAAGGATGGTTCTAAGTATGAGTCTATTCCTCTTAACCCTTGAGGGGGCGCTTCACCGGCAAAACGCGAGCGGGCGCATGCGGAGTCTTACTCCGCAACACTAGATTGCACAATTTTAACCGATTTTACTTCTTTTATAACGAAATATTGTATTTAAATGTTGACAAACTTCATTAGGAATCACATTTCATCGTCGATTCAATTAATTGTTCAACTTAATAGGTGTAATATTTCAATTAAACATAGTAAGTAGTTTTCTAGTATAAAATATGTCTTAATTATTATTTACATTTTTGGATTTTTCCTTTCGCTTCTTTTTTTCTAAAGCAAAAGGAGAAGTCCAAAAAAATTAATAATAATTACAAATCCATTGCTATTATGAATTTTAAAAAAAGGTATCAGTGTCAGTGTAACGGGAGAGGGCGCTCCGCAAACTGAGACGGCTTCTCTGAATTGCATATAACGAAGTACCAAGGGGGGGGGGGGTATAAATAGCTTTAGGATATTCCTAGAATAAGAATAAGGGGCATAAAGTACGCAGCCGGACATGACCGCCGACACCCATTATGTCTGTTTATTTTTACATAAAAAAACATGTGCGGAGGAAAACTCCGCATGCGCCCGCTCGAGGGTTAAAGACAGTAGTTTTTATAAAGCCTAGGCCTATATTTTGCAAACAGGGGGTAGGCCTAAGTAGACCTAGGGATGCAACGACCACAACTAGACCTAATGATAACCCTGAATCATTGTCTGAATTGAATGCTAACAAAAAGTCTGTTAATTTTATGTTTCTGAATATTCGAGGTTTTTTTGAATAAATCTGATATGTTACATATTATGGCTTCTGACAACACGTTAGAGGTTATAGGTATTGCAGAGCATTGGTTGGACCATGTAAGCTTAGATCTATCATGTATTCCTGATTTTAATATTGCTTCTCAATTTTGCCGTACACAGAAAAACCGCGGTGGCTCGGCCATTTTAATTAAAAGTCATCTCTCTTGTAAGCCTATTGATGCCATAACTAAGTTAGCTATTGAGGAAACTTTTGAAGTTTCTGCCTGTTATATTGATAATTACCAAACGGCTGTAATTTGTTTTTATAGAAACCCCAATACAAACAATTTGCCTAGGATTCTTGAGAAATTTAATACTTTATTAAGTTTACTGTTGTCAATGAAAATGAATTCATTAATCATGGGTAATTTCAATGTTGATTTTAATTCTTCTGATGTTAACACTGTTGACTTATGCAATCTGATTAAAAGTTTTGGCTTAAATATAATGTTAAAGAATGTTGTAACTAGACCTGGTATTATTAATGCCGGTACTTATATAGATAATGTTGTGACAACTTTTCACTCATCTAAGTTCTGTACAGACATTGTGGATTCTTATTTTTCTGACCATTATGCTGTTATTTTTCATGTGAATTTAGATATAGGCCTTGTTTTAAGTAATAATGTTCAATCTGTTTTTAAATTTTGTGATATTAATGATTTAAATGTATCTGTATTTTTACAATGTTTGAGGGATACTAGTTGGTTGAGTATCTACTGTAAGGTAGGCTCGGAAGAGCAGTTCAATAGTTTTTTTGAGTTATATATGCAAGTTGTTAATTTTGCATTTCCAATGAAGAACAAAGTTTTAAAGTTAAAATCATCATCAAATAATATTAATAAATGGTACTCTGGGGAACTTAAAATACTTAAAGAAGAGTGTGACAAATTTTATTTGTTATCAAAATATTCCTCTTGTGTCAGCACAAAAGCAAGATATAAAGAGCTAAAATATCAGTATCGTAGGGATGTTAATAGTGCAAAATTAGCTTATCACAATAACCTTGTTTCTAGTGCTTTAAACAAACCCAAACAGATTTGGAGGATTGTTAAGAACAATTTTAATTTTTCATGTCCATCTGGTAGAGAATCCAGCACCTCCAATTTAAGTGCTGATAGTTTTAATAGTTTTTTTGTAGATAGTGTTGTTAAGGTAGTGAATGAAATCCCGATTAGTGCTCATACTGCAAATTATTATTCAAGTAAGGCGTATAGAGATAGTAACATTGGTTCATTTAGTTTTCGACAGGTACGTGTGGAAGAGGTTAACTCTGTAATTTTTTCACTTAGTAATAGTGACTCCTTAGAAGTTTATAATATTAACTCCAAGCTGTTAAAACTTAGTAGTTACAGTATTTCTGAAATTGTATGTCACATTATTAATAAATGTTTTGATGAAGGCTGTTTTCCAGAAAAGCTCAAAATATCGAAGGTAATTCCGATTTATTAAAAAAAAATGATAGAGATTTACCCAGTAATTATAGGCCCATCTCTCTGGTACCTATTTTATCAAAGGTGTTTGAAAAGCTTATGAGTATGCAAATAATTAAATATTTGGATGACAATGAGTTACTCTCTAAAAGTCAATTTGGCTTCAGGAAAAATTATCTACATGTGATGCAGTTATGAGCTATATTGAAAACTGATTGGTAGCCAGGGAAAATAAACTGATTGTTAGTACTAAATTTTTTGATTTGTCGAAAGCTTTCGACACTGTGTGTCACAATTCTTTGTTGCTTAAACTTAAGTCTTTGGGGTTTTCATTACCTGCTGTTGAAATGATCTCTTCATATTTGTCTGAAAGGACTCAAACTGTATTTTTTGATAACTGTTTCTCAGAAATTGTTCCTGTTAACCAAGGTGTCCCACAAGGATCCATCTTGGGTACTCTATTGTTCATTATATATATGAATGACTTACCTAACATTATAGAAAATAACTCCTTAACATGTTTTCTTTATGCTGATGATGTTTATTTGAATTTAACAACCCAGCCTGTTGTCAATAATTTGTCCTCTTTATTTAGAACTGAGTTGCTGACTGACTGGTGTAATGCCAATAGTTCAGGGCCGCCGAGAGCCAAGTCGGGCCCCAAGTCTGCACACCGCACGGGCCCTCCGTGGGGTCAGGGGGCATGGGATACCTACCAGCGAAAGCCCTCCCCCATAAAATTTTCGAAAATTAGGTCTCTAAACTCGCGTTTTAGGCAGTCTAGAGGTGGAACATCATAGGAACTCCAAAAATCCGAACCAATTGAGGCTGAAAAATTGGGGGGGCCTCACAAAGTTGCTCTTCTGTTTTTTCACAACAATGCACACAATTGTTTTTTTCCCGCCGTAGTTGCAACATATTATGTTGTACTCTTGTTGTTTACCATCGTGGATAATTTCATCGTAACGTATTTTATTACAGTTGTCAATATATTTTAATGCAGATGGATGGAGGGGGAGGGGGGAGGTATAAGTAACTCTCACTACTCGCTGGCCACCAAGCATCACCGTAGTGTAAAGTTAGTCGCAAATACAATAGTACAGACAGACAAAACAACCGTTTTTGCCTTAACTAAATACATATTGTATTATCAAAGTAATTTGATAATACAATTACTTTGGCGATAAAGCTAAACATTTGATTTTTAACATGTAGGCCTAATTTTATTTCCGAGAAGTTGATACCAATATTTCCTCAACCAAAAAAAAATCCGCTCACCCCGGGCACCGGTCTGACACTTAAATGGAGCCAAGTGGTAAGCTTATTGGAGCGGGTTAGTTCGATGCACTTTATTCAGATGGCATTGTAAAAACATTGCTTTCTTCTTCTTCACTGATTCAGCCAATCAGAACGACGATAACGATCTGCTGACTTCCTATTCCGTTTCCCCAGTTTTTCTGTCATGACGCGACGTGTACACAACCATAACGAGTTGGAAATAATTTGAGTGTGGGAAAATACCTAAAGTACGTTTGCAGAAAGTTGTTCTAGTGTAAGTTGTTTCGCGAATACCGTTCTGCGTGATTCATATTGTGCTTAAAGCTATTGATGGAAAATAAATACGTAGATGTTTACATAAAAGCACTTAATAAAAATTAACTTAGTACAGTATTTCGCGAAACAACTTGCACTAGCGGCAAACGTACTTAATCAAAACAAATCGGTAAAGTCATTAAAATTGAAAGTCTAGCAAACAAAACAAGAAAACGTCAATATAAACAAAGCAGACGACGACGTCGACGATCGATATATCGCATCGATCTTTCTAGTTCGTAGCACTTTATTCAGATAGGGGGGGTGGCCCCTGTGTGTGTGTGTGTGTGTGTGTGTGTGTGTGTGTGTGTGTGTGTGTGTGTGTGTGTGTGTGTGTGTGTGTGTGTGTGTTTCTGGTGGGGGGGGGGGTGGCTGTTCCCTTACCACCGAGTTAACATGGGAGTGCCATCTCTTTATGAAGTTCATTATTACTCCATGCCCCGAGCCCCTTCAGAGCCCGGGCCCCAAGTATCAGACTTGGCTGACATGGCCTCTTGGCGGCCCTGCAATAGTTTGTCTTTGAATTGTGAAAAAACTCAAGAGTTGAATGTCAATTATTGCAATACTGGGGTAGTAAGTGAACCGGTTAAGTTTTTAGGGATCATGTTACAAAGTAACTTAAATTGGCAGGCACATATAAATTATATTTCACCTAAGGTTTCTAAGGGTACTTTTATGATAAGAAAGCTTCAATCAATTGTAAGTGAAGATATCTTATTGTCTATTTACTTTGGTTACATTCATTCTCTTTTAACCTTTGGAACAATCCTTTGGGGCAACTCTGGTTCTGCTAAAATGTTATTTATTGCTCAGAAAAAAGCAATCAGGTAAATGTTCACTTTACGGTACGGTACGACTCCCGAAATTGAAATTTTTTAAAATATGTAGGAAATAACGCGCTGATTCTGAAAATGATAATTTTTTTCCGCGGAAAATGTCGGAAAATGCCGGAAAATCAGAAAACCGGGAAAAACTTTTCACCCCAGAAATGGGTCATGTGGGTACTCAAATTAACCGGGAGAATGAGCTGAGCAAGAATATGCAAGCATTTTTGAGATCCGATGCATATTAAAGGAATTACAGCAAGAAAAGTGTCGTAAAAGCTGTAGATTTGTACAAAATGGGTTATTTTTGTTAATTTGTTATGAATTCGCTCAATTTTTTGAAACTAAGCTTAGGCTGTGCTATATTAAGTTGGTTTAGATAAGTAAGGGTTAGCTTAGGTTAGGATTGGTTAGGTTAGGATAGGAGAGCTTAGGATAGGTAAGATATGATTTATTGGCAGAGTTTGTATTTGTTATTGTTGGAGTGATATATTTTTTGTCATGTTTTCACTTTCCCAACCTTATATTTACTCTACAATAGAATTTTAAACGAATCCTAATCTAACTTAACATAATGTAACCTTTACCTAACCTTAACTTATCATAATATAATGTAACCTAACCTAACCTTACCTAACTAAACCTGACCTCATCCAATCCAAACTAACATAACCATACTTAATCTACCTAATTCCTACAAAATGAATGTATATATAACCTATAACAACCTAACAAAAATAATGTATCAACTTATTTAATGTTTTTTAATTTTTTTCTATTACCACATGTTAGATTATGAAAATTCTCTCATAATACTGTTCAGCTCTCAATTTCCGTTAATTTGAGTACCCACATGACACATTTTTGGCGAAGTTCTTCTTCGGCATTTCCAACGTTTTTCCGGCTGTATCTCCGTTAATATTCGTCGGATCTTGAAAATTCTTGCATATTCTGGTTCAGCTCACTCACCCGGTTAATCTGAGTACCCATATGACCTATTTCCATAAAGTTTTTCCGGTTTTTGCGATTTTCTGGCATTTTCCGACATTTTCCGCGGAAAACGATTATCATTTCCGGAATCAGTGCAAAATTTCCTACAATTTGAAAAAAATAATTCAATTTCGGGAGTAGTACCGTAAAGTGAACATTTTCCAGCAATCAGGCTTGTTTGTAGAGTCCCTCCGAGAAGTCATTGCAGACAGTTATTCATTAGGCTAAATGTCATGACATTGCCTTGTATTTTCATATAGGCCTATCAGTGTCTTATTTTTATTAAGAAAAACTTGTGTAATTTAAGCTTAAATTCAAACGTTCACAAATATAACACTTTAGAAACTGTAATAAAATAAAAACTGATTTTTGTTCTTACACTGTTACTCAAAAAAGTTTTAAATTTACTGCTGTAAAATTATATAATAGGCTACCACTCTCAATCACTGGCCTAGAATTAAATAAATTTGGAAATGTCATAAAATGTTTGTTAACAAAAAATGTTTCTACTCGTTGGAGGAATTCTTTGAATCAGAGTTTTAGAAGATAACCCTCAGAGTTTTAGAGTTAAGCCTTCTGTCATTATTTCCGTTTTTATATATTTATTGTCTATTGCTAAGTCCTTTATTGTTGACAACACTTCATGTACCTGTATATGTTGACGATGTCTTTGCAAATGTTACTTGTAATTATTTTGTTTCTGGACAAATAAAGATTTGATTTGATGCTGTGGTTAAATCTAGTTTACCTGTTGATCCAAAATAAAACATGGTTAAGCACACCAATTACTTTGAATGAGTCTGCATTCTACACAATATGTACACTAGGTAGGCTTAGAAGTTCTGACCAATATATTCACAATCTCTGTAACACTCTGAATAACCAACCAACACCAACAATGAATTTCAAACAAAGGACTCTTAATAAGCCTACTTATATTCCAGAATAAGGTGACAACTAGGGCCTACTTGATTTGCAAGGCCAGATACAGGTTAACCTATAACTATCACCCATTTTTGTGTCAAAAGATAAATGTTATCAATGAATACTCTTCCTTATCACATGATAACACTGTAGAGAATATAGTTAATCATGCTTTCTTGGGATCAAGTAATGAAAGTCTGATAAGTTTTATCAGTACACTTCAGGGTCATAACCCCATTGAGTGATAACTAATTTTAAGCATGCAGTAACATACACCAAATAGGCTAATAAAGAGCACAAACCCTGCCACAAAGAGCCTATCACTTAAAAAAATTTTAAAGTCATTTTTAGTGATAAATTTAATTTGGTCGTCTCACTTGTGGATTAGCTTCTACAATATAGGCCTATGATTATTATTCAATTAATTGTGTCTCTTCAATCAAAGCTGACAATTCTGAGAAATAATACACACAATGAATAAGATAACAATAAGATAACAATGAATGATTCAAGTGAGCAATAGCGCCGACTAAAATTAGGCTACTTACAAATAATTATTAAGCAGGAGCTGTAACGCCAACGCCTATTTTTAAAGCGAAATCACTCAACGGCGACAGATTGTGTTCAATTATTCTAAATTTGACATTTCACTTTATTTGACAACAAAGTTCAGCTTTCTTTTATCTTTTGCCTGCTTCCTGCTTCTGCCTCTCCCTGCTTCACAAAAAAGCACATTCCTGTATTATTGTCCGTCTCCAGGCTCCAGGAAAAACTAAAGATTGGACGTTTCAAACCGTCCAGGTCAGATAGAATTTTAGGCCTTCGATTCTTGTGCATAATATCTCAATTCAATTCAATTCAATTCAAAATCTTTATTCATGAAGTACACAGGTACAATAAATGGTGTCAATAAGATACAGAAAATTATAACTAAAGTAAAAATAAATTATTCTAACAGTGCAATTTTAGCGAATTTCTTCTATAGGGAAGAAGCTATTACCGTAGGTCTCATGGTAAGACCTAAGCCCGAGACCATGATAACTTTTCGTTTTGGGGCCACCAGAAGCAAAAAACACCATTCGATCGAATTTATATATACATATATATTTATAATAATAATCATTTTAACTCAGTACCCTTATTTTCATTTTTTACTTTAAAAACCCAACATGTTTTGGACCTTTAGGCCATATTGTAAAGTAAAATTAAATTAAACTTAACCTCACTATGTACAGAAATAAAATTTGTTGAAATTATTCTTATTATATATATAATAGTAACAGTAACCCTTTTTAAAGAAAATTCTATATATATATATATGTATCTGTTAGCACAAGGAGGTTATACTACTATACTGGAGGCAGCACTCCATAGTAATACATACATACATACAGATGTCTTCTCCGTGTCCTCAAGAGGTACTGCAGGCGTCAATAATGTCCCGCCGGTGTGACGGGTCCACGTTAGGGTGGGTTAGGTTGGGTGCAGGGCCAGGCTAAATAAGGCCAAATGTTTGTGCAGGGGTCAGGTTAGGTTAGGTTAATCTAGGTTATTGTAGGTTAGGCTATTTGGATTCTGGTAATTGCGGTAGTCTTCTAGGTTATAGAAGCACGCATTTATTAAGAATGTTTTAACTGCTTTTTTAAATTTTGAAAATCGTTCAATGTTTCTAAGATGCTGTGGTAGGAATTAAAAGAGCTTGATTCCACTGTAATTCGGTTTACTTTAAAAAAGTGTTAGTCTATGTTGCTGAGAAAAACGGTTGTTGTGTCTAGTGTTATAGTTACGGCAGGAGGTGACAATGTGTAAATTATGTTTTTTTATGTACATGACTGCTTCAAAAATGTACAAACAGGGAACAGTGAGGATTCCAAGTTGAATGAAAGCCTCTCTACAGCTGGCGTCAGGAGGCAGTTTGAGCATGGCACGGATGGCCTTCTTTTGCCAAACAAAGATTTTATGAAGATGGCACTTACCTGCCCCCCACAGCAAAATAGAGTAGGCTATATGTGATTGAAAGTGACTATGGTAAACTGTCTTGAGGAGTGGGATGTTACTTAACCTATTGAATTTTTTTAACATAAAAACACCCTGAGCCATCTTTTTTTCAAGAGCGTCAATTTGACTACCCCAATTTAGCCCATCGTCCAATTTCACTCCCAAGAAGCTGACAGAGTCAACCTCTACAAGCTGATCCTCATCTATGACAACTTGGGGCGGTGCCCTGTTCGATTTTTGCATCTTTTGATTTGTTTGGATGCACATAAAATTTGTTCTGGTCGTGTTGATTGCAAGATTGTTTTCAGTGAAAAATTGAGTGAGCTCGTTGACCTTAATGTAAGTGTCAATTTCAAGCTCCTCGACTTTTTTGTTTTTGGTGAACAACGTTGTGTCATCTGCGTAGATGAACAAGTTTTCAACGGGGATTGCTTTGTCAATATTGTTAATATAGATGAGGAATAGGATCGGTCCAAGAATCGAACCTTGCGGAACACCGCTGCGGATCGGTTTTGGTTCAGATTTGAATGTTTTAATTTTGAATTTTGATTTGTGACTGATTTGAGTTGTCTGTAGTCTGTCTGTCATGTAGGAGGTCAGCCACTTGCTGGCAGAGTCTCGGATTCCTAGGGAAACCAGTTTCTCTGCCAGGAGTTGGTGATCGACACAATCAAAGGCCTTGGAGAGATCAGCAAAGCATCCAATTACTGTCTCTCCGGCCTCAAGAGAGTCGATACACTGGTTTACAAATTCTGTTAAGGCCAATTTGGTGGATTTGTTTGTCCGAAACCCGAATTGCCGTGGGCAAAGAAGGTTGTGTCGTTCCAGGTAATCAATAATTTGATTACAGGCGACTTTTTCTAGCAGCTTGGCCACCGACGGCAAGAGCGAGATTGGACGATAATTTTGCACAAGATTTTTTTCAGATTTTTTGTGGATTGGCCTAATTACTGAGATTTTCCCCGCGTCTGGGAAGACTTCCCCAAGCATCGATGAGTTGACCAAGTGTAAAAGCGGCTTTATGACTTCTAGGCGGCACTGTTTGAGCATTTCCATACTGATACTGTCATGTCCAGAGGATCTTTTGGAGGGTAGAGCGGCTAGTGTCTCCAACAGTTGAGTTTCATTGATTGTTTTAAAGCTGGAAAATTGACAAAGCAAATTTAAATTCTGAGTTGTGTAGTAGCTACTTGTGTTTTTTGGTAAAGTCGTTTTTATGTTTTCTGCAACTTCCGCAAAATAATCATTGAAAATTGAACAGACCTTTTTTGAATTTTTTACATTTTCACCTTCCCATTCAAGTGGAATGTTTTCAACATCAGCGGATTCTTTATTGTGAAGCTTGTTTACAATATCCCATGTCGCCTTGGATTTATTTTTGGACTGGAGTATTTTGTCATTTGCCCAATTGGCTTTAGCAAGAGTCAGTAATCTTCTATAGTTATTTTTTGCCTGTAAGTATAATGCTTTGTCATTAGCTGAGAGGGTGGTCTTACATCTATTGTAAAATTCGAACATTTCTTTCTTGGCGTTATTTGTATCTGCATTTTTCCAAGGGATGTTATTTGTTGTTTGGTGTTTCTTGTTAATGACTGGGCAGGCTATATTTAAATGGTATTAAAAAGTTGAAACAAAACTGTTGTAAATATCGTTAGTGTCTGCGAGACCGAGTGTTTCTTCCCAGGCTTCAGTGTTAAGCCTAATTTTAAGTTCTTCCAAAGTTTCAGAGTTCACTTTGCGCTGTTCTATCCATTTGCAACTTATTTTTAGGTCTTTTTCTATTGGTGTTGAGAATCTAATGGCATGGTGGTCTGAAATGTGCGTTTGAATTGCAGCTGGTTTAAATGATGAGAGATTTGTGATAAAGTTATCAATGCAAGTTTGCGATTCCTCTGTGACCCTGGTGGGGACCTCAATGGCTATGCTGAGACCATAGCTTCTAAGAATATTTATAAATTTCTTAGTGGTGTTATCTTGTTTCAAAATTGTAAAACTTGTAAAACAGCGTGCCGGCTGTTTAGAACAAAATATCACAAAAATGGTACATCAGTTAGTACCAACCTTTGAAAAATACCTCAATTTTACCGACTTCCCAAAATGAACTAATCAATCGAGTGATTCGGTGAGCACTTTTTCCCCAACTAAACTTGAACGTTCTTTACGAATCGATTCGCGTGACTCACTCAGTAAAAAGAATCAGAACGGTTGGGCTTCCGAACAGAAGCCGACTCAATTGACTCAATTGCTCTTTTAAGATTTAAGTCTCTCTCTTGTTTCGTTACTCAGAGAAGATAGTGTGCTGAAGTAATAGAAAATAAGAATTTCTGTACTACTTTTGTAATAAGTTCATATATTTAGAATAACCAGGTGTAGGCTCTTTTAATTAAAATATGCCTCATATAAAGACCTAGTCATTTATACCTGCTTAAAGGTCCTTATCTACCACAGTAGACAAAGTATCTATTTGGCTTGCATCAACGCTGGTTGTGTATATGTTTCTATGTCAGAAGTGAATGTTGTGCCATAGATCCCTTTATCTACGGTTGTGCGTTCATACCTAGCTAAACCTTCAACAGGTAACGGCTTTTTCACACCTGGTTCTCATCAACATTGGCAACCAGTCTAGCCCATAAGAGCTTTGAGACCAGGATACCAGGATGCGACATAGGCTACTATTTTAATAATCAGAACTTGAAGTAACATAATGGGTGAAATAAGTTACTGACAAAGAACGGTCAGAAACTGATAAGGTTTGTTACTGACAAAGAACGGCTGACTTATGTTATGATTAAGTTAATAGCCCAATAACCAACGGCAGCTAGGCCCAGATTTGAAACATCACAAAATTTTGTCATTATCTTGCTCAATAAGATCGATCTGGCAGTCTTTTACAAAGCAAACATGATTAACTACCTTATTTATATTACTAAGAATTTTAGTGAAAATTAAGTTTTAAACGGTTAACTTAGGCCCTATAGATACACTTTCAGTTGTAACCTAATTTGTACTTGTGAAATAATTTATATCATTCCAATTTTACATTTGAATAAATAATACAGATGATGACTTGTTATATGTCATACACTAGTTATCAATAAATAATTAAAGACAAGTTTGTTAAAGGTTATAATATTAACCAGCATGATTTAACTTAATTATTGAACTATAATAGTACGCAATTCCGGACTGACTTTGGAAATCAACTTCCTACAATAATATAATATATAAATATTAAATGTACTAGTTTATACTTTTTATTAATCTTGAGCAACGAGTTCTGAGAAGCTTAAGTGTTAAGTGGTTAAAGTATTCACGCCAAGCGATTCGAAAATTTCGAATTCGATTCAGATGAAAGAACGATATGAGTCGGTCCGTGTTCCGAACTGAGTGAGTCACGCGAATCGATTCGCAAAGAACGTTCAAGTTTAGGTGGGGAAAAAGTGCTCACCGAGTGATTCACTCGAGCCACGACTCCATTTTGAGCTTGGTTCATTCCGGAACCGGAAATCAATAATATTTTAAACAACGAATTAAACACTCCTAATAAACTGCTAACGAGTACATATTAGGTGATTTTTGTTTGAAGATAACTTCACCTAATTTATTTTTGGGTATATCTTTAATGGCAAAATAAAGTAAAAATAGCAAAAGATACCTGGGCTAAAAGTAATTGATATAATCAGTCACTATGCAAATACGAGAATTATGGTAGAAACTTGGCAGGTAAGCAACATAATTAGTAGGACAATTTTCTTTTAGTGGTACAATATTGCTGAGCGACAGTAATGTTTGTATAATAACATGGCTGATGGCAAAATTGTACATAAGGAGTGAAGTTGTCATTTACTGGCCGGATACTAACACTTATATATTGAACTTTAAATTAATTATTCTTTATTCATAGGTTTTAAAAAATAACATTTTCTTTTCTATTATCTATATAATATCGTACAGATCTGTTCAGCCCAGAAGTCCGGTGGGATGCGCATGCGCAGTGAAGATTTCCCCTACCGCGAGTCTCAGTACAGTCACATTTCGAAATAACTCATCTGTCAAAACATATGATTCTTTGTTTGCAACAATATTTGTAATGTTGTCATAGGCCATGTGGGATTTTAAGTTGACTATACACAACTGATGAAGGAAAAACAGTGTGGGGGTATTCTCCATCTCTCTCGCACTTCCACCCCTACAAGACTTCCTGGCTGAATAGATCTGTATTTTTGGCCTTACCTGTTCCAAGGCAAAGAAACCGTTCAATCATAATGAGAATCAGATCAACATGATTCAACTCTCCGGAATGATTACATCAGTTTTTGAATCAGTTGAATCGACTCAAAGAACGGTACATCAGTTAGTACCAACTGCGGCACGCTTTCCAATGCTGTTTGTGAAGGCAGTGCTACCTCCAGTATAGTAATATAACCTCCTTGTGTTAGCACGATAGCGGCCGTAAAAATAATGGTCCAATCTTGATGAAAATTGGTACAGACGTGTAAAGTGGTAATCACTCGGACGAGTTCGTGAACCAGCCCGATCGGATCACCGGAAGGGGGGTAGAGGGGGTTAAACCCCCCAAAAATGGGTTTTTTGAGTTTTTTACATAGAAAAATAAAATTTAACGAATTTTTGTTGGCACAATTGAATTCAGCTCAAAAAACAAACCATTTAGTATTTTGAATTACTGCTCTATGTCCATTAGTTACCGAGATATTGAAAGTGGTAAACACAGTACGTTGTCTCAATGTTAATCTTATGGGAAATAAGTAAAATTCTATATCTCCGTTATTTTTCAACATATCTTGATAAAACTTGGTAAATAGCTTCTTCTAGTTCAGATCTACTAAATATTGAGTTAAAACCACCCAGTTTTTATATACCTGTAGCAGCTAACCTGCATACTCATTGCCCATGTTATTTCATTTTTTCATGTTTCATTTCATTTCATCTTTATTTACAATCTTCAAGATTACAAATAGTGTCAAATTAACTTAATCTATATACAATTCAGTTTTGTTCTCTGTTTCTTCTATGCATGTTGTTGTTGTCTCCAGAGGAAGAATTCTGCTACTGTGTAGAACGGCCGGTCTTTAAGCCAAAGTTTTAGTTTTCGGGCGAACTGTTGTTTGTCGGTTCTTTTCAAGTCTTCTGGCAGAGTATTCCACATCTTGGCCCCCCTATATCTCGTACTTTTTTCCGTTGCGCTCGTAGGGTGCACAGGGAGGCAGTAGTCGATTGCATGCCTTGTGTTGTACTCATGTATCTGTGCACTTGTCCTCATTTCGTCAGGTGCCTTGACATGGATGTAAATGATGACCACGGGAATGTACAGGTTTACAACAGTTAAAATTTTTAGCTGTTTGTAAGTGTCCCTGCATGATTGCATAGCCGCCTTTAAAGAAGGCCGCGGCGTGGTAGAATTGGCAACGCCGCGAGAGGAGTCGCGAAGCGTCAGCCGGCCCATATGATATCATGGCGGATGCGCGTCGCTCGCTCGTTGGATCGCTATTTTAACCAGTTTTTAAGAATAAACACTTCCAAATTCTTAGCCATATGCCAGTTCTTGTGTAGTACCTGGTTGCAAATGAAATTATAAGTCTGCGATGAAAAATGAGGGTTGTATTTCCATATTTTCATTTCCAAAGGATTGGGCATTTTCATTTACAGATTGTGATCTTACTATTTTAAGTGTAATTTGTGAAAACAACAGCATCAATCGTGTAGTTTTTAACGAACTAACCAAAACATCTGAGAGTAATTACCACTTTTATGCTAACGAAAGTAAAAACAAAACTTTCGTAATGTATGACACTGTGCATATTTTTAAGAATATTAGAAATAACTGGCTGAATTTGACCAATTTTTCTAGGTAATTTTTCATACCTGTATGGGAAAACGTAGATACATTTTTAAGTGGAGATTTAAATAATTCTCATGCTAATGAGCTAAGTTTTGAATTTGAGGATGTAACCAAAGCTTCATTCATGAATATCAGAGATCTTTACAGAAAAGAGACTAATATGTTAGTTAAGTCATCACCTAATTTGACGTTTAAAACTGTGTACCCGAACTCATTTGAAAGACAGAAAATGTAGTTGTGCATAAAAATGACAGAAAATTGAAAATACTCTCTTAGGCTATATTAGTATTCATTTCATCGCTTAACTTTAGTCCGTTTTAATAAACGTTAAGTGTTTTGATTTGTAATTCATTTAACAAATATATTTTAATATTTTGTGTAAAATTAGGCTTTTTATTAAATATTCCCAATAGCCACTATATATAAACTTTCTAGCATAAAAAAGTATTCAGCTCAAGAGTTAATTAATGAACGACCACTGTCGCTGTCTGATGGACAAGGTATTGCGGTGGCCCTCGCAGCGCCAGGCGCTCGCGGCGTAGTGACTCCACTGTGCCTTTTGATTGCAGCGTTGCCAGTTCGAACGCCGCGGCCTTCTTTAAAGGCGGCTATGATGATTGTCTGGGCTGGAGATTTCCAAGGAGTCTTATGGCTCTTTTTTCGGGAACCAAAACTCTTTGTATATTCTCAGCGGTTATTCTTATGGAGCTTACCAAAACATGTCAAATCTCGCTATGTTTGATTGAAATATGTTGTTTTGCATTTGAAATTCGCTGAGTATGCAGGTCTGCTGCAACGGGGATATTTTTACGTTCCATTTTTTACAGAAAATTTCAACTAAAGTCAAAATAAATTATTCTAACAGTGCAGTTTGTTTTTTTACATTCCAACCAAAATTAAAAGTACTGGAGTATAGTTAATTAAAAAATTCCTTAACTGAATATAATGCTTGATTCAATAGAAAGTTCTTTAATTTTTTCTTAAATTTGGTGAAGATCCCTCTGTTCTAATATCATCTGGGAGGCTGTTGATAAAATCGATTCCTTTGTATGATGTTTTCTTCTTGTACATTTCTTTTTTATGTTTTGGAATGACAAAGTTCTGTCTACCTCTGGTGTTGTATGCATGTATATTTGATTGTTTTAAGATGTCGTTTTGGCGGGACTTTCATTTTACATTAAGAACAGTTTTAAAAACAAATAAACTGTATACACTGTCATAATCTCAAGATTTTTAAAGTGTTCCTGACATGGTGCGTCTGGAGCAATATTCAGAATAGATCTGATCTAAGTTCGTTATTTTAAATTATTAAAATATAGCCATATAACATCTACATTCGCTATTTTCTATTAATAAGTATTTGATTCCAATCTTCCACGTTAAATTTATTAACAGTGATATAATAATTTTCATGTTACATAACGTCCAGATTAAATGGTGGTCTCATTGTTTTAAGCCCATATAGCACAAAATGTAATTTTGACGTCAAAAAGTGATCAATGATATCAAATTGACATCAAAGTAAAAAGTTGCACATAAAATTAATGTCGGAATGATGTAAGTATTTTTACTTGCATCCTCTTATTTTTAAAGTGAAACACTGCCCATCAAATTTATGTCAAATTGATGTAAAATTATTTAATGTAACATTTTTACTATTAAAATACATTTATATATAATAAGAACTTTTTGATAGTTTATTCTCCTCATAAAAATAGGGTAAAAATGACGTAGAATGATTAAAAATAAATAGTTTGACAATAAAATTTTACTTTCATTTTCAAATTACTTAATGTGATAATTTCCAGTTAAATTAATGTGTTCAATTTATTGTTATTGTTTGACTTAATTGGTGCCTAAGTTTTTTTTTAAGATTAATGTTTCTATTTAAAAGAAGTTATTTATAAAAATTTGAGTATAATTGTTTTAGTCAAACAGACATCGTTCAAATGGGGTAAAATTTATGAATGAGTCTTACATGTAAATTTGAAGAGAAAGGATAGTCCTATGAAATATTAACATTTGCATTCATTTTATTCTGAGTAGGCCTACGGTGCATTTGCAAGTGCTATTATTAATATACACATAAAAAATCATTTATGGCATTTTGAAATAAAAGCTTAATTGAACTAATTATAATTTTTTAATTATTTTTATTCAAAATTCTTGAACAAAGCATCTAAATTCACTTCTTAAAAAATAGATTAAGGTGATTAAATAAACTATGTTAATTTTTAAAGATAACATGCCAAATAAACACTAATTGTAGACAAAACGCTAAATTTTTAAAATCTTTGTGAACTAAGTATAAGCACTTTTCTCTCAATAGATATAGGTTGAAATAGCCAAGAGGTGTCATGACATTCAGTCCAAGATTCAGGGTCGCGGGTTCAAATCCAGCAGAATGCACAATTTTTTTGTTCCGCAATTCCGTTTTATAGTCATTCATTTAGCCCAAATAAATGTGTGTTTAAATTATAATTCACACATTTTCAGTTTAAAATAGATTCATTTAAAAAATGGAAGCTTGACATTGATAGCAAATTGATGTACTATTGGCATCATATAGTGTGTTTTTTTACTTATATTTTACATCAATTTGATTGCCATTTTACCTCCAGTTTACGTCAAAATGACGTAATTTTTATTAAATATGACATCAATATGACATCAACGATTTCATTGATAATGACATTTTGTACATCAATTGTACATAAAATTGATGTACTTGTGCTATGTGGGAGTTAGATGGTTTCGGCAAAGATAAAATATACCCAGCAGGGTATATTTTATCAATGGTTTTGGTCTTCTTAGATGGTGATCAGTCTTCGAGGAGGAGTTGGAAGGAATAGGTTGGGGAACTCAGGGGCCACTTCAAATTGAGTAAGAGTTGGAAAACCGTCGTGACTGTATAAAGCGCTTATCGGCACCCCTCGATATAGTCCATCTCCCCGCCGCACAAATTTCGACACTTCACTTCGGAACTTGCACCACCAAAGGACACCCAGCAGCATAAATCCAACCGCACCGACGCCCAGGCCAATGGAGACGGAGACCACCACCGAGGGGAGGCTCCGACCCGAGCCCCGCGTGGACCTTCGACTGGCTGGCGACGCGGGTGTAATACGGGTCCAGGTTGACACAACGGGTATGTTCCCAATAAGATTGTATAAATTGCTGCACCGTCAGTTCATTTTAAATCACAAAAAATTAGATACTCAACCCAAAAGGGTGGAATAAAATTAATAAAATACATTTTGTATTCTATTGTTTTAATCTATTTTTTTTTTCTATTGTTTTTGATTTATTTGCTCTCTAAAGGCAATAATAAATTAAAATATCGTGTCCATATCCGAAACAACATTATTTCTATTGATAAAATGACTCTTTAAGAAACAGACCCGTTTTATACTCAGGAAAGATGTGTCCTCAAAGGACGGCTGTAAACATAATAATAGTCTGAAACTATTTGTAAATAATTGAAGAGGATGTTATAGTAGATTTGTCGTAAATACAATTACGGAAATATAAATATAGGGGTAGGCCTATACTTGGTTTATTTAAAAAAGAGTGCGCACTTTTATATATAAATAAAATCTTGTTGTTAATGTGTTTGTATAACGTATATAATCATTGCAATATATAATGATTTACAGGCTGTATACCTATTTTGTGTAATGCATTTACTGAGGAGAATCAACCAAAGGCAATTTATTTATCAACTAAGAACAGTATAACTCATTATAATATATATTGAGAGAATTTATGAAATATTAGTGCACCTTGTGTATTCAACATTTCAAAGGTATTTATTTGTTGCTCGATTACATTACATTGATTGAAATGGCAACCTAACCAGGTAGGTATTTTAAGCCAAGTATGAATGACAGATAAGTTAAAGATGATTGTGGAGCGATTTTGTAGTCTTGTTACTGACTAAGGCCGACATATTCCTTAGACACAACTGTTAATTGATAGCCCAATAGCCAATGGCAACTAAGGGACCTACATTTTAATGTGGGATCCGAACCACAATTTCCCCGGTTAACAATTTACAAACTGATCTAATTATGAATTATGGTCCTATGAACATAGTATTCAATAGTGCGGACGTTAATCCCCACTAGGGAACACTGCGTCCACAAGCTATCGCTCATATCAGTCCAAAATTCGTTACCTCCAAGTAGCTGGATTACCCTTGGTCACGCCACAGATCCTTAGATTACCTTTCACTTGCCATGCGAGTTTTATGCAGCCCAGACTTTAGTTGTTATTAGTCCTTTCTAAAGTTCTTTCCAACTCCAAACACGGGCGGATTTAGGTCTTGTTTTTTGAGGGTGTTAGGTCACCTCACTTATGAAGTATTGTAAGCTTCATCAAACTCCTATTCAACTAATCTGTTTGCTGGCATACTCGAATAAATATTTGTTTATTTTAATTGACAAAAATCCTGTTGTAATTTATGTAACAGCTTATTCAAAGTTATGTTGAAAATTGATTCCCCCTTTTCTCTAAAACAATCACGCAAAAATCTGGGGGTGCCGGGCACCCCCTGACACCTTCAGAAATCTGTCCATGACCCCAAAGTTTTACACCATGAACGTTAATACATCGAAAAGAATTCATACAATCATTATTCGTAGTCAATTTGTATATGTCGCAATTGTTTCATTTACATAATGATGCTATGTGAAGGAGGCCTCGAAACTGGCATTGCATGCCTAAAGGAGCTCCCCAGATTCGTCCGTTACTTTGATATTGTCATTATTTGAATAAGTTAATGAAGGATCGAAGGATTTACAATATGTCCAAATGTTCTTTTTTTGTTTTACATTTTAGATATCTTTATATTTTTTTGAGCGAATTTCCCCTAAAGGGAAGAAGCTATCACCGTAGGTCTCATGGTGAGACCTCAGCCCGAGACCATGATAAATTTTTGTTTTGGAGCCCCCAGAAGCAAAAAACACCATTCGTTTGAATTTATATGTATATATATATATATATATGTGTGTGTGTGTGTGTGTGTGTGTGTGTGTGTGTGTGTGTGTGTCTGTCAGCACAATAGCGTCCGTAAAAATGGTCCGATCTTAATGAAATTTGGTACAGACATGTAAAGTGGTAATCCCTCGGACGAATTCGTAAACTAGCCCGATCGGACGACCGGAAGGGGGGTTATGGGGGATAAACCCCCCAAAAATGGGGGTTTTGAGTTTTTTACATAGAAAAATAAAATTTATCCAATTTTTGTTGGCACCGTTGAATTCAGCCCAAAAAAACAAAGAATTTAGTATTTTGAATCACTGCTCTATCTCCATTGGTTTCCGAGATATTGAAAGTGGTAAACGCAGTACGTTGTCCCAATGTTAACCTTATGGGAAATAAGTATAATTCTATATGTAGCAGTAAACCTGCATACTCATTCCCCATGTTATTCTTATGGAGCTTACCATAACATGTCAAATCTCGCTATGTTGGATTGAAATATGTTTTTTCGCATTTGAAATTCGCTGATATGCAGGTCTGCTGCAACGGGGGTGTTATGATTTATTGCAGTAATACAATTGTTCAAACTGTGCAACAAACGTCAATTGTTATAAAATACGCAAAATATAAAATAAAATTTTATATTTTATTTAAAATAAAGTACAATATAATATAGTATACAGTCATACAGTATATTTTGCACTGTACAAATGTTATTGTATAATGTAATTTGATGGATAAGTAAATGTTTCATTTATTCATTTGATTACATAAACTATTTGATTAAAATTAAAAAATTTTAAAGCCATGTAATATGCTTGCTAAAAGTTGTCAACATTTTCTCTCATAATTGAAATCATTAACTTCATTATCTGGAAACGACTAGCTCAATTCCATTTTTGAATCAAACATATTCAAACATATTAAAGCATATTCAAACATATTCAAGCATATTCAAACATTTATGTAACTTCGATGTCACAAAAAATTGACCGAATATTTACTGTTAATAAGATTACACAAATGGTATACACAGGTGTTAGTAAATAGGGTTACGACATTCTATAAAGGCGCTTTAGTTTCAAGTGTTACACGTACTTCAAACATCGCCTTTTGTTAATTTTTAGATTCAACCCTCCGTGATCCACCCTCTGCTTCGCTCTCGCCATGGAACTCCTTCCTCTGATGAAACCGATCCTGATCTCATTTCTCTTGATGGTGAGTATTTACGAAAAAATATATAAATATGTTTCAAATCACTCTAATTATGCAGTAGAAACTAGATTCACCTGCCTATGAAACCATCATGAAAAGTGTAAGATGTTTCATACGCTCAGAAACCTTCATAATCAAAATAACTAGTAAACCCGATGCTCGAAATCGAGCAATTAATATGTAGTGATTTCAAAATAAAAATAATTATGGTAGTGTATTCTAGAACTTATTTTATTAATTATATATGGTTGTACTTCCTGTTATACGGATATTTTTATAAAATCTTTTTTAAACTAAATTTTTTGTGAATACTCAATCATCTTTAAGAAGAAGTCCATATTTTTTAGTGTTTTCTTCGAATAGAGCCCCGCAAAGGAGATGGCTCGACCTGCCGCCACATATTTACAGTAGTCCCTGAGAAAGTACTGGGGAGGGAAGGTAAATTCCAACTTTTGCGATGGACTCACCTTGAGCTAACGTAGTCATAGCGAGTGCTGGAATTACTGGAAACTGGGTTCTTTTTATTATAGAACATCACCAAACACAAAAAGAATAGTTAAAATTATATTATTTACATTTTTAGATCATTAAACATTGCATGTTGGTTAGCATTTCATAGTTGATCTAAATGAAAGTAATTTACATTATTATTTAATTTTTTTTAGGCAATAATTGCTCACAAACACTTCACATTAATATTCAACATAAACTCCAATCGAATTGTATACTCAACCAAGTTCATTAAGATGAAAAAATGATAACACATAAATTAATCATTAGTTGAAATACTCCATGCACCATGAAAGAAAATGAACCAAAACAAACTTTTATTTCAAAATCAACTGCAGATTTGCTTAGACAACTCTATTGTTTTTAAATGGGTTGTTATAATTAAACCTGATTGGTAAAGAGGAATAAAATTATGTTTTGTAAAAAATTAAGTTAGGCTACTTGGTTTCGTGGGTTTTACGTTATTTTTTTTAAACTTTCTGGAATTCAGTATATGTGACTAAGAACTGCTTTCCACAAATCTAGTTTTATTTGAACTTCAGAAATTTAAGTTTAGTAAAATTTGTATTTTCCTGATCAGATGGTTTGAAATATAAACATTAGAATATTCATATGGTTTAAATTACTCACGTTTATTTTAAACCTTAATTGGGGAAAGCGGCCCTTAATAGCGTTTGACCATAGCTATCTCTAGTAATAAGGCCGCGGCCTTCGACCTGGCAACGTCGCTTCTCAAGGGTTTTTTTGCATCGTAAAACCATTGACTTTCCCCCTACAGAGCCAGCTGGTTTCAAGTAAACAAAAATTAGTGCCATTAGATAGTATGGATAACCAAATCAGCTGAACCCTTTAGTCGCGATGTTGCCATTTACTAGCGCCGCTGCCTTGTACTAGAGATGGTTTTGGTTTGACCCGTCTTATCTCAAACCGAACTAAAATGGTTCAATAAATCGAGATCCCTGATGGCAGGTAACTTTTAAATCTACTCATAATGAATGTTGTAAGTCTGTTTCTTTTTCTTTTATTTATATTTATATAGATTTATTGAATTTATTTATAAGAGTAATTTTTTCTTTTAGTATTTTTATTTGGAATGCTGTATATGTGATTCAAATGTTTTTAAAACTGAATTCTGACCTTAAGTATATGTATTAGGATAATAGTTTGTTTATTTACATCTTCCATCACATCTTCCATCAACTGAAATGCCTCCAGCTCTACATGCAATGGTTTCAATTCCATTAATAACATATGGTTTTGCTGAAAAACTTTTTTTCCTCTAATCAGCTGCTTTATTTGAAATTTCTATTCCCATGTTAAACCTTACGGATTAATATGAAACTTTAAGGGCGTCTAGGGCTCTTCCCTTTAGTCAAACCTTTTTAAATTGTATTTCCTGCAAAACTTCAAGCCAAGCTCTTTCCAATGACACCTAAATTATTAAAATCGGTTCAGTAGTTTAGGAGGAGTCTTTGTAACAAAAAAACTGCTCGTGTATTTAATAGGCTAAGTACTAGTAAACCTGTTGCTTGAAATCGAGCAATTGTTATGTATTGATTTCAAAATAAAAATTATTATGGTTCAGTATTCTAGAACTATTTTATTAATTATGTGGATGAACTTCCTGTTATACTAAAATTTTTTACAAAATCTTTTTAAAACTAAATTTTAGCGAATTTCCCCAATAGGGAAGAAGCTGTTACCGTAGTACTCATGGAAAGACCTAAGCCCCAGCCCATGATAACTTTTCGTTTTGGGGCCCCCAGAAGCAAAAAACACCATTCGTTTGAATTTATATATATATATATCTATATATATATATCTATATATATATGTCTGTTAACACGATAGCGGCCGTAAATATGGTCCGATCATCATGAAATTTGGTACAAACGTGTAAAGTGGTAATCACTCGGACGAGTTCGTGAACCAGCCCGATCGGACCACTGGAAAGGGGGGTAATGGGGGATAAACCCGCCCAAAAATGGGTTTTTTGAGTTTTTTACACAGAAACATAATAATAATCTAATTTTTGTTAGCACCATTGAATTCAGCTCAAACAAACAAACAATTTAGTATTTTGAATCACTGCTCTACGTCCATTAGTTACCGAGATATTGAAAGTGGTAAACACAGTACGTTGTCCCAATGTTAACCTTATGGGAAATAAGTAAAATTTTGTATCTCGCTTATTCCTCAACATATCTTGATAAAACTTGGTATATGGCTTCTTACAGCTCAAATCCACTGTATATTGATTTAAAACCGCCACATTTTTTCATACCTGTTGCAGCAGTCCTGCATACTCATTCCCCATGTTATTCTTATGGAGGAAACAAAAATTTGTCATGTATCGCTTATGTTATGTTGAAATGTGATTCTAAACATCAGAAATTCTCTGAGTATGCAGGTCTGCTACAACGCTGGTATTATGAACTATGATGTGTGAAATAGTCTTCAATGTTGTAATAACAGTTTTCTTCAAGTAATCATTGGGATCTAAAACGTCTGCTTTGTTTACATTAAAACATGTGAGCTGATGTTTCATTAAAAGCCATATGGTGGATACAGACATATGGCTTATTTAAAGGCCAAATAACCAAATATGTCAAATAAATGTACTATATCGAATACAGATTTTTACTGATGATGTTTAAGAAATTTTTTACTCAAACTTAAACAGCTTGTCATTTCTCTATATCATTAAATTGGAAAAGCCAGCTGTTTTGAAGTTTTGATCATTGCATTTTCGCGCCAAGTATAGGCTATTATTTTTGTATAGCCTTTTGCTCCTAAAAGCCACTAGGAGAGTATTTTTGCACGCTTTCTTTTGAATGCATATTGATTTTACTTGATGTGAGACTTCATTTAAATTATTTATTTATGCACTTGAAATTCGCTGAGTATGCAGGACTGCTGCAACGGGAGTATTTTGTGAATACTCAGACATCTTTAAGGAGATTTCCATGTTTCTTTAGTGTTTCCTATGAATATTAAGAGCCCCTCAAAGGAGTTGGCTTGACCTGCCGCCACATATACAGCAGTCCACGAGAAAGTACTGGGGAGGGAAGGTAAATTCCAACTTAATCATTGGTCTGACCCTTGCTGAGCTATACGTAGGTATAGCGGGTGCTGGAATTACTGTAAACTGGGTTCTTTTTATTATAGATCATCACTAAACACAAAAAGAATTGTTAAAATTATATTATTTACATGTTTACATCATTCATGGTTAGGGGATCCATGCATTTGACCGATTGGCGTTTGACCAACTGGGCCGATTGGGGTTCCCCATCACGGCGTGATCTCTCGCCCTTAGACGCTAGGACAGAGCGTTTGGCCAACAGGCTCTCTCCATCACTGTGACGCAGCGCTTGACCAATCAGAGCACACCGCTCGACAATATCGTCGAACGTCGAATGCTATTGGTTGTTGACCAATACCCGAACAAACTGGTTGTTGTTTGGTTGTTGTATGGTGATGAATGAATTCATTCATTCATCACCATATAGACGATAAACGAACTCACTCACAACGTTGCTGTTGCCAATTCGATGCCAGAATAGAATTGACACGATGGAAACCTCCGATTCGGCTTACATAAATCCAAGTTTAGTTTTAATAAAATGTTATGTTTCGTAATATAAGTTTTTGTTTAATAAAATGTGTTAAAATTCGGAGAATCGTTAGAAAAGATAGCTAATTATTGAAATAGTCGGCGTATCTATAAACTTATAATTTTGGTATTTTGTATCTTGCTGTAGTAGTTTTGTTTAAATATGCATTCCCGAGCTACGTCTCGGTCTTAAAGGCATTTGTAGACCCTCTGAACCATAATAAGCCATGTAGTCTTTGGTTTTGAGGAATGATCTTAATGAACGCCTTAATACTATCAATCCATTTAAGTTAGGCTCACCGGGTTTTTGGCGATGAATGATAACAACATTTTGACAGGCCTATAATGATTAACATTATAATCAATAGATAAATGTTTTGAATTAGGGTAATTGAGATTTTCGAAGGCAATAAGGAATCTGTATTCGGTTAAGTTAACGGTTACCTAATCAATATATTCTCTTGAAAAATATTTCTTTGTTAATAAAATTACCAAAATATTACTTAGATTTAGTTGTTTTATGTACAAGGGTTTACTGAATTAATAAGATAATAATATAAGGCCTACAGTTTTTTCTTAATGCCTGAAGTTAATGGATGTTTTAAATTCTTAAGTAGGCCTACCGGCTTTACAGCGTTCACTTACTCAAATAATACGACTTCAATAATGTAGGTTTGAAATTCATTTATGGAATTTTAATGTAATAATTTGTTGATAAATTAATTGAAAGGAATTACTTCTTTTTTGTGATCATTAATTCCTTGTTTCCCCTTTTGTCTACACAACTTTAAATTTTAAAATAATCATTAGGCCCTAAATAACGATAGTAAAAAATTAGATAAGATCATCGTTTTTTATTACTGTAATTGTATCTTTTTCGAATTAAATATTAACATCGAACCGCTTAAACCATAACATTATCATTCAGAAAATACAATAATTATCATTCATGAATATTCTGGTGAGGTTGGCACACCTGCTGCTGTTCGGTCCATAAGTCTCCCGTGTGCCCTGCCGGACATCATAGCGATCCACAAGTCTCCCAAGTGCCCCGTCGGCCGGAGCCTGTCTGACAGCTGTGACCAAACGGCGTCTATGGAGCTAGCCGTCCCTATGTGATGGGGAATCCAGTTGGTCAAATGCCGACTTGGTAATTTGTCTTGTGCCCATGGTTAGCATTTCATAGTTGAACTAAATTAAAGTAATTTACATTTTCATGGAATTTTCTTTTAGGTAATTGCTTACAAATGCTTCACATTATCATTCACCATAAACTTCAATCGAAGCGTATACTCAACCAAGTTCATCAAGATGAAATTGTCATATTAAATTAATTATTAATTGAAATACCCCATGAACCATATGAAAGAAAATTAACCAAAACAAATTGTTATTTGAAAATCTATTGCAAATTTGTTTAGACAACACTAATGCTTTTAAATGGGTTGTTAGAATAAAACCTGATAGGTAAAGAAGAATTAACTTATGTTTTGTAAAAAAATAAAGCTAGACTAATTGGTTTCGTGGGTTTTACGTTATTTTTGTAAAACTTTCTGAAATTTAGTATATGCGACTAAGAGCTGCTTTCCCCAAATCTAGTTTCATTTTAACTTCAGAGACTTAAGTTTAGTAAAATTTGTATTTCCCTGATCATATGGTATATAATTTAAACATTAGAATATTCATATGGGTCGAATTAAATTCTCGTTTATTTTAAACCTTAATTGGGGAAAGTGGCCCTAAGTAGCGTATGACCCACCTTAATCTCAAACCGAACTAAAATGGTTCAATAAATCTACTCATAATGAATGTTAAGCCTGTTTCTTTTTATTTATTCTTTTATTTATATTTATATTTATATTTATATTTATAGAATTTATGCATGGGAATTTAGTTTTTCTTTGGTATATAAACATATGAAAGTATTAAGATTTTCACACATGTGATTCAAAATATATGTTTTTTAAAACTGAATTCTGACCTTAACTCTGTATTCTGTATTAAGATAATAGTTTATTTATTTACATCTTCCATCAACTGAAATGCCTCCAGCTCTACATGCAATGGTTTCAATTCCATTAACAACATCAGTAAATGTTAAAAGGGCGGAAGTCACATTTAATCACATTTTCATGTTTTTACTTAAAATTAATGCTGAAAGATAGCTCTAGCGATTTGTGTTAAAAAGGCGTCTGAAATAAAATTATCGTAGTCTGTACAGGCTCCAGAACTGATCACTTTTTTGTTAGAAGGGCAGAAGTCCGAGACTCCAGTCCTTTTAACATTTAACAGCCTGAGAACAGCTGACCAAAGCAGTAAACATAACCTCCAAACTATTGCGTTGTGTTGTTGCTCTGTACCACTGTTTACAACGGTGTTGCTTAGTTAGTTTTATGTGTGTTAAGTCTTTAAAATGTAATTAAATTCTTTCTTACAAAGTTTGAGTGTGGATTTATTTATTTGACATCAAATTAAGGGAATTACACTACAAAATAGCATTAAAAATCTTGTTAAATGTTAAAAGGGCGGAAGTCCACAACAATAAAATATGGTTAATACCAAAAAAATGTTTGAATTTTTTTGAAAAAAGGTTATTAATAGGTAGCTAGATTTATTTTAAAATTTTTAATCCCTAATATGAATTTTTAACTCAATAACTATGATAGGTAAACAGTTTTTTTTTTAGTTTTCCAAAAGTTTACTCTGGCGGACTTACGCCCTTTTAACATCTACTGATATTATGGCTTTGCTGAAAAACTTTGTTTGCTCCAATCAGCTGCTTTATTTGAAATTTCTATTCCCATATTAAATCTTAATGGACTAATACGAAACTTGAAGGGCGTCTAGGGCTCTTCCCTTTAGTCAAACCTTTTTAAATTTTATTTCCTGCAAAACTTCACGCCAAGCTATGAATGAATGAATGAAAAATAGCTTTATTTCCAAATAAAATACATATCTCATTTCATACATTACAACACAATTGCGCATTATGAAACAGTTTATTTTTATAATTTAAATTATTTTAATCAAGGATAAATACATTAATTGGATTAGGTTGTAATGTTTTTCTTAAAAAAGGAAAAAGTCTACATGGGCGGTTAGCCTGTGCGTAGACTGTGAGTTGCAAATCAGAGATGTAATTAATTTAACACGAGAATATTTAAGTAATCTATAGAAATTAAATCAAGCGGTGCATTTAATAAATATAAATTAAGATTTGTTGACAAATTAAAAGTAAAATTGAGCGTGAGAACCCGGAACCAAGAAAGGACGGTGGAGGCGTGATTGTGGGGGGGCGGCGTGATTGTGAGGGGGGGGGAGCGGGATGTCTGAGTTTCAGGCAGAGATCAACGGTCAGGTCGGGCCCGGCGCGATAACGGCCTCGGCCTCCTCCGAGCTCAAAGTTAGAAGCCACTCCACTACACGTTTTTTAAAAGAGGAAAGAGAGGTTATATTAAAAAATTGCGCGTTTTTGTATTTCTGATGCATGTTACGTTAAATAATGTTTGAAATGTGATATGAATTTGTTAGAGAAAAGGTTTTCAGCGATTGAGGAACTACAATACCTAGATTGCTGGCAAAACGGGTGTTATGAGAATGCGTTATTCTATCAAATATTGTCTCAAAATTTTTGTAGATATGGACTAGCAAAAATTTAATGAAAAGTTGACGTACGGTTAAGATGCCGGTTTCAGCAAAAAGATCGTTTGTAGGATATCTTTTGAACTTTTTAAATGCGACTTTGAGAATTAATTTTTGAATGACAAAAAGTGGTTGTAGAACAGTTTTATACGCACCGCCAAACGCGATGATGCCAAATGAGAGTAAAGATTGTACGTATGCAAAATAAACAGTTTTGATTTCTCTTTCGTCTAAAATCTCCCTAAGCTGTTTAAAGGCATATATATATTTGCGTAATTTTGTCTTTAAAAATTCAATATGGTCAGACCATTTCAAATTAGAATCTAAAATAATTCCTAAATATTTATAAGAGGTTACCATTTCGATCCTATCGCATGAACAAAAGTTATTTGAAAAGTCACCACAAACATGAATAACTAAATTGTTAAAAAGAAAATCAGATTGTTTACGTAAAGAAAAGGGCATGAACTTAGTCTTTGATGTATTTAAGGATAAAATATTATTGTCAAACCACTTTTTAAGCAGCATAAGATCGTGCTCCGCCTTGTTTTTTACCTCAGCCCAGGTACTTCCAGTGACAAAAATGAGCGTATCGTCCGCAAATAACAAAAGTTTACCGTAAGTTTGAAGTTTTGAAATGTTATTTATATAGATCAAAAATAAGATAGGACCAAGATTTGAACCTTGAACCACACCGTACTCCACTGGCATTACATCGCTCACTATCCCACCGATCGATACAGCTTGAGATCTGTCAGCTAAGTAACTGTTGAACCACATAAGAGCGTTGCCGCGCACCCCGATTAACTCTAGTTTCCGTAACAATATGTTTCTGTCTACTGAATCAAATGCTTTTTTTAAATCTAAGAACACAAGCATCGCGTGATTACTACTTGAAACTGCATCGTTAATATATCTATTAAGGTCAAACAGAGCATCTGAGATATTTTTGTCATTTCTGAACCCATATTGAGATTTACAAATAATTTGGAAACTTTGGAGGTAAAAAACAAGTTGATCTTTGACAATCCTCTCAATAATCTTAGCAACGACACTTAACAAAGAAATAGGACGGAAATTATTCATGTCTGTGTAACTATTTGATTTGAAAAGAGGGACAATTTTGGCCAATTTCAAGTAATCAGGAAATATGCCTTTAGACAAACTTAAGTTAACTATATGAGCGAGAGGTGCAGAAACAAAGTGGACATTTTTCTTCAGAACTGAAGCCGAGATACCGTCATGACCAGGCGCCGACCCGCCCCGCAGACCCCCAATGTAGCGTACAATGTCAAGTTCCGTAACACACTGAAATGAAAAGTCAGTAGCAAGTGAGTAGTCAGCGTCGTTAACAACTGGAGCCCCTCCTGAGTTTATTGAACTGGCTAGATTATAACCCACTTGGGTAAAGAAATTATTGAAATCGTTTGAGATTTGGGCTTGGATACCAGTATTAGAAGATGAGCCGGGACAAAATTTCTCAAAATAAAATGCATCTTTCGAACTGCGCCTACCAGATATTTCATTAACAATTTCCCAAAAAACTTTCGGATCACGGTTTGATTCATTAATTTTATCTCTGTAATACTCTTTTTTAGCGGATTTAGTACTTTTGTTAATGTGATCTCGCAAAACTGTGTACCTATTCAAGAGGAGTCGATTAAAAGGTTGATTCCTAACTTTCTTGCTCAATTTATCTCTCTGTCTAATTAATTTTATTAAATCCGTATTTATCCACGGTTTAAGTTTCTTCAATCTCGATGAGCAGTGATTAATAGTTTTTTGCGAGGCAGCAATGCAATCTTTTACTTTATTACAATAAAACGTAGTACAAAAATTTACATCGTGAGCACTGAGAACGGGGCTCCAGTCTACTTGTGAAATGTGTCCAGTTAACAAAGTGTGGTCAGTATAAGTGCGGGGACGGGTATCAGAATCAGTCGCTGTTTGTACGTGTGCGTTATCAGTAGTAGTGATAGTAAGTGCAATGCCGTAGTGGTCAGTGATGTCTGAGTGTAAAACAGCTGTATTTACATTAGTCATATCATGAAATCGAACAAAAAAGTGGTCAATACAGCTTGAGCTATTTTTGGTAACTCTGGTCGGCTTGTTTATGCACTGAGTCAGTCCTGCTCCAAGTAAACAATTTAAGTAACAGTCAGACGTAGCATCATTTGTGAATAAATCAATGTTAATGTCGCCAACAAAAATGCACATTTTGTCTTTGTTAACCTTGCTGTAAAATTGTTCTAATCCATCCAAAAACATGTTTATGTCGCTGTTGAAAGTTCGATAAACTGCTAAAAGGTTAAACGTCTTATTGAAAAGAGTAAATTCTAATGAAAGACCAACAACATGATTGATATTTACTTGTTTGACAAAAACCACTAATTTTTTGCTAGTAAACACTACAACGCCGTCATTCCTGTTGATCTGTGTGTCCGTCATAGTACAGTCATACCCGTCCATATGAGCCACCTCCCCCCCACCCAACCAACACTCCGATAGAACAATGATATCAAACCCTACTTTAATAGATTCTAAGTAAACTAACAGAGTATCAAAATTCTTCGAGATACTTCTGATATTTAAATGGAAAATTTTTAAACCAAGCTTAAGAGTATCCATGTCAAAAAATGTATTATAATCCTCATCATTCCTCAGTTCCAAGCACTCATTGACAACAAAAATTCCATTTTCAACGCATTCATCTCGATGCATCATCCCGCAACAGCCCATCCGCCCTAGTGCCCTAACACAAATTTAATATATTATAACGCCCTATTTTTATCATGCGTTTTAATGAAAACAATGTTAAAAGAAAAACTAGATTTCTAGCAGATTACAAATACAAAGCTCTTTCCAATGACACCAAAAATATGAAAATCGGTTCTGTAGTTTAGGAGGAGTCTTTGTAACAAAAAAACTGCTCGTTGTTTACAAACATCGGAAATTGTCTGTTTTATTTATTTTCTGACAAAAGTATAAATTTTTATTTTATTTCTTGTTTATTTAGTATGGTAGTATGTTTTTATTGAATGATAAAGTATTTGCTAAAGTGAAGGGGCAACAACCATGGCCTGCAATCATAAATAAAATTGAAGGGTATAACTTCCATTTAATATTTTTTGGTACGAAACAAACTGGAGTTTGTAAGGAAGATGGGCTATTTAACTTTGAAAAATATCGTTCTGAAATTCTACCAGAAAACGAATGACTACAATCATGAGGAAAGCACTCCAAGAAGCTGATGATTATATGCAACATAATGATACTGTTTACATATTTGATCCAGATAATGTGGAAGAAGAAAAAATTAAAATGAAACCAGTTTAATAGAAATATGTGAGCTGAATAATCAGCTTAAATTTGAAAAAGATAAATCTGTGAAATCCCTTAGAAAAGCAGAAGAGGAATCCCAAGAAATTTTGAATAGCTTTAATGTAGAAATATCTAGTCTGAACAAAAAAATATCACAGCTGACTGATACATTAAATGATAAGGATGGAATGATTCTAAGCTTGAATGAGGAGTTAAAAATTTATCAAAAAGACAACAAGGGTGGAGGAAATTTAGCTGCAATAAGTGTAGATAAAAGTGTCCCTAATCCATATACTACTGACAAATGTGACACTCAAACAGATTGTTCACTAACCGGAAGCATCTTTAATAAGGAAAGAAATAATAAACTCCTTGATGGAAAGTTCTACCAAGAAAGAAAATTGTTAGGCTAATAGAGAAAGAATTGGAGAGGTTATTACAAGAAAACCAAATAATAAAAGAAAGAGTAAAAACACACAGCAAACATGAGGAAGAGCTAGAAAAGGCGCAACAAAAAATAAAAGAACTCGCAGAATAGTTGAACATCTTTCTGAGCCCATTGCTGAAAAGTATCCTAATGATAACTTAAGAACTCTGAATGGTCGATTACAAAGCTATATTTCTTCTTAAAAATTTGATGTATACCAACTACAAAAGGAAAATGAAAAACTCAACCAAGAAAAAAAAGAATTGATTTCTTCTCTGGTGAAAGCATCCTCAGAGGTTAGCCATAGTGGGAAGCAACAAGGATTGCCGACGAAAGTATGGGATAGAACTTTAACTTGTTTGTCAGTTCTAAATAATGAATGGTTAACAGATGACACAATTGGATATTATTTTGAGTTACTACGGAAAAATGCAGTGTATAACAACTAAATATTATAAATGGATCCTGTCACTGCTCAAGCAATAAAATGTCTTGATGATTTGATCTTGAACTAAACTTGGATTTATGTAAGCCGAATCGGAGGTTTCCATCGTGTCAATTCTATTCTGGCATCAAGTTGGCAACAGCAACGTCGTGAGTGAGTTCGTTTATCGTCTGTATGGTGATGAATGAATGAATTAAACAACAACCAATAGCGTTCGACGTTCAACGATATTGTCGAGTGGTGTGCTCTGATTGGTCAAGCGCTGCGTCACAGTGATGGAGAGAGCCTGTTGGCCAAACGCTCTGTACTAGCGTATAAGGGCGAGAGATCACGCCGTGATGGGGAACCCCAATCGGCCCAGTTGGTCAAACGCCGAATCGGTCAAATGCATGGATCCCCTAACCATGAATGATGTAAACATGTAAATAATATAATTTTAACAATTCTTTTTGTGTTTGGTAATGATCTATAATAAAAAGAACCCAGTTTCCAGTAATTCCAGCACCCTAGCTAGGTAGGTGAGCTATACCTAGGTATAGCTCAGCAAGGGTCAGACCAATGATTAAGTTGGAATTTACCTTCCCTCCCCAGTACTTTCTCGTGGACTGCTATATATGTGGCGGCAGGTCAAGCCAACTCCTTTGAGGGGCTCTTAATATTCAAAGGAAACACTAAAGAAACATGGACATCTCCTTAAAGATGACTGAGTATTCACAAAAAATTTAGTTTTAAAAAGATTTTGTAAAAAATTTTAGTATAACAGGAAGTTCAACCATATAATTAATAAAATAGTTCTCGAATACTGAACCATAATTATTTTTATTTTGAAATCAATACATAACAATTGCTTGATTTCAAGCAACAGGTTTACTAGTCTATAAGTATAAAAGAGGATGTTGGTATATATATATATATATTTAGTTGGCAGGGATAAACACAAAAACCGCTGGACCGATGGCCACGAAACTTGGTACATACATGTAGAATTTCATGGAGTAGGTTTATACACCTTCAATTTCGTGATAACTTTCAGGGCTTAGCCCTGGGACCGTCTTAAAGATACCCATGTCAGGGATTTTGAAATAATTTGAGTTAGATTTGTTTACTAACAAAACATATGAAAGTAAAATTTAAAACAGGTGATGTAAATTAATGGTATTTCTTTCTGCTATTTAACTGTATTTTTGTTAAAATGAAGATTTGTTACTTGGTGCCAGGTGGTCAATGAATTAGACTTTTGCATTTTTTCAAAGTGCAATACACTATATAATACCCCCGTTGCAGCAGACCTGCATACTCAGCGAATTTCAAATGCAAAACAACATATTTCAATCCAACATAGCGAGATTTGACATGTTTTTGTAAGCTCCATAAGAATAACATGGGGAATGAGTATGCAGGTGTGCTGCTACAGGTATTTTAAAACTGGGTGGTTTTAATTCAATATTTAGTAGATCTGACCTAGAATAAGCCATTTACCAAGTTTTATTGAGATATGTTGAGAAATAAGCGAGATATAGAATTTTACTTATTTCCCATAAGGTTAACATTGGGACAACGTACTGTGTTTACCACTTTCAATATCTCGGTAACCAATGGACATAGAGCAGTGTTTCAAAATACTAAATTGTTTGTTTTTTTGAGCTGAATTCAATGGTGCCCATAAAAATTCGATAAATTTTATTTTTCTATGTAAAAAACTCAAAAAACCCATTTTTGGGGGGTTTATCCCCCTTTACCCCCCCTTCCGGTGGTCCGATCGGGCTGGTTCACGAACTCGTCCAATTGATTACCACTTTACATGTCCGTACCAAATTTCATAAAGATCGGATCATTTTTGCGGCCGCTATCGTGCTTACAGACACATATATATATATATATATATATATATATATAGATATATATATATATAGATATATATATATATATACAAATTCGAACGAATAGTGTTTTTTGCTTCTGGGGGCCCCAAAACGAAAAGTTATAGTGGTCCCGAGCTTAGGTCTTACCATGAGACCTACGGTAATAGCTTCTTCCCTATAGGGGAAATTCGCTAAAATGCTGATAATATGTAGTATAACATAAAATAAATAACTGATTACTGAAGGACTCCAGTGATCACTGATCACTTATACTTGAAGGACTTTTTTTATGACAACTAACTGCTATTTAAAGAGGAAGAGTGTGCTACTGTAAAGAATTAATTTTACCTACAACACTTTAAAAAAATTGCCGGGACAGCTCATTCAAACGTTTTGCTCAATATAGAGTCTAAAAACGTAAGACAGCACTTTTTAATAATTGCTGGAGTGGCATTGTAATTTTTTGTTCAAGGTAGACCCTAAAACCTTAAGAAAATGATGTTTTACAGTGAATAAAATTTCAAGCTAACTTCTTTGATTCCTCTAACACGTATGCCTTCTTGAAGGAAATAAATAGGATTTCTAATACGCAGGTCTGCTGCGACGGGGGTGCATAATAAAGTTTTAATTAAGGGTAACATATGCGAGCAGATTCAAAGTGCCATCGAAAAAGCCAAGGGTGCCGTTCCTTATATTGTGCCCTATGATCATCATCAGGGCAAGCTCAGGTACCGTGGAAACGACCATTAAATGCTTCTCGGCGTTCGTATCTGTAAATTGGCCTCTTGAGTGTGTGAGTGCAATCCTCTTCACCTGATAGCACGATCGACTGGACAGCCGACACAAGCAAAACGCACTTGCAAGAGGAAGGACCACCAATATTGGGCATGAGCCTACCCAGGGCAGCAACACCATTTGGGGCTTTGTCGGTGGGGCGTTTGATATGGTCACTTTTTTTTATGTACAGGCAGTTTATGCAGGAATATAATACCCCCGTCGTAGCAGACCTTCGTACTAAGAGCGAATTTCTAAAAACTTTTGCTTTATGGAAGTACATTTGATATGTTTAAAGAAGTAGATACATTACATACATTAGATTTTACAATAAGAAAAATAAATGGGAAAGCAAAACTATATAATTCATGGGTGATAGTGTATGTATAATTTTAATCGTGAGCGAAGCCACGGGTTCTTCTAGTACTTATTAAATACGCGAGCAGTTTTTTTGTTACAAAGACTCCTCCTAAACTACTGAACCGATTTTAATAATTTAGGTGTCATTGGAAAGAGCTTGGGTTGAAATTTTGCAGGAAATACAATTTAAAAAGGTTTGACTAAAGGGAAGAGCCCTAGACGCCCTTAAAGTTTCATATTAATCCATAAGGTTTAACATGGGAATAGAAATTTCAAATAAAGCAGCTGATTAGAGCAAACAAAGTTTTTCAGCAAAACCATATGTTATTAATGGAATTGAAACCATTGCATGTAGAGCTGGAGGCATTTCAGTTGATGGAAGATGTGATGGAAGATGTAAATAAACAAACTATTATCCTAATACATATACTTAAGGTCAGAATTCAGTTTTAAAAACATTTGAATCACATATACAGCATTCCAAATAAAAATACTAAAAGAAAAAATGAACTTATGAATAAATTCTATAAATCTATATAAATATAAATAAAAGAAAAAGAAATAGACTTACAACATTAATTATGAGTAGATTTAAAAGTTACCTGCCATCAGGGATCTCGATTTATTGAACCATTTTAGTTCGGTTTGAGATAAGACGGGTCAAACCATAACCATCTCTAGTACAAGGTCGCGGCGCTAGTAAATGGCAACATCGCGCCTAAGGGTTCAGCTGATTTGGTTATCCATTCTATCTTATGGCACTAATTTTTGTTTACTTGAAACCAGCTGGCTCTGTAGGGGAAAGTCAATGGTTTTACGATGCAAAAAAAACCCTTGAGAAGCGACGTTGCCAGGTTGAAGGCCGCGGCCTTATTACTAGAGATAGCTATGGTCAAACGCTATTAAGGGCCGCTTTCCCCAATCAAGGTTTAAAATAAACGTGAGTAATTTAAACCATATGAATATTCTAATGTTTATATTTCAAACCATCTGATCAGGAAAATACAAATTTTACTAAACTTAAATTTCTGAAGTTCAAGTAAAACTAGATTTGTGGAAAGCAGTCCTTAGTAACATATACAGAATTCCAGAAAGTTTTAAAAAAATAACGTAAAACCCACGAAACCAACTAGCCTAACTTAATTTTTTACAAAACATAATTTTATTCCTCTTTACCAATCAGGTTTAATTATAACAACCCATTTAAAAACAATAGAGTTGTCTAAACAAATTTGCAGTTGATTTTGAAATAAAAATTTGTTTTGGTTCATTTTCTTTCATAGTGCATGGGGTATTTCAACTAATGATTAATTTATGTGTTATCATTTTTTCATCTTAATGAACTTGGTTGAGTATACAATTCGATTGGAGTTTATGTTGAATATTAATGTGAAGTGTTTGTGAGCAATTATTGCCTAAAAGAAAATTAAATAAATGTAAATTACTTTCATTTAGATCAACTATGGAATGCTAACCAACATGCAATGTTTAATTATCTAAAAATGTAAATAATATAATTTTAACTATTCTTTTTGTGTTTGGTGATGTTCTATAATAAAAAGAACCCAGTTTCCAGTAATTCCAGCACTCGCTATGACTAGGTTACTAACCATGTATGTATATATTATTTATGAATTCTTTTTGTGACGCCATTCTGTACATCTTGTACTGTCTGAATAAAGAAGTTTTTGGTTTGATTTGATTTGATTTGAATTTAATTTTCTATACATATATAATGATAATTTAATAATTAGCTTTAATTTGATAAAGCTATTACTCTCTAGATGTGCCTTTGGCGGTTTTGGAAAAGAAAATTCCCCATGAAAGGCCTTCGCACAGGAGGCTTTTGAAATTCCAGCGAAAGTGCTACTATCTGTTGTACAGCCTGTGAACTTTTTCTAATTGACATATGATTATGACAAAACAGATGGTCAAGATTTTAAATAGCTACACAGTTATACCGCAGAAAGCAGGGCAAGCAAAAGTCAGTCAATCACAAAATGATTTTGATTTTTTTTAATGTATATGTTTTCATAAGACAACAGAAAAGCAATCTGTTCTCGCCATAAGGAAGAGTATCTACTCTATTGAAACCAAGACTAGTCTAATATAATTTTTAATTTTCAGTATTTCTTTTCTAAAAAAGAAAAAATCAAAAAAGGAACATTTGTAGCTCAGGATGTGCTCTGGCGGTGGGACTTTTTAACAAACTATTGATGCATATTTCAAAGTTGGGAACAAAAAAATATGAATATTAGTTAATTGAAGATGTATCTATAAAAATTAAAGGTTTCAACCACATTATAAAATTTAAAACCTTAATCATGACGATTTACTTGAAATGCTATGGATATTCAAGGGTTATACTTCCGCAGAAGGGTTACGCCTAAGAGGGAAAGTCAGTGGGACCTACCTGTAATGTCTGGAGGGAACTACTGAGTGATAATTATTACCAAATTGCAAAATGAATTTGCTTGACACCTTACTTAGGCCTAACTATTTTAAAGGGTTTTAAAATAAATACCAATTAGATCACAAACCACATAGTCAGCTAGGCTGAAATGAAAATGGGTGGTTGATAACTTATTTCAGCTAAGTACCTGGTAAATGTTCACTTTCCAATGGTTGTCTAGAAATTGAACAATTTTTTTTTCAAAATGTAGGAAATTTTGCGCTGATTCCGGAAATGATAGTTTTTTCCCGCGGAAAACATCGGAAAATGCCGGAAAATCGGAAAAACGATAAAATAATTTTTGGTTCCGAAGTAGGTCATGTGGGTACTCAAATTAATCGGGAGATTGAGATAAAGAAGAATATGCAAGAATTTCCAAGATTAGACGCGGATTAACGGAGTTATGGCCGGAAACGTGCTGGAAAAGTCATGGATTTGCACAAAATGGGTTAGTTTTAGGTGAGTTACGCTAAACTGTGGGATCTAAGGTTAGGTTAGGTTAGTTTAGGTTAGGTTAGACTATGTTAGGTCTAGTTAGGTTATGTTAGACTATGTTAGGTTTGGTTTGACTAGGTTAAATTAAGTTTGGTTAGGTTATATTGAATTTGGATAGGTTATATATTTAATTTGGTTAGGCCCTCCCTAGATTATACCTATTAGGTTTGGTTATGTTAAATTAGGTTTGGTATTGTTAGATTAAGATTATAATATCACATTCTTTTTACCAACCTTATCCTTGCCTAACTTAACGTTTTAAACCAATCCTAATATAACCTAAAATAATGCAACTTTTATCACAATCTAACATAACCTAACCTAACCAAACCAAATACAACCTAAACTAACATAACAAATCCCTATCTAATGTATTCCAGCCAAATCCATCTTCACATAACATAAACAAAAGTTGATTTAAATTTTTTTTATGTTTTTTGGCTTTATCTCGACTTTTGTACGTCAGATCGTGAAAATTATTGCAGATTGTTGTTCAGCGTGCAATTTCCTTTAATTTGAGTACCCACATGATATGTTTTCGACAAAGTTTGTTTTTGGCTTTTCCGACGCTTTTCCTGCCGTATCTCCGTTAATATCCGTCGGATCTTGAAAATTCTTACATATTCTTGTTCAGCTCGTTCTCCCGATTAATTTGAGTACCCACATGACCTATTTCCATAAAAAAATGTTTTTTCCGGTTTTTCCGATTTTCCGGCATTTTCCGACGTTTTCCGCGGAAAACGACTATCATTTCCGGAATCAGCGCAAAATTTCCTATAATATGGAAAAACCATTTTTCAATTTCTAGACAACCATTGGAAAGTGAACAATTACCAAGTACCTATATTTAAGATAGTAATAGTTTAGTTAATTCTGGTTTTAATTCAATAACAGTTATATTAATACAGGAATTATTCTAATCTGACTAACCTTAAACTTATTTTATGAATGTTTTATAGGTTTGGATATGTATATTTTCATAAATGAAGTTCCTATGTATTGGGATGATATTGGTAACAGTCATTTTGTCTACACTTTGAATTAGTATTTTAGTTGGTAGGCCTAAATGAAATTTTTGACACATAATTGTAGCACAAGTATGGCCTTTAACCCTTTCGGTGCTAGAAAAATTTTTGTTTTTTTCCGAAAAGTGCTAAGAGAGATTTTTACTCAATTCGTCCGAAAACTGCTAGGGTTGCCGCGTGGGCGAAGCCTAGTGCACGGGGAAAAAATCGGTAAAAAATATTTTGTCATCTCAAAAGTGCTAAGGAACGATATAACGTGCCTCGATCGTATGAGGAATCGAAAGAAATCATCCCTGTTTCGAAATAACAACCGAGTCAACCGATATGCCCATTTAAACACACACGATTGGTAGTCGTGCCGGAACGATATATCGTCGCTCAGCGCTCCTCAGATGAAACCCGCACAACGATATATCGTTCCATCGCACTTTTCGGGAAAAATACGCACAACGATATATCGTTGCATAGCACTGAAAGGGTTAAGGTTGTAAGAGTAGAGTATTAAAATAAATAGGGAAACAAACGTAACATACTACAGTAATAGCAAATGGTGTAACCCTTCTGCGGAAGTTCCACCTATTTAAGTGTTTAAAATTATTAGCATGCCTATTGCATCTAGATTTTTAAATGCATCAATACAGATGCACCTATTTAATTTAGGAATTTTGTAGAAAGTTATTATTTGCTTGGTATTAATCTGGCAAGCATGGACTTAAAGATGCCAATTGAAACAAGAAACTGAATATAAACGAAAATGTGATTTCTTGGCTATTATGAGAACTAAACAGTTTATTTTTTGTAGACTCACCGTCATAAGCAATCCAATTGTTTTTATTTGTGGACAGCTGTTTCGCCCCCTTGTCCTACGGGCATCATCAGCACCGTTGAGATTAAATCATTAAAATCCTATAACTAGTCTATATAACATTGTGGTAAAAAACACAAACACTGTCATTGTCACAAACTGTATTTAATACACATTTAAAAACATTCAAAATGACTTGACTTGAGCCACACCTAACCTCAATTTTTTTTCGTTCTATTTTTGACTGAGCAGGCTAGAGTTTAAGAACCATGCAGCCTCGAAGTGCACTGACACCGGTCTGCCACTTAAATGGAGCCAAGTGGTAAGCTTATTGGAGCGGTTTAGTTCGATCATAGATAAAGGGATACAAAGGAGATGTCTCACTGGATAGCGGGCAGTGAACACAGTCTGCTAGAACGTTAAGGCCGTTGGCCGACGTAGTTGACAACGCTCCCGCCGCAGCGCTGTTGAGGCTGTTCCAGTGATTTTTGTACTAGTTGTTTTATCGTAACAGATATGTGAAAGTTAGTTACCACCACGCATCTGTTACATTGCTTGAAGTGCGACTTAGATTCCACCGCAACGCCGGCGCCGGCGCCGCCGCGCGGCCGTTTCAATGGAGCTGTTTGAAATCGAAATGTAGACTAATTGGGGAAATACAATGTAATTTATTGTTAGAATTTCTTTTTTTCCTTTTATAATAAAATGCTGAGAACTTAAAAATGAGACTTGATTATTTTTAATCCTCAGTATGTGGCGATCAAAATAATTATGTTTCATGGCTGGCTGCATGCCATTTATTGTATTCTTAAAGAAAAACTGTAAAAATAGTGCGCTGTAATAAGTTCAATAAATGGAAAATAAAATGAATGATCTAAAAACAGTTTGATACTTCATTTCTTCCATTACAAAATTTGTAAATTAAAGAACCCCGTATAATTAAACGCCTTGGTGTGTGGTGTGTTGTATTGGGGATGGGGGGGAGTGAGTTTTGTTAAAGTATCCCGTTTTTATTTGGGAATAATCTGGTCACCCTACTCCTAATACCACGTATTCGTAGAAACTCGTGACGCCTAAAACTCTTGAGCCGGTCCCGTTTGTACTCTAGCTTAAACCAGTTACAGTTTAAAATCCATCGATCGGAACATCTTCCAAATGTTGATATGGTCATATCCTGCCTCACATCGGCTCATTCTTTTTTCAGCACAGAGCCCACTCACATACACCAGCAAGCTCAACAATATTTAAATATGTGGCCACTGCGCACCGATGGCACTAATATTGTTCCTAGTTCAAATTAACTTAAACCCCTTAAGCACATTATAAATTAGGCATCTCTTCATTATTTAATTAGGAAATCATATATTTCTTATAAAATCGTAATAATACACTGAAAGGTCAAGGCCACAATTATTGGAAAGGCCCGTGTTGGAAAGGGAGCCTTTATACTTTTGATAAGGATTGAAAAACAGTAGCAAATTAAAATGTAATTTCTTGGCCATTATTAATGCTACAGTTGGCGCACGGTCATCCCGACCATTTTAAAGAACGTATGCGAGTGAGATGGACAATGAATGTTTAGAGAGAGATAGACGATTCCTAAATAAGAGTATGTCATTAGCTGCAGCAAATTGTTTTTTTTTTTTTTTGTACCCATTTGGTTTTCTATTGGGCGATCATTTTGTTTTTTTCTTGTTCTTGAAGTGGTTTTCTTATCCGTTAGATAGCGACTCAAAGCAAATAAATATTATTATTATTATTATTATTATTATTATTATTATTATTATTATTATTTTCCCGTGTTGGGCCGGGACAGAATGTCCAACAGTATCCCCTGCTTGTCGTAAGAGCCGACTAAAAGGGGAGGGGGGCGCACTGGTCCTTTTTCGCGTCTCCTTTTCACAATTCCATTCTCCGGTTCATTTCAATAGTCCGGTTGTTTTTTCTAAATCATTCCGGCCTATTTTCCGGGGTGACTCTGTGTTCTTCAGCCTCCATTGCGCTGGAGGTCTAGGACGAGCAGAGGGTACAGCTTAAAAACTGGGTTCTGCACCTCCCAGGCTGCCGGATAGTACAGGGGCCCGGGTCAGCCCAGCCAGCTGACCTGGCTGCCCTATCAGCCGGCGAAAATCCCTTTGGCCGTGGCGGTGCCGGTTGGCGACCGGATAGGGCCCTGCTGCGGTCACGGGGGGGCTCTGCCGAGGCCACTGCTCGTCTGGGACCGCCGGTGTTTTGGAGGCGGTCGAACGCGGAAATAGTTTCTCTGGTGATGGGTCGGTCTGACTTTCTCATTGGGGTACGTTTGGGGGGTCAACGCCCAGTCTTGGGGGCCAATCCAGACAACATGGCAAGTGCAGACAAAAAAACGATTCAAAAGGTGCACGAATCAAAACGGGGTACCCTAACCCCAAAAAACACCCAGCAGGATTCTCCTCTGAGTGGGCTTGACGACGGGGTGGCAAGCCCCTTCGAAAGAAGGTCTCGACTCACGAGATCGCCACCAGTCCGGGTCGCGACACCTGCCTCATCGGTGGCCAGAACATCCGCGGCCATTGAGAGGGCAAGCACTGAGGACAACAAGCCGATGAATGCCGACTCGTCTCCCTTTGACGCGGTCATCGCGCTCGCCAGGCAGCAGGAGGAGGAGCACCTTAAAAAGTGCTTCGACACCCTGGCTGTAATGAAGGCTGCGACCGCCCGGCAGAAGAACATTAGCAAGGACGTGCAGGATGGCATTGTCCAATTGGAGGCCAGTCTGCAGCACATTGTCCAGCTGAGGAGGTCGTGGCAGTCTTGTGAGACGGTGGCCGCGTCGACCCAGACGACTCCATCGCTGCGGGTCAAGGCTCAGCCGGCCGGTGGAAAGCGAGCCGCTTCTAGCCCCGCCCAACCGGAGGCAGAGAAAAAGCCGAAGGGAGACGGTCCAGCGGAGAAGTCGGACTCCGAAGCATGGACCGAGGTCGTTAAGAGGAAGGGTAAGAAGAAAGACCCTCTTCCAAATCCTAGAAGCCAGCCTGGCACCCAGGACAAGAAGAAGGCGCCGAGGAAGAAGTCCCGCAAGCAGCGGCCGGACGCTCTTCTCATCAAGCCGTCGGAGGGGAAATCCTACGCCGACGTGCTGGGCGAAATTCGCAGTAAAGCGAAGCCCGATGAGAAGGGCGCCGTCATCAAGGGCATGAGGAAGACCCGAGCCGGCGATCTTTTGGTCGAGCTCGGTGACGCCTCCAAAAGTAAAGCCGCCTTCAGCGAGGACTTGCAGACCATCTTGGGGGCGAACGCGACCGTCCGCGTTCTCGAACCCAAGTCGACGCTGGAGGTGAGGGACCTTGACGAGCTGACGACCGAGGCGGAGGTGACTGCTGCCGTAAAATCCGCCATCGGCGACAACGTCGAGGTGAAAACCTTCCTCTCAAAGGCGAACGCTCGGGGTCAGAAGGTGGCGATCCTCACGCTGGGAGCCAGGGCAGCTGCGAAGCTCCTGGAGAAGGGCCACCTGAAAGTCTGGTACGTGAGCTGTCGGGTGCGCGAGAAGCTCGTGGCCTCCAGATGTTTTAAATGTCTGGGGTTCGGTCACGTAGCTAATCGCTGCCCTGGACCCGATAGAAGCAAGCTCTGCTTCAAGTGCGGCGGCCAGGATCACAGGGCCAGCGCATGCAATGCAGCGTTGTCATGTGTCCTGTGTACAGAAGCCGGCTTGAAGGGCGACCAGGTCAAGCATTCCGCTGGGTCTGGTCGTTGCGGGCAGTACAGGCGGGCCATCCAGGAGCTTCGCCAAACACAAACGAAATGATCAGTGTTCTGCAACTTAACATGCAGAGGAGCAGGACAGCAAACGACTTGCTGTTCCAATTCGCCACGGAGCAGGGTGCTGACCTACTGCTTCTCAGTGAGCAGTACCAGAACCGACGCTCCGCGCAGTGGTTCTCGGATCCCTCCGGCACTGCGGCGATATGGATCTTGGACCTCGGGAAGGTGCCTGTTCTCGATTCCGGATCGGGCAACGGCTTCGTTTGGGTGAGGAGCAGGGATTTCACCGTCTTCTCCTGTTACCTCACGCCTAACCAACCGATCGCAGACTACCGCCACATGGTCGATTCCGTTGAGGATAAGATCATGAACACCTCTGGCGGGGTCATAGTCGGTGGCGATTTTAACGCCAAAGCCGTGGAATGGGGTTCCCCGCGGACCGACACTCGAGGACGTTACGTCCTCGAGTCGGCTGCCAGGTCGGGCCTCTGTATCCTCAACACGGGCGGCATTTCCACCTTTCGCCGTCCGGGGTGCAGAGAGACGATCCCTGACATATCCCTTGCCTCTGAAGGGATTGTCCAGCGGATCTCCGACTGGCGTGTCTGCGAGGACTACTCCTCCAGCGACCATCAGGCGATCCTTTTTAAGGTCCTTCCCGAGGGCGCGCGCTTGCGCGCTGAACCTGCTCCTCTGGCTCGACGCTGGAACATCAGCCGTCTGAGCAAAGACACATTTAAAGAAGTAATTAAAGACCAGAGCATTGTGAATTTCGCAAGTGCCGAAGATCTGGCAGCATCGACGATGCGACTCATCGCGACCGCGTGTGAGCAGTCGACGCCCGGAGTTTCCCGCCGCCACAGGAAGAAGCCGGTTTACTGGTGGACGCCTGAAATCGCGGAACTCCGGAGGAGATGCCTTGGTCTCCGACGAGCTGCGCAGCGAGCCAGGAACCGCCCTGATGCAAATGCCAGATCGGCTGAGCACAGAGCGGCCCGCCGAGAGCTCCGCGGTGCCATCAACCGGAGTAAAGTCAGGTGCTGGAAGCAGCTGTGTCAGGATATCGACAACGACCCCTGGGGGATGGGCTACAAACTAGTAACCCAGAAGCTAGGGGCTCGCTCACCACCTGCGGTCATGGAACCACAAGCTATGGCCGCCGTCGTCGATACACTGTTTCCCAGCCACCCAGTTCGGCCAGTCAGGGAATTCGGAGAGGTAGGTGCCTTCCCAGTTTTCCGGGAAGAGGAACTCACCGCCGCCGTCCGATCCCTACGACCCAGAAGAGCGCCCGGTCCCGATGGCATTCCGGCGGAGGTGCTCAAGCTCGCTGCGGAGGTTAATCCAAGACTTCTGCTCGATATGTTCAACGCGTGTCTGGCGGAAGGCGTTTTCTTTTCTTCGTGGAAGGTAGCCCGCCTTGTTCTTATCCCCAAGGCGAAGAGTACACCGGGGACCCCTTCTTCTTTCCGACCCCTGTGTATGCTCGACACGGCCGGGAAAGTGCTGGAAAAGCTTTTGCGCGTCAGGCTGACCGAGGCCATCGTCTCTGCGGGGAACTTGTCCCCGCAGCAGTACGGCTTCAGATCCGGTCGCTCTACCATCGACGCTATCCAGGAGGTAGTTGAGGCAGTGCGGAGGGCGGAGGACCACAACCATTGGTCGCGCCGCGTGGTCCTTCTCGTCACGCTCGACGTGAAGAACGCTTTTAACTCCGCCAGGTGGAGCGATATGCTGTGGGCGCTTGAGCATACGTTCCAAGTTCCCTCCTACCTCCTGCGTATGATAGAAGCGTATTTGTCAGACCGCGTTCTGTTGTACGACACGACCGAAGGTCAGCGGCGCATTCCCATCACTTCCGGGGCTGCGCAGGGGTCCATTCTCGGACCAGATCTCTGGAACGTGTCCTACGACAGCTTGCTGAGGCTAGACATGCCCGATGAGACCCGCCTCGTTGGCTATGCTGACGACGTCGCTGCCTTGATCGCTGCGAGGAACGTCGAGCAGGCAAAACTGAGGCTCAGCGTTGTAATGGCCAAGGTCAACGGGTGGATGCGAGATCACGGCTTGTCCCTGGCTATCAGTAAGACGGAGATCGTCGTCCTCACCAAAAAGAGGATAAACACCGTGTTCCCGGTGCAGATAGGTGACGTCACACTCGAGACTAAGCCTGCTGCAAAGTACCTGGGAGTCATGGTCGACAGCAGACTGTCTTTCGGCGAGCAGATCCAGCGCGCCGCCGACAAAGCCGCTAAGGGTGTCGCTGCCCTTGGTAGGCTTATGCCCAATGTCGGCGGTCCTCGTTCCTGCAAGCGCCGTCTGCTCATGACTGCCGTCCAGTCAGTCTTGCTGTACGGGGCGGAGGTATGGGCTCACGCACTCGAGAAGCGAGTCTACCGAGACCGGCTTGCCCGAGTCCAGCGCCGAGGAGCTCTGCGGGTCGCTTCGGCCTACCGCACAGTCTCCGAGCCTGCTGTGATGGTGATCGCCGGAGTCATCCCCGTCCTCTTTCTCGCGAGGGAGAGGCAGGCGATTTACCGGAGGAGGCCTGAAGTGGGCCGGGAAACAGCTGCCAGGGAAGAGCGCGATCGCAGCTTCGACTCCTGGCAGCGCGACTGGGAAGCCGAGCCGAGGGGACGTTGGACCTTCCAGCTCATACCTTCCGTCCGACCATGGGTGGAGCGGCAGCACGGCGAGGTCGATTACTACGTGACCCAGTTTCTTTCTGGACACGGGTACTTCCGAGCCTATCTGCACCGGATGGGCAAAGTCGCCAGCCCGGACTGTCTGTATTGCCCCGGCATCCCAGATACGTCCGAGCACACCTTCTTTCAGTGCGACCGTTGGCACGTCCGCCGAGCCTCGCTTTCATCTGAGATCGGCGTGATCGTCAGCCCAAACAACATCGTTGGAGCTATGCTCCAGGGAGAGGGCAACTGGAACTGTGTCCAGCACTACGTCCAGGCCATTCTTCGGGCGAAAAAGGTCGACCTCGATCGGCCTTAATCCTCAGCATTTCCCCACGGAGGTTGCCCTAGCGGCGTAATATCAAAGGCCTAGCCCGAAGTAATGTGTGAAACAGTTCCAGGCTAGTGTCCTCGGTGCCGAGGGAGGTGGTTTAGTCGGTAGTTCACGGGACATCGAGCTCGTGGGAGTCCGACACTACTGAGGGGACAACGAGCCCCTCAGTGTGCGTAAACGCATTCCACCTCCTACCCAAAAAAAAAAAAAAAAAAAAAAAAAAAAAAAATATTATTATTATTATTATTATTATTATTATTATTATTATTATTATTATTATTATTATTATTATTATTATTATTATTATTATTATTATTATTATTATTATTATTATTCCCTCCTACCTCCTGCGTATGTTGGAAGCGTATTTGTCAGACCGCGTTCTGTTGTACGACACGACCGAAGGTCAGCGGCGCATTCCCATCACTTCCGGGGCTGCGCAGGGGTCCATTCTCGGACCAGATCTCTGGAACGTGTCTTACGACAGCTTGCTGAGGCTAGACATGCCCGATGAGACCCGCCTCGTTGGCTATGCTGACGATGTCGCTGCCTTGATCGCTGCGAGGAACGTCGAGCAGGCAAAACTGAGGCTCAGCGTAGTGATGGCCAAGGTCAACGGGTGGATGCGAGATCACGGCCTGTCCCTGGCTATCAGTAAGACGGAGATCGTCGTCCTCACTAAAAAGAGGATTAACACCGTGTTCCCGGTGCAGATAGGTGACGTCACACTCGAGACTAAGCCTGCTGCAAAGTACCTGGGAGTCATGGTCGATAGCAGACTGTCTTTCGGCGAGCAGATCCAGCGCGCCGCCGACAAAGCCGCTAAGGGTGTCGCTGCCCTTGGTAGGCTTATGCCCAATGTCGGCGGTCCTCGCTCCTGCAAGCGCCGCTTGCTCATGACTGCCGTCCAGTCAGTCTTGCTGTACGGGGCGGAGGTATGGGCTCACGCACTCGAGAAGCGAGTCTACCGAGACCGGCTTGCCCGAGTCCAGCGCCGAGGAGCTCTGCGGGTCGCTTCGGCCTACCGCACAGTCTCCGAGCCTGCTGTGATGGTGATCGCCGGAGTCATTCCCGTCCTCTTCCTCGCGAGGGAGAGGCAGGCGATTTACCGGAGGAGGCCTGAAGTGGGCCGGGAAACAGCTGCCAGGGAAGAGCGCGATCGCAGCTTCGACTCTTGGCAGCGCGACTGGGAAGCCGAGCTGAGGGGACGTTGGACCTTCCAGCTCATACCTTCCGTCCGACCATGGGTGGAACGGCAGCACGGCGAGGTCGATTACTACGTGACCCAGTTTCTTTCTGGGCACGGGTACTTCCGAGCCTATCTGCACCGGATGGGCAAAGTCGCCAGCCCGGACTGTCTGTATTGCCCCGGCATCCCAGACACGTCCGAGCACACTTTCTTTCAGTGCGACCGTTGGCACGTCCGCCGAGCCTCGCTTTCATCTGAGATCGGCGTGGTCGTCAGCCCAAACAACATCGTCGGAGCTATGCTCCAGGGAGAGGGCAACTGGAACTGTGTCCAGCACTACGTCCAGGCCATTCTTTGGGCGAAAAAGGTCGACCTCGATCGGCCTTAATCCTCAGCTTTTCCCCAAGGAGGTTGCCCTAGTGGCGTAATATCAAAGGCCTAGCCCGAAGTAATGTGTGAAACAGTTCCAGGCTAGTGTCCTCGGTGCCGAGGGAGGTGGTTTAGTCGGTAGTTCACGGGACATCGAGCTCGTGGGAGTCCGACACTACTGAGGGGACAATGAGCCCCTCAGTGTGCGTAAATGCATTCCACCTCCTACCCCAAAAAAAAAAAAAAAAAAAATATTATTATTATTATTAAACCTCGACCTAGTTGAAGCTGTCATCAATCAAATAAAATAAACAATATTTGTTTACTTTTGGGAAAATTATTTTTAAATTATAACTTATGGAAACACAACTATTTTAAGTTTAAGCTCTTCTTTAATAACAAGTACATATAAATTCGGAGAGTACAATGCATATTTCAAATTTTACAGGTGAAATTACAAAGATAAAACTTACGTAAACAAAACCTCAAACCATAACCTTAAATATGTTTTGACATCCAAGAATTTTACTTTTGTTTTGAATATTAGTTCACTTATTTACAGCTCGTAGCACTAGTAAAGGGGCGGGGCTAGACTAGCTGAGTGACTTCCCCCCGGGCGGGGCGACCAATCACAGCCCACAGGCGAGGAGCGGCGGCAACGGCACTGAGGCGGCTCCTTTGAGACCGCAGCCAGAACTAAAGAACGGCAGTAGTTTTGGGTGGCGCGGCGCGCGGCGGCGCCGCGCCGGCGGTAACCTTGATGATGGCAGTTTCCCGCCGAAACTCAAGACTCAAGGCCAGGCGGTTTTCCGAATTTATCGGATCTCTTTTGACAGCTAATTATTTGGATCATAATTGTTGACATTCTACGTATTTAAATTCTATCTACAAACGTAAATCACACTGAATAAAATTCATAGTTTTTTCGATCAGTTCATTTAGGTTTTTAATAAACATTTTGAAATTTTTGTTCTAATACCATTTACAAATTTACTGGATTAGAACAAAAATTATAAAACCGTTTCTACTTAAAATCAAATCTATATACTTAATACAATAAGGGTTTTCTCTGTTACATCCCTTTTTCAGCCGTTATACTTAACCGATTTTTACGATTTATATCTCATTGTAAAGCTTATAATGTACATTAGATACACTTACATTAATTTGAAATGGCGACCTGCCCAGGTAGGTATTTTAAGCCAAGTATGAATGACACATGAGTGAAGGATGATTGTAACGCGATCTTGTAGTCTTGTTACTAAGACCAGTTCGTAAATTGTTAACCGAAGCGAAATCGTGGTTCGGATCCCACGTTAAAATGTAGGTCCCTTAGTTGCCATTGGCTGTTGGGCTATTAATTAACAGTCCTGTCTAAGGAATATGTCGGCCTTAGTCAATAACAAGACTACAAGATCGCGCCACAATCATCCTTCACTCATCTGCCATTCATACTTGGCTTAAAATACCTACCTGGGTAGGTCGCCATTTCACCTGATGTATCTAATGTATGTCGACATGTTCCTTAGCGCACCGGCGACTGATAGTTAAAATAAATGACCTTTGCTTTTACGGCTTCGACCCCCAAGCCTTTGATTTGTTTCTAGAGGGCGCTTTCAACGCTCCAGTGCTGACCAACTTGAGTTATAACGGTTTTAAAATGTGTTTGTAATTTAACAGCTGATAACCTTCAGACGAATATTTAACCAGTCACATTGTAGAGACAGAAATAGATTGTCTGCAACTAACTGTAAACAAGATCCGATACAGCTTAAGAAAATGAATTCGGACTACTTTTATTGTCAATATGTAGCCAAATTGAGGGAGGTAAATCATTCTTTATGGTATCCACGATCTAAAGATTATATAGTGAAGCAATTGAACCGCGATACAGAAAGAAAAAGAGAAAGGCGTAGAGGAAAACGAATCGACGAGATTAGGGAAAATATGCGCAACCTTCAACCTTCGGCAAGATCAGAAAACTGCTGAGAGACACAGACTAATTAAAAAATCATGCAGAAAAAATATTTAAATGCGCAATTTGTACATATAGGCCAGTAAAATTAGATCAAAAATTTGTCATGCCTGGACAAAATTCCCGGAAAGCTGGAAATCGTCTTAATCTTTCCGTTTTACATCCAAGTATATGAATTTGAAGTTTGTCCAATTTTTCCTAGTGTGCTTTCGACCTGGGACCACAAAAACATCAGAGTTTTGGGTAATTTTTTATTCTTTTGTAAATAAGTAAAAAACCGTTTATTCTACATAAAAAGTTTGAATACAAGAATTGTAGAGAACAAAATTCTGCATTTATTGAGTACCCTCTGATAAAGATACTTTGATTAGTAATTGATTTATGGTAAGTTAAATAAAGGGTTTTGGCGAATTTCTCTTTTAGGGAAAGAGCTATTACTGTAGGTCTCATGGTAATCCCTAAGCCCGAGACAGTGATAACTTTTAGTTTTCAGGTCCTCAGAAGCCAAAAAACCCATACGTTCAGATCCATATCAATATATTGTATCAATATGGATATCTATATATATACTTATGTATTTGTTTCCTCGATAACCCTCGCAAAAATGGTCCGATCTTAATAAAATTTGGCACGGACGTGTAAAGTAGTAATTATTCACAAATGATCGAAAAACAGCCCGATCGGACTATCGGAAAGGGGGGTGAGGGGGGTAAACCCCAAAAAATGGGGTTTATTGAATTTTTCATGTAGAAAAATTAAAATATTCTAATTTTGGTTTATACAGTTGAATTCAGCTCGAAAAAACAAATAATTTAGTATTTTGAATCACTGCTCTATGTCCATTGGTTACCGAGATACTAAGAGTGGTAAACACAGTACGTTGTCCCAGCAATGTTAACCTTATGGGAAATAAATAAAATTGTATATCTCCCTTATTTCTGAACATATCTCGATAAAATTTGGTATGTGGCTTCATCTAGTTAAGATCTACGTGATATAGCGTAAAATCCACAAATTTATATATTTTTTAGACAGCAAACCTGCGTACTCATCTTCCCAATGTTAACCTTATGGAAAATAAATAAAATTGTACAGCTACCATATTTCTCGATATTTTGATAACACTTTGTGCAACATCTAGTTGAGATCTATCTTACTAAGCAACATACCAAGTTTCAACGAGATAGTTGAGAAATAAGCCAGCTACACACATTTATTGTTTTCCATAAGGTCAACATTGGGGAAATGAGTGGGCAGGTTTGCTGCCTCAGAAATCTATAAACTTGGGGATTTTTGACCGTAATCAAGTCGACCTTAACTAGATAAAGCTACATAACTAGTTTTATTTAGATATATTGGGAGATAAGGAAGGTGTTCAATTTTATTGATTTCCCTTAATGTTAACATTGGGAAGGTGAGTACGCAGGTTTGCTGCCTAAAAAATATATAAATTTGTGGATTTTACGCTATATCAAGTAGATCGTAACTAGATTAAGCCACATACCAAATTTTATCGAGATATGTTCAGAAATAAGGGAGATATACAATTGTATTTATTTCCCATAAGGTTAACATTGCTGGGACAACGTACTGTGTTTACCACTCTCAGTATCTCGGTAACCAATGGACATAGAGCAATGATTCAAAATACTAAATTATTTGTTTTTTCGAGCTGAATTCAACTGTATAAACCAAAATTAGAATAATAGTACGATATCATAAACGTTTTATTCCTTACAATTATTTAGACTAGACCTCGAGATCTTCGGTGCTTCTTAGGGGAGAAGCATTTGGGGGCGTTTGGTGACCTTGGCTGCCTTGACTATGAATACTCCAAATACGGCCATTTTCGTGGAAACTCCGCGGACACGTGGTGAACCTGACACCCCGCTCCAAATTTACCCCCTTCACCACCCCTCATTGGTTCTCACATCCACACACCTGTGCCTGTGATTCGCCATTTTCAGAGCATAGTTTAACAGATACAGTCAGAGCTCTTACTCTCGCTCCGCTATTCAGATGCTGATACTGTGGTGTTATCTATTGTTATTTTTAATGGATATTTATTATTTCAGTTAACTGTAAATATTGTTCAGTTATAGTGTTAGTTGTCATAAAGTTAGTTGTTTTTTACAAACTTTGTTCACCTCTCTCAAGACAACACACTTGTTCTTTAGTATCAGGTAACATTTTACACTACTACAATTTATACGATTCTATATTTACGAGAATACAATTTAGCTAAGAATCTAATCTCCAGACCTTGTTGAATATTGAATTTTCATTTTAAAACTGAATAAAAAATTTCAAGAGACAAAAAAGTTGCAAAGTTTAACCGTAGCGTTTAACCGTTCTTTTATAAAATGAAGACTACTACACGTTTAATAAGACGATTCAATTGCAAATAACGAAGATAATTTAAATTATAATGCATATCTCAAAAATTTACTGGACAATTGACACAAACATAAATTTACAACGAACACCGAAGCTTAAACTATAATCAATATGGTTCTTAATGCGCACACAATTTTAAACGTTTATTGAGTGACATTTTGGCGCGCGCAATACTTACTTTGCCGGGTATGTTAGGTTTTCTTTTTAGCTAATGATGTGGCATAAACTATTAATAATTTTAATAATATCTGTACATTAATAATATTATTTTCATTCAACCAAAACTATGACTTAATTTTTAGTGAAGATAAAAAATTATTTTTTTAAAGGAAGGCCTAGAGCGGCCGCTCTACTCGCTCCACCCTAAGAATTCTTAATAAAAACGTATTAAGTGGTTGATTTGGAAATACAGACGGTACTTGATGGCTTTTCAATAAGATACAAATTGACTGGATGAGGGTCGCCGGTTCGATTCCTGACAGGATTGAAACTGGGTCCAGTTGCCATTTGTCATTGGGCTATGAATTAATGATGCTATCTAACAAAAGGTCGCCGTTTGATAGTAACAAGACCCGGGTTTGGACCGTTCCCGAACAAAACGTTAAAAAATGCCACTGGCGTAAAAATACACAAAATACAAAAAATATTTCAAAAATTGTGTGTTTAAAATTGCTTCATTTTATTAAATATATTTATTTTTTAAGCAAAATAAGGCAATTTTGCTGTCCTTTTTAAAAATTTACCGCAATGTATCTTAAGAATGTGTTCAAATAAACGCTTTCGTAATCGCAATAAACACGCTAAACTCTTAATCTATGTAAAATTAAATTATTTTTTTTATTTTTTTACCTGACACTGCGCAGCGTGTGTTTTAATTATGTTCTCGAAGGTAGTAACCCTCTTGAGAATTTCACGCCTAAAAGTTATTTTTATTTTTAGGCTTTTGTGGAAGTTCGGGAATCGTTTTTACAAGAAGCTACACTACAGGCCATCATTATTTAAACACATTCTAAACTATTAGCAGCTTATTAAAAAATATATACTTAAATAGGCATAAATTACACTTGTATCGGCACGAATAACAATAGTTTATAGGAGCGCGAAAAAGCGCGCGCGAGAAGTTCAGTATCAATTTACGAATAATACTATCCCATTCAAAGAAGAATTCCCAATTTTTTCCCCTCATTTTTTCAAGTACCATCCCATATTCCATAATTGGGATCAAAATCTCCGAAAAGAAAAACACGTCAGCAGTCCTCGAGTTTCGACGCGCTCGCCCGGGTTTTTAGCGCGCTCCAGTAAACCAGGTCTGTTCAACCTGAGTAAGTGGGAAAACTAGACGCGCTAGAGAAAAGGTTTTAGTAAAAAGTGTAAAGTTCACTTCATTAGCTACATCTTTCGTGCAGACGAAACTTACCAAAAAATAATAAAAGTAGTAGCCGACTAACTTTTTCAAATCTCAATAATGAAAATACGTTGTTTTTCGCTGTAAAAATTATCCATAAGTCTTATCTAGAACATAATTACATTGTTATATTCGTCAATTTATGCAGATTATAAATATATATGGTTCGACCCAAATATCTCACTTGTGGAAAGATAAACAGTGATAGAAAAGCCGCGCGTATCAGTCAGACAAGTATAGCGGCCGCCGATAGCTGTGTACCGTCGCCATAGTAAGGGGAGTTAAGGCTAAGGCATCGTCGGCTTTTGGCTGAGATCAAAGAATTGACGCAGCCTTTCTATTCTGTAGTCCTGGGTGAACCCTTCCGTTGCCTAACCAAGATACAATCAAAGAATGCCGCCGCCACAGCCGCGCCGCGCGCCGGCAGCTGCGCCATTTACCGCTTTCCCTGCTGTTTTGTAACTTTTATCTATGTCCCCGTAATGTCTCCTGGGCAACGTAAAGTTTAAATTTAATATAATTTGATCAGTTATAATCAGTTTATCAAACAACTCTATCAAATCTGATTATATAGAATATGAGATGTAAAGTAGCCTCAATATTTACATTACTTCACGGCAGAAGATACACGTCATGTACACAATGTACACGCATTCATTATAATTTTCTAAGTGTACGTGTATAAAGTTAAAACCATTCAGAAAATTAAGTATGTTGTGCAGAATTAAATTTAACTAATTTCAAATTGTATTAATAAGAAGTGGCTATGTAAAAAAATTAGTAAAAGAGATTTCCACTTCTCCCATTGATTAAAATGACAAACTTAGTGATTATGAAACTCAGTGTTACGTATGATTAATATAATTTGATAGAATAATATATATAATGTAAGGTGTACATAGTAAAACTATTTAATAAAAATATGAAATAGTGTTCGATAAAAAGGAAAAAATGAACTTCAATCAATTCAATCTCCATATGAGTAAGCGAGTCGGGTAAGGACGGAGCAGTTGCAAGGAACGGTTCCACGACGAAATGGTTTCCTTCTCCCTCGCGCCGAGTACCCTCTCTCTTCCTCCTATTGAAGTAGCCGATGGATTCCTCGTGCACCTCAGCCACATTGCCCAAGCTTTCTAGTTCCGCCACATGAGCGCCACCGGCCCGCGTCAAAAATGACTCACCAGAGCGAAGTTCTGCTGATATCCGACGGAGCGCAGCACGGTCGTTCCATCGACATCGGAAAGCACTGTGTGAGACATCTCCTTTGTATCCCTTTATCTATGGTTCGATGCACTTTATTCAGATGGCGTTGTAAAAACATGACTTTCTTCTTCTTCTTCACTGATTCAGCCAATCAGAACGACGATAACGATCTGCTAACTTCCCGTTCCGTTTCCCCTGATTTTCTGTCACGACGCGACGTGTACACAACCATAACGAGTTGGAATTAATTTGAGTGTGGGAAAATACCTTAAGTACGTTTGCAGAAAGTTGTTCTAGTGTAAGTTGTTTCGCGAAATACTGTACTGCGTGATTCATGTTGTGCTTAAAGCTATTGATGGAAAATAAATACGTAGATGTTTACATAAAAGCACTTAATAAAAATTAACTAAGTTAATTTTTATTAAGTGCTTTTATGTAAAGATCTACGTATTTATTTTCTATCAATCACTTTAAGCACAATAAGAATCACTCAGTATAGTATTTCGCGAAACAACTTGCACTAGCGGCAAACGCACTTAATCTAAACAAACCGGTAAAGTCATTAAAATTGAAAGTCTAGCAAACAAAACAAGAAAACGAAAATATAAACAAAGCAGACGACGACGACCGATATGTCGCATCGACGACGATCGATATGTCGCATCGACGACGATCGATATGTCGCATCGACGACGATCGATATGTCGCATCGACGACGATCGATATGTCGCATCGACGACCATCGATGTATCGCATCGATCTTTTTAGTTCGTTGCACTTTATTCAGATAGCGCTGCTGTTTCGTTACCACCGAGTTAACATGGGAGTGCCATCTCTTTACGAAGTTCATTATTACACTATGGCACTGATCTGGTTGCTTCCACTGTGTTATCTGAAAATGTTAACTTGGGTTAGTTGCATTATTTTGTTTGTATCTACTCTTTGTCAGTTAGTATGTTAGTTAAACACTTTTGACTCTTTGAACTTGTGTACCTAACAGTGTATTAAAGATAGGATTTCTATGGTTCAGAGGAATTGTAGGAAGGAAAGGAAGGTATCTTCTTCGCCAGGGGCCCGTCAGGCTGACCTAACTTCCCAGAAAGGGGGAGAGGGGCCACGGATGAAGAACCCAAGATTGGATAACATAAATGTGTCTAAGTGTATTCACTTTGTGTTTCTAGATATCCCTTTTGATTTCCTTTAAAAAGTTATTGATTTCCTTATAAATCTTGTCATCATTCGACTTAAGTGCATCTGCCAAATTTGTTCTATACAATGCAAAGGTCTCTTTAAGGCATGAGTGTCTGAAATAATCATATTTGGGGCAAGTCCAGAATATATGCTCCAAAGTTTCATTTTGGCCTGAAGTGCAATTAAGGCACAGAGGAGTGAAGTACATTTTTTTTGTAAACAGATAATTGTTCACCCTGGCATGGCCAAATCTTAATTTACAAATATTTATTACTTCATTTCTGGTTAGTTTTGTCTGTTTAAACCATGGTCTGTTGGGGAATGTAACTTGTATAGTTTTATACCAATGTGCCTTTGTTGTGTTGTTTATAATGTCATTATAGTGATCTTTGTGCCATTTTTGTCTGAATTTCTTGTAATCTGATATTGGGATATGAATGTCATTCATATATTCCCCATCTGAGATTGCCTCCCTAGCCAGTTTGTCAACAGCTTCATTGTTCTTAATACCAACATGGCTTGGGACCCAGTGGAAGATGTAAGATCTTTCATCTTTAATAATACTTTTGACAATTTTTAAAATTATATCATTATCATTCTTAATATTTTTATAGCCTTCAATTGCCTTGATAGCAGATTGTGAATCAGAGAATATTATTATATTTTTATGTGAAAGATTCTTGGAGTACTTAACGCATTTGTAAATAGCATACAACTCTGCTGTATAATTAGACATGTAGTCTGCCAATTTATATTTACAAATTATCTGTAGTTCTGGTATAAAGAAGGCAGCGCCAACTCCTTTAGAGGTTTTAGAACCGTCTGTATATATTTGTAAATAATCTTTGTAGGTTATGTTGTTGTGTGAAAGTGTTGTTGTTGTATTATTGATTCATTAATATCTTTTTTGTTGACGATTGGGCATTCATAGTTTGTTTTGCAGTTTGTATTATCTAACATAGCTATCGGTTTATCAAATTCCCAGGATTTAACTCTTTGAGGGATATTGAAAATTTCTGGGTTCATGTTCATAATATTATTGGTTGAGTTTATGTATAGTGGTTTACTTTTCTTTGCCCAATAGTGCATGTGCATACTCATGGCATGTAAATAAACTAGTTGAGAATGGGCTGGATGATCATAGTCAGTGAGGATTTTGTATGTTAATCTTTCAGTTAGCATAACTCTCCTGTTTCTAAGTGGCAAGCAAGCGTTCTCTGAATTTAAGGCTATTACTGGTGTTGTTTTTTAAGCTCCAGTAGCTATTCTTAGGGCTTGATTTTGAATCATTTCCAGTTTATTTAGGTCAGCTATAGCTACATGTCCAAACAAAAAGCTGGCATACTCTATCTTAGGTCTATTGAGACTTTGATATATTTGTGTAATAAAACTAGGCTGTGTACCTTTTTTGCCACAGGCCATTATCTTGAGGATATTAATGTCCTTTAACCCTTGTCGTTGTACGTTTTCTATATGCTCTTTGAACCGGAGTTTACTATCTATTGTTACTCCCAATAGTTTGATGCTGCTACTAGCTGGAATTACCTGACCGTGTAAATGAAGCTGGATTCCATTGCTTATTTGTGTTCTATTTCTTGAGAAACAAATTAATTTACACTTGTTTGGATTGAACTCAAGGCCTAGTCTGTCTGTGAAGTGTTCCAGTTGATTCAGAGCTTCCTGGGTGTGTTGGATTGCATTTTCAATATGTTTATCTGGGCAGTATAAGATAATGTCATCAGCATACTGTGATGATTTAACACTTTGTGGTATATCATGGTTGATGTCCGCTATATACAATGCAAAAAGGGCAGGGCTAATCACACTCCCTTGCGGAAGGCCCCTGCACGTCATCCTACTACAGTTTACAAGGGAGTCAGATGATTTCATAGTTACAGGTCTATCTATTAACCATTTCTGACAATGGGCAATGAACTTGGGCGGAATCCCATATATATACATTTTCCTTAACAGCTTAATTTGCTAACAGCTATATTCACCTTATCGTATGCCTTTGATAGATCAAGCGATACAAGCAGTGTGTGTTCTTTATGGGATAGGGACGTGTTAATGTCTAACATTAAGTGCATTAGGTAGTCTCCACAGCCTTTCTGTTTTCTAAAGCCATATTGCGTGTCAGTTATTAATTTGTTTTGCTCAATGAACCATTCTAATCTATTCTTAATCATGGTGTTAAATAGTTTCATGAGACATGAAATGAGAGATATTGGTCTGTAAGATTCTTCTCTTTTCTTGTCATTTCCAGGTTTAAGGATTGCAATAATGTTTGTTATTTTTCACATTTTAGGTAAGTCTAGTTCACTATTCCATCCCTACGGGCATGCCAATCATTGTAAGTCATAAAGCAATAATTTACAATAATTAAAAAATCTGTTCACAATAACTTTGAGTTAACAATCATTGTATAATGTTCACTTAACTATTTTACAACAGTTTTTTAATAGTGAGAGAATTTTAAAACAAAACAATTTAATAACAGTTTACAAATCATTTACAACAGTTGTACAATCATTACCAAAATTATTATCATTCTTAAAATTCTATCAGTTGAAAAATAATTAAAAAACAATTTTATAACAATTTGTGAGATGATTTAAAATTTCAGCTTTTCATTAACAAAACAACAGTTTAAAAATTATTTCCTACGTTAAAACGGCCTGATTGTCAACTCCACCACTAGGCAGCGCTGGCGTAGCTTACAGCTTGCATCTGTCCTGTCGCCGCCATTCGCCATTTTAAGTGTTTGTCTCTGTCCTCTGTGTTTCTTTTTCAGTGAATAAATTGTTTAAGTTCTCTCTATTGTGGTTTCAAATTAATTAAGGTAAGTCCGTTATTGAAATACAATTATTTACTCTAGTTAGATTTCGTGGCTCTTCGCGATATGTGCATAAATTATTTCCATCGTGTTTATAGGAGGTAGGTGTATATAACCTAAAGTATTAACCCAGCCTTTCTTTGAATTCAGCAGGGCTAACGGCTTGGAAACCTATATTTACATTTTATGTATATTTAACTAAAGACAGATCTAGTTTCTTGATGTGTCATTGACAATAAATTATTTGGTTATTCAAAACTAATTGGTATGGTATCTAGGCCTATGTTCTAATGACAGTTTTTGGATGACTGATGTTTTGAGTGTTTCATATTTGATCCTCTGCCTTTAAAAAACATGTTCTGTTTAGCGGTTAGGTATATTTCCTACTTATTTCGGGTACGTTAATCATCTTCTCAGTATGATTTTACATGAAGTTTGCTTTCCTATAAGCTTTCGTAGAGAGCAGGCCTATTGAAATAATCTATAAATGCGATGGGGTTGCCCAATAGGCTATTGAGTGCTGCTTGACAGACTGTAGTGTATATCTAAGTTTGACTATCGGTATATGGTATGATAATGTGGATGTTAATAATAATCCACCGAAAGATGTTTTCGGTGGATTTGGTAAGAAACTGGTCATTGTTTGTCAAGATGCGGTGGATTTGCCTATTAAGGACCAAGGCAACCAGTTATTCACCGGTGACTGTGGCTGAACGGTTTTCTTAGAAACCAGGATCTGATCGTCTGCTAATCAGTAAGAACGAATGGCAGAAAATCAAACATGAAACTAAGTTAGTACCCTTCTTAAATTTGATATTGACTAAACTTACCAACAAATAATTGATTTTATAGTTTTAGGGGGCTTATCAAAGTCTAACCAGTTGCTTTATATTATTTGTTATTAGTAACAGAAAGTAAATATTAATTTAATACAGTTTTAGCGTTATTTTTCTCATAAGTAATGTGATTGGCAATTTATTTATTTGGTAAATATGCAGTTTCCAGTACTGGTCTCAAAAAAGATTTTTTTTTCAAAATTTATGGAAATTTGATGCTGATTCCGGATATGAAGTTTTTTTCCGGCGGTCACGGCCGGAAAAAACCAAACAAATTTTAGTCTCAAAGGTTGGTCATTTGGGTACTCAAATTAACCGGGCGAGCTGAATAAGAATATGCAAAAATATTCAAGATCTGGTGTATATTAACAGAGTTGTGACCGGAAATCACGGAAAATCGTCTACAATGGTCTATTTAGAGTTAGGTTTAGGTCAGACATTGGTAGTTTAGGTAAGTTAAAACATATTGGGTTGATAAGTGGTGGACAAGGTAAAGTTTTGATAGGCTAGGTTAGGTGATGTGTTTGGATAGGTTAGGTTATGTTTTGTCAGGTTATTTTAGGTTAAGTATAGCAATTCAGGTTTGATATTACAGTACACCTTGGATTAACCAGACCCCCGCATTATCCGGATCCCGGATTATCCGGTACGGTCAACCCGAGGAATTAAAAAATTAGAATCACGGCAAAAAATGATTTTAGCGAGTTTACGGGTGAAATAAGCCTTCTAAAAGTAAAATGCAAATGTGGAATAACAATAATTGAAGGAATATTGTACTCAATGGTAGGGCTACATCACAGTATTTTCGTGAACGTAGTTTTCGGGATTGCTACTTGGGTCGCTAGTAGTTAGCAACAAAGACGTAGCCTACGGCAATTTTGCGAGTTTGTTTATGCTGAAATTTGATGTGTTAGGCCTACATTATTTTTTAAGAAGAGTTGTTGCTGTAATAAGTTTTGTCATGATTATTTAATCTTAAAAATTAAATATTTTAATCCGACATTTTATTCCAAACCCAAACTGTAAGTACGGTAAAAGTTAATATTACGTTCGTATGATTAATAATAAAGTTTAGTTCTTAAATTTGTTTCAGAATTAAACCCCCGCAAAATTTGAAAGACTAACATGTTGTACAGACTTGTGACACGCCGCCGTTTGCAGCATCAAAGCAGGGGCTACATATGGTACGCAATCACTGTTTAGGCGATATTGTAATGACCTCGAATTACCCGGATTTTTTGCTATCCGGATCGGTGTTCCGCCACATTAATCCAGATAATCCGAGGTGTACTGTAGTTTGATAATGTTTGGTTAGGCCTATGTTCTGATAGTCGTGTCACAATCCCATGAACTTTATCCTTAGCTAAATCAATGGCTATAAACTAAACCTAAATTAACTTAATCTAATATAACGCAACATACCGTAACCTAACCAAACATAACTAAACCTGACCTTAATCAACCTAAACTATCATAAAAATTCTTGATCCAATCTATTTCAATGATATCCATATAAATATAATCTAAACTAAGTTAAACTTAGTCTAACCATAAAATATGTTTTTATGTCAACATATTGCCTCAATTTTGCAGTTCGAGTACAGAATACCATCTGCAAATCCACAAAGACAGAGACCAATAATGAAGACCCATGCTGAAGACCAATAGAAGGTTTATTTTACTGCTTTTCGTCATGTCGTAAGTGGAATATCAAGTATTTATATGCAGACAGATTTTCTTTTGTTTACAAATATTTAAACTACAAAGACAAACTGTACTTATATTTTTATTCGTGAGCAAAGCCATGGGTACAGCTAGTAGCATTGGCAGAGTTTTGGGAGGGCCTGGGGCCCCTCCAAAAATTGGAAAAATAAAGCCTTGCTTAGTAGCTTAGTAATTAGGCCCTATTTAGAAGTATGTTGAAATTATTACTCAATCAAATAACCTAAAGCTATTTTACTATCATACTTTACTTTTTACGGTAAAAATAATTTATTCTTTTAATCCAATAGCCGATAGAATATATATATATATATATATATATATATCTTATATATAAATATCTTTACCTACATTATTGTCACTGAGTATCTATAGGCCTACCAGTCACGGCGGGAATACGGGAAAAACCAGAAATATGTCAGGTATTTTGTCTGGTTGGGAATAGTCGGGAAAAGTAATGAATTTCAACCTTTGATTGGGAAATTCGAATTTGGCTGTAAAACAATACCTTGGATAGCCATTTTTGTCGTTGTTATCGACTTCTCGACAGACATTTTTATTACTTGGTGATATTAAACCAGCAACAACTTACAACTTCATCTAAGTGAGACAACATTGAGGAAATCATTTGCTAAACTGCTTTTGATGTCAAACACTAAAGCCTTCGACTGTTGGCGTCCTATGGTAGAATGAGGTAATTTTAAGTTCTATATGATAACTTTTACTTTGTATATATTCATTCCTGTCCCTATTCTTTTATACGTAAAAAATGCTTTAAAAAATACTAAAAGCGTTTGTACAGAAACTTATTAGTTCTTTATCTGATAAAAGGTAAATATTTTGGTTTATTGCATTGTCTCTGTAGACCACTTTGATAAATTATTTTAAAAAGTGTATGTTTTTTTACAAAGGCCTAATCAGAATGCTTACATATAATTACGTTTAAAATAAGAATAAACTTTTAAGTTATTGAAAACCGTAATTTGGACTATTACAAAATCATATTTGCCGCTGCTATTACCAACCGTAATTTGGAAAAACGTAAAGTTTAATGTCTTAAGTTAATTAGGGTCAATCCATTTCAAATCAACCAATTTAAAAATAAAAAGTTGCTGACAATTTATCGATATTTTCATATTTTTACTCGTGGTTATGCTATGTTCGAAGAGTTAAAAACAACTATTAATTTATTTTTTAGGTGCATAGTTTTTTTTTGAGCAGCCATTTTGTATCGGTGCGACAGCTGATTTTGCATTTTGCAGAGGTGTACGTTAAACTCTGTAGTTTTTTTTATTATTGAAGATATTCAGATGAAAGAAAAACCATTTGAAAGAGAATAAAATGACCAATAATCTTTGTCCAGTACATGTTTTGGCTTAGGTGATAGCAAATATTATGCAAATAGGTATATAGGTAAATAGGTAACCTATTTGCTATAGTAGGCAAATAGGTACTATAGCAAATAGGTTATGTGCTTTATTGATAGTGTATATTAATACTAACAAAATATAAAGCATAACATTTTTTTTTTTTTTTTTTTTTATTGCAGTTGATATGAATGGTATAATAAAAGCTTTCACAATGGAAGGTCATCTGCATAGAATTCTTTATATTAAATTTCATTTGATAAACTCTGGAATATTTACAGTAAGCTTTCACTTTATCAATATTAAAAAAAATTAAATTAAAAAGAGATGAGCCATAAAATAGTCCTCACCCTAATAGTCCTAACTACTCTGGATTGCTTAAAAGGTTATAATTAAATTTTTGGTGATCAAATTAATTAAGGTTTATGGCCAGGCCATAAAATTATTCGTTTCATATGCATTTAAACATAAATCTTGTTAAAACAATTATTAAATTAAGCTTAATGAAGGTTATACCATTTGCTTTAAAAGTTTAATCATGATTAGAATATAATTGTAGGTCAAGAGAACTGTTATTTTTTTTTTCCTCTCTAAGTAAATTATATTAGTTTTTATTATTGAGATTATCACTGAGTGATTATGGGTGTACAGGATGTTTTTGTGAATGGACGCTGAAGAAGATGGGTTTGAACGATTGTTTTCAGTTAACTGTAAAGTTTATGATGAATACGAACTTTTTTCAGAGCATTTAACATCAGATGAGGGATTTATAAGTTTAAGTGTGATACACCAGAATATACGCAGCTACGGGAAGAATTTTGATGATTTTTTGGTAATGTTAAGTACATTTAAAAATAAGTTTTCATTTATAATTTTAAGTGAAACGTGGCTGGAGGATGACGAGAGTGGAGTAATTATTGAAGGCTATGATTTATTCAAAACCAAAAACAAACTTAATCAAAACGACGGGCTTGTTGTGTACGCCGACAGTTCACTGGACGTTGCTTGCGATCAGCTGTTACTCGGGGGGGTAGCCAATTGTCTAACCTTGACCTTCAGCTGGGGTGGCGAGCAATTTCAATTGCTCGCTGTTTATCGCAGTCCAAACTCTAACCTTAGTCATTTTATCACTGCCCTTGATAGTTATTACCGAGATAATAATCTTCCAAATAAATACTGCCGAATCTTTGTTGGTGATATTAATTGTAACATTTTAAATGTTCAGCCTAACTCAGAACAGGATCGATATCTTGATACTTTATATGACTGTGGTTTTGTTAGCTGTATCGACACGGTTACGCGTCCTTCAAGTAACTCTTGCATCGATCACATTTTTCTAAATGTACGAAAATTTTCTTTTATTAAATCTGCTGTTTTAAGAACTTCTAACACTGATCATTTTTTGATCGGAACAACTATAACTAAGCAAAATAAAATAAAACAAAACCTTAGTGTTAAAACTTGCAAATTTACAGATTGGGGTATTGCTAAGAATGAACTTGTTACAAAAACCTGGCAAAATGTTTTATTGGCGGAGGATGTTAATGTTGCTGTGGACAATTTTTTGACCGATCTTAATGACGTTATTGAAAAAGCCTCTTTTGAAAAAACAGTTAAAGCTAAAGAGAGGAAAATTAAACCGTGGATCTCTGCCTCACTAGTAAAATCAATTCGTGTCAGGGACAAAATGCGGAAAAAACTGTCAAAGCAACCCTTCAACATCAGATTAAAGGATCAATATGTGTCATATCGAAACGAATTACATAACACTATCCGCAAAGCCAAGTTTGATTATTATAAAAATAAAATATTCGATGCTCGAGGTAACGCAAAAAAGTTCTGGTTAATTTTAAATGAGGTCGCGAATCGCCCTAGCTGTAGGGAAAGTTTTCCAATTGAAAAGTTCACTACTACGGCGGACCCTGTCACCCCTGCCACGATAACCAGTGTGGGAAACAAATTAAATGAATATTTTTCTAATGTAGGGGCCGAATTGGCTGCTGCTGTTACTGCCGTCGGTCCTCTGGAGGTGGACGACGCCGCCCGCGCCACGGACGCTGTGTTCACGCTGCGCCCTGTCACCCGCGAACAGTTACTCACGGTGGTCAACAGCCTCCGGGGTGGCTCTGCTCCGGGCATAGATGGGTTCAGCGCTTTGTTTGTCAAAGAAAACATTTCAGTCTTGCTTGACCCCGTGCTTCATATTGTTAACAGAAGTATTTTATCCGGAAAATTCCCTGACGCTTTTAAAGTCGCTAAAGTCATTCCAATTTTCAAATCAGGCGTTAAAAATTTGATATCCAACTATAGACCTATATCTTTGTTAAGTACTTTTTCCAAAATTATTGAAAAATGCGTAAAAATTCAATTATCGAAATATTTGGAAAATAACGAATTAATTGTGTCAAATCAATACGGATTCAGAAATAGCAAAAATACATCTGATGCTCTCTTTGATATTACCAGATGTGTAAATTCATGTTTAGGGGAGGGTAATAAAGTTTTAATTACTTTTCTGGACTTAGCTAAGGCTTTTGATACAATCGATCGCAGAAGGCTTGTCCAGAAACTAGAATATTCTGGAGTAACAGGCATCTCTTTACAATGGTTTACTAGCTATTTACAATCCCGATCTCAAGTTGTCACAATTTGTAATAACTCAAGTGAAATCAGGAATGTCGATTATGGAGTGGTGCAGGGCAGCACACTCGGACCTTTGCTTTTCCTTGTGTACGTAAACAACATCACCAAGGTCCATGTGCAAGGGAAACTGTTTCTGTTCGCGGATGACACGGCGTTAGTGTCCTCCGGGAGAAACTGGGACGAGGCATTTGCCCAGGCGTCGCTGGACCTCCTGAGGTTGAAGCGGTGGTTTGATCAAAACACGTTGACGGTCAATATTTCAAAAACAAAGTACCTTCCCTTCTACTTCAGGAGCGACAGCGGCCCTGGAGAGAGAACTTTAAGAATCCATTCCTGCGGGGACCACGGCTCGGCGACCTGCAGCTGCGGGGATATTGGACGTGTGGAGGAATATAAATATTTAGGAGTATTGATCGATCGCAGGCTGAGTTGGGCTCCACACGTCTTTTATATCAAAGGAAAAATTAGGAGGTTATTTTACGCTTTCTCGCAGCTGCGTGAGGTGCTGACCGTGGAACACTGCAGGATGGCTTACTATGCCTACGTCCAGGCAATCCTTCAGTACGGTGTCCTGGCGTGGGGCGGTGCAAGTCAGTCTGTCCTGGAGCCTATAGCAGTAGCTCAACGTTCAATCATAAAAATAATTCTCAAGAAACCTCTTAAATATTCAACTCTCAATCTTTTTAATGAGTTTAAAGTCCTTAATATCCGGCAAATCTTTCTTAAAACGTTAGTAATTTTCATTAAAAATAACAAAACTTCAATTTTTAAAACTTTAGAACATAAGTATCAGACAAGGAATAGATTAAATTTTGGTTTCTATTTCCCTAAATTACATCAATCGGTAGGATACACGAATCCATTTTATTTGGCCCACATTGTTTATCGGAACATTCCACAGACTGTTAAATTAGCGGAGGATGGCAGTAACGCTAAATTTAAGAAGCTCATCGTAAACTGGCTTTTGGAGATCGGACCCGAGGCGGCGGAGCAGCTTGTCCAGTCGGTTTACAACTAGTCCCGTCAAAGTGAGGAAAATTTATTTATTAGACCCTAAATAACTGAGTTTTTTTCTATGGCTGTGTGTATTCTGTTGGAATAATTAATTTTTACCCCTAGGTTTTCTGGATAAAACATTTTGTACTTATAATGAAATATTTTCTTTCCTCAATTTATTTGATTTTTTTTGTACAAATAGTTTCTTTTGTGATAAGCAACTCAATTCCCACACACGGGCATTTCATTGCCTACGTGGGAATTATTTCCTATTTTCCATGTTATCTTGACTGTAATTATGTAATGGAAATAAATGAATTTTGAGTTTGAGTTTTGAGTTTGAAATATGCACGAAAAATAAGTATGAGTAAAATTTCTACAAACGCAAATCTACACTTCCAGTGCCTAAATTCAATGTGTGAAAATTAAGACTCGCCTTCAATTTTTTTCTATAGACAGTCTTCACAGTATATTTTCTTCTGACCAAGTCACAAGCTTGAGATATGTATTCCTTTTTTAAACATATTTTTAAAATGAGCAGTTTATCCACAATCGTGTATTTTGAACTTGGCATATATCTCAGAAGGGACACATTCTGAAAATCTGAAATTTTCAGAAAACATTCTTTTGACGGGTTGAATCAAGTGGTTAAAATTTCATTACTTAGAATTTCTCATATTTTAAGCTATGATTATCTTTATAGTGACAATAAATAGTATACAAAACAAAATCTAAGAACATATACATTTTTTTGTAATGTTGTAATATTTATCGTAAAACATAATTGAAGGGGTCCCCCGTAAAACGTTCTAAACGACAAAAACCTAGATTCGAGTAATCAAGCGTTGAAGATTGAATTCTGAAATTTACGGTTTTTTTCAAGGTTAGAACTTACAATCATGTATAATTTTTTAATACCCAATTTGTAATATCATAATGTAGCCTTAGACTAAATTTTTACTTGCCATTAAGCTTTTTTAAACATTTTTCGTGTTTTTTTTGGGGGTTATAACGTTCTAAATGACTGGCGTTTGAAACGTTTTCTGACGGACTGCCCCTTCTGCTTTGGTAGAAATCATCAGGGAGTGTAGGAATACCAACATAAACGAAAATAAAACTGAATATAAAACAATTTTATTGGTCTAAAAGTTCAAAAACGTTACGTTGTTACATAACGTTATAAGTCATTTTACTAAAAGTTATCCAAAGGAGGCACCTAAAACGTTATTCTACTCACCTCTTTTTTGCTAATTTTCCAGGCCTTGTCTACTTAGTTTTTGTAATTTAGGGTAATCCAGCTGTTCTATATATCTTCCTGGTTTTATCCTTCCACTTTCTAATATTTACTTCACCTGTTTTAATTTTACTTACACGATTTTGGTCGCTGGGCAACAACGCAACGAGCGGTGGGGAATTTATCTTTCGGCGAATAGAACGTTTTTCCCCAGAATGTCCGTGCAGTCCCGCGAAGCACGCCAACTTTGACAGACAAAATCAGGGCTGCCAACTCAAATATCTTCAAAACAAAATATACCACGGTGTAGCTCGTGTCCTAGAGAACCTTTTTCACTGAATATCTCCGATTTTGAAATTTTGTCACTTAGGCCTAGAACGTTTTACGGGGGACCCCTTCAATTACTATAAGCTGGTTGAAAACATCAAATTACATTATAAAAACACTGTTTAAAAGGTTCAATGTGATGTACAAGTTGTGTCAAATGTGATTAAGAAATTTTGATGAAAAGTTTGCTGATTGATATGCTCATCAATAACAAAATGATTACTTCCATAGTGTGATGGGTCCTTTAAATAAACAAAAACACAGATAAGATCAGATTTTTTGTTGAGGGGAATCTAATTGTGGGCATTGAATATACCCTATAAGAAGGACATACCTTACTGCCAGAATTCAGACCAAATTTTTTCTGTGAGTGCAACTTTTTGACTTTACCACCAGAGTTCTCCGGTCCCTTTTTTCCTTGCGCTCTGTGCAAGAGAGAAGGGGGAGAAGAGCCGGAGGTGTAAGAGAGAGAGCGCGCCGAGGGTGCGAGAGAGAGCGCGCCGGGGGTGTGAGAGAGAGCGCGCCAAGGGTGCGAGAGAGAGCGCGCCAAGGGTGCGAGAGAGAGCGCGCCAGGGGTGTGAGAGAGAGCACGCCGGAGGTATGAGAGAGAGCGCGCCGAGGGTGCGAGAGAGAGCGCGCCGGGGGTGTGACAGAGAGCGGGGATGTTGAGAGAGGGCGGGGAAAGAGATAGAAAATCTATCTGATGGAGTAGAGTCAGGGAGGAAGCAAAAGACCTAACGAGCAAGAGAAATTCTAAGAACAAATTCGTCCCCCGAACCAAATGTTCAGCTTGGAAACAATACCCCAATAGTAGTTTATGCAACGATTGTATAATGAATGCCTTTAAGCCACGAGTGAGATGTAAGTTAGAACACGAGCGAAGCGAGTGTTCTAAATAACTCATTTCATATGAGTTTTCTAAAGTGACTCCAGTACTCTAAAGTCGTCATTAGAGTACTGCTTGGTTTTTGGTGTTTTAATGTATATCATTATAATGTTTATTGTAATACCATAATTGGTGCTTATTGCAATGGTCGTAGATAAAATATTGTTTTGAACCAACAGTTAAGAGCACTGGTTTGGTCTTAAGTCTTTCCGTTTGGCGGATATCATAATTATTATTACTATCTCGCTTCAGTCTAATTTGTAAATACCAAATTTGTAAAGGTCTTGGTGGGCAGGTAAAATAGTAATTTTTCAAGGAATTATTACAAATATGAGGTTACTAAAACTTTTTTGTGAGCTCGGCCATACTTTAATTTTAGACCAATTTTTATGTCAGGGAAAATGTAATTTTCAATAATTTTTCAATTTAGGGAATACTAAAAGTTAATAGTTTTCAAGAAGTTTAGGAAGAACCAAAAAGAATTAATTGTACCTTTAGACTTCCCCTCCCTCCCCCCGCTCAAGAGCGACAGACGGGAACTTTGGATATGTTCACCTCCTAACCAGTCCAAACAAAGCTGCACGGTCTAAAAATGAGTTTAAAAAATTAGTGTTGGTAAATCTGGCATTGGGAGTGTGGGACACATGGTGTAGTTATATATATATAAATAACTTATAATTAATAACATAAATTCATTCGTAAGCATTTCATTAACAGTACCGAGACAAAATTATTTGTTTCAGGTGGGAAGAAGTGTCACTCACTGATCCAGCAGAAGCCCAAGATGATTGAAATTAGTCTTGTAATGTTAATTTGCAATAAAACTTATGGTCAACAACAGAAAAAGAGTATTAATTTTGGCCAAAATGGTTTTAGCGAATTTCCCCTATAGGGAAGAAGCTGTTACCGTAGTACTCATGGGAAGACCTAAGCCCGAGACCATGATAACTTTTCGTTTTGGGGCCCCCAGAAGCAAAAAACACTATTCGTTCATTTTCATAAATATATATATATCTATAAATATATATCTATATATATATATATATATATCTATATATATATGTGTCTTTAAGCACGATAACTCGCGTAAAAATGGTCCAATCTTAATGAAATTTGGCATAGATGTGTAAAGTAGTAATTATTCGGACGAGTTCGTAATCCAGCCCAATCGGACTACCGGAAGGGGGGGGGTTAAGGGGGGTAAACCCCCCCAAAAATGGGTTTTTTGAGTTTTTTACATAGAAAAATAAAATTTATCGAATTTTTGTTGGCACCATTGAATTCAGCTCAAAAAAACAAACAATTTAGTATTTTGAATCACTACTCTATGTCCATTAGTTACCGAGATATTGAAAGTGGTAAACACAGTACGTTGTCCCAATGTTAACCTTATGGGAAATAAGTAAAATTCTATATCTCGCTTATTTCTCAACATATCATGATAAAACTTGGTAAATGGCTTCTCCTAGTTCAGACCTACTAAATTTGAATTAAAACTACCCAGTTTTAATATACCCGTAGGCAAACCTGCTTACTCATTCCCCATGTTATTCTTATGGAGCTTACAAAAACATGTCAAATCTCGCTTTGTTGGATTGAAATATGTTGTTTTGCACTGGAAATTCGCTGAGTATGCAGGTTTGCTGCAACGGGGGTATTTTAATGTTAAGGGCATTTAATTGTTTTAAATAGCATAACTGTAACTTGTTTTGAACAGTACCTGAGGCTGGCCTAAGGAATTTTAGTATAATATGCAATGATCAATATAATCAGCCATTAAATATATTTTAACGACTAACAAACCTTTTTATACCTATCTATTAAACCATTTCATATGACTTTCCTACTTATGACAATCAGTTTTAAATGAATTATACAGGGTGTATCAATTTTAAATGAATTATACAGGGTGTCTGTAAAGTCCATCACCAAACACCATAACTTGGTTTATTGGGTCAAAATAAGCAAAAACGTTCATATGAAGGTATGACCTAAAATGCATATCTACACAGATGGAGATAAAAAATATTTTGTGAAAAATACAAAATGGCGGATATCTGGGTAAATATGCATTTTAGGACATACCTTTATATGAACTTTTTTGCTTATTTTGACCCAATAAACCAAGTTATGGTGTTTGGTGATGGACTTTACAGACACCCTGTATATAACATTGCAATTATTACAAAAATTCATTTAACCTTTGCATATTAGTTTGCAATTGTTTGAAAATCACTTTTAAAATTGACTAGATACACATAATTACTACCTGAATACTTGAATACTTGAGAATAGCAATAATTAAAACATTATATAATAACCATTTTGATATGAGTTTACAATGATTTAAAAATCAATTTTAAAATTGACTAGATACACATAGCAATAATTAAATAATTATGTAATAACCATTTTGATATGAGTTTACAATGATTTGAAAATCACTTTTAAAATTGACCAGTTACCAAGTTAACAGCTTGTAAAATAATTTTTTTATTGTTTTATAATCATTACAAATGATTTATCTATGATTTTAAAATAATTTTTTTCCCCTCAAAATGCCCATTGGGATATTTTGTTATAAACCTTTAATAACTTAACAAGGGCGTTATTTGGAAAATGTTTTATCATACTATAAGATACATCGTCATAACCCGGGCAGGTGTCCCTTTTTTTGATGCTATCGCAAATTCTAATTCCTTAATTGTGAAGGAATCTTCCAGGAAATGTTTAGGCCTATTGATTTCTTTTATTATTAGAACCAACTCCGGTTTATTAGGTGCATAATCAGGCACTAGTTGTTTTAAAATACCTTCTTTGAGGTCAGGGTTGTTTTGCAAGGGATCTCCTGTCTGTCATTATATTTTAATTTCCTCACAACTTTCCATGCGTATTGCGAGCATTTTTTGTCTCCTATATTTTTGCAGAGATTTTCCCATGCTTGTTTTTTGGCAACTTTTATTACCTCTCTGGCCTTAAATTGCGCTATTTGATATTTATTATAGTTATGTAGTGTCATATTCAGTTTAAATTGTTTGAATGCCAATCTCCTCTCTGCTACCGCTCTGGAGCAATTTTGGTTCCACCATGGTTTAGCATTATATTTATTAGACATAACTGGAGTTTTATTGTATCTTGGGATAGCTTTTTCCGCAGCATTATTCATTATTTCGTATAAGTTATCTATATTTGTGGTTGTCCTGATTTAGATTTTCTAATTTTAGCGAATTTCCCCTATAGGGAAGTAGCTATTACCGTAGGCGGCACGGTGAGACTTAAGCCCGGGACCATGTTATTTTTTCATTTTGAGGTCCCTAGACCCCAAAAAAACTGTTCGTTCATTTTCATATATATGTATATATATATATATATATACCTGTCCGTAGGCGCGATAACTTTTGTAAAAAAGGTCCGATCTTGATGAAATTTGGAACAAACGTGTAAAGCGTCATTCATGACTTTGAGTTCGAAAACCAGCAAGATTGATTTACTCTAAGAAGGTTTTTTTCACAAAATAAAATTTATTTTCAAGATTTAACACCTTTTTACTGATTATTTTTAAACTTAACTGTCAAAATTGGATTCAGCTTAAAAAAACAAACAATTTAGCAATTTGAATTATTATTCTACGTCAATCCGTTGCTTAGATATTGGATGATATTGGATGTGCTAAACACAGTACGTTGTCTAATATTGTTTTTAATTTTTCCCTCCAAAAAGTATAGACACCCTGATTTGAGATGTTTTAAAAAAATACAATTCTGAACATATGATTAAATTTGCAGGTGTAGAATATTTTATTTGTGTTTATTTTGAATAGTTAAGAGTTCATTGATCAAGATTTTGCAGAAAATATATACTATATCAAAAAATACAAATTATTTTTAAATTTAATAAAGAAAGTAAGAGCATTTGGAAAGGGGGGGGATGTCTTGGTCTAAACTGCCTGAAAATGTAGCATAATATATGATATGTTTAAAATTATGAGGATTGATAATATGTTTTATTGAAATTGGCTGGAGATGTAGGCCTGTTGCAACAGGGATGTTTTAATTACTATAAAACTGACCATATGATTGAATTTTTTCATGAGATTAAATTATTTGTTTGTTTTGAGTGTTTTGAGTTCATTGGTTATATGTTTGTTGACATTTATATTCTACTAGTAAACCTGTTGCTCGAAATCGAGCAATTGTTATGTATTGATTTCAAAATAAAAATAATTATGGTTCAGTATTCTAGAACTATTTTATTAATTATATATGGTCAAACTTCCTGTAATACTGAAATTTTTTACAAAAGCTTTTTAAAACTAAAATTTTTATGAATACTCAGACATCTTTAAGGAGATGTTTATGTTTCGCGGCCCTAAGAAGCGTATGACCCGTCTTAATCTCAAACTGAACTAAAATGGTTCTAAAAATCTACTTATAATCAATGTTAAGTCTGATTCTTTTTTATTTATATTTATATTTATAGAATTTATACATAAGAATTTATTTCTCCTTTTAGTATTTTCTTTGGAATATAAACATACGTAAATATTAAGATCTTCACACATGTGATTCAAAATAAATGTTTTTAAAACTGAATTCTGACCTTAAGTATGTATTAGGATAATAGTTTATTTATTTACATCTTCCATCAACTGAAATGCCTCCAGCTCTACATGCAATGGTTTCAATTCCATTAACATCATATGGCTTTGCTGAAAAACTTTGTTTGCTCCAATCAGCTGCTTTATTTGAAATTTCTATTCCCATGTTAAATCTTATGGACTAATACGAAACTTTAAGGGCGTCTAGGGATCTTCCCTTTAGACAAACCTTTTTAAATTTTATTTCCTGCAAAACTTCACACCAAGCTCTTTCCAATGACACCAAAAACATGAAAATCGGTTCGGTAGTTTAGGAGGAGTCTTTGTAACAAAAAAACTGCTCGTGTATTAAATAAGTAATAGATAATAAGATTACAGTTATTAAAAATTGAAAGACTAAGAATTATATAAAATACAAAAGTGTATGTATTACTAATGAAAACCAATATGGTCTCTTTGTTAATTTTCCTCATGTTTAAAGCTCATGAATGATTAAATATGTGTTTTTAGTATATTATTTACTTAATGTATTCAAATGATACTTTCCTTCAAACAAGTTGAATGCTCACATATACAAAATAAATCCTATGGAAATTCGCTGAGTACGCAGGTCTGCTGCGACGGGGGTATTTTAATTTCCTTATCGATTATATTTGTATATTCATTCCAGTCAGCCCTGCTGAAGTTTCTCTTATTGTTAGGTTTGACTTGTAAATATGTCGGATTTTGGTTATTAGGCCTGTTAATTTGAGAAGTATTAAAGCTCATAAATATTGGAAAATGATCACTGCCCATTGCATCCGTCCCAACTTTCCAATAATCCAGATATATATATAATTCTGGGGAGACAAATGTCAAATCAATGACAGAAGGTTTCCTAAACAAAGTAGGTACAGTTGTATAACTATCATAATTCACCAGGATGAACTTGGATTGACTATAAGCCTGAAATAATTCCGTGCCCCTTGTATTGGTTTTATTGCAATTCCAGATGACATGATGAGCGTTAAAATCTCCACAGACAATATTATAACCTTGGTCGTTACAGAAGTGAGACTCTGACCAAAATTTATAACTAATTTTATTGTCAGGACAATATAAATTGTATACAAAGATTGGAACCTTATAATTACTGATTTTAATAGCACTTATTTGTAATGGTTCATTTACATTCATTGAAATTTCTTCGAATAAAATGCTTTTATGAATTAAAAATGCAATTCCACCATATCCGTCAATCCTGTCCTTCCTTATTACATTATAATTATTATCTTTTAGTTTAATATTATCTAATAACCAAGTCTCTTGAATTATGGTTATATGTGTTTTCTCTACATATAACAGGCTATTAAATTCAGGCCACTTATCTCTTATAGAACGAGCGTTCCATTGTATTATATTTAGAGAGCTTAAATTATGATTCATTGGGGATGCCTGGTGGCTCTTTTATTGAATCTTTATCTTTTACATTACCTGTGCTGTCATTAGGTATCCATTATCAGTTGGGGTCTCTGAGAAGATATTTTCATGTAAGTAAGTATCCAATAATCTTTCGACCTCCCTCTTAGAGCAATTTTCTGATAAATTACACCTTAGTTCCTCGATTTTCGCTTTAAGTTTTCTCACCAACCATAGTTTGTCATTAGGTGGTAAGATTACGGGACTGGAGGAAGATTTGAAGGTTCTAGGTCTTTGCTTATGATTGAATGTATTAGGTTTCGATGCGTATGAATGTTCCTGGATGTATTTTGCTTTTTTTATTATCAGAGTTATGCTAACTGAAAGATTAACATACAAAATCCTCACTGACTATGATCATCCAGCCCATTCACAACTAGTTTATTTACATGCCATGAGTATGCACATGCACTATTGGGCAAAGAAAAGTAAACCACTGTACATAAACTCAACCAATAATATTGTGAACATGAACCCAGAAATTTTCAATATCCCTCAAAGAGTTAAATCCTGGGAATTTGATAAACCGATAGCTATGTTAGATAATACAAACTGCAAAACAAACTATGAATGCCCAATCGTCAACAAAAAAGATATTAATGAATCAATAATACAACAACAACACTTTCACACAACGAACATAACCTACAAAGATTATTTACAAATATATACAGCGACGGTTCTAAAACCTCTAAAGGAGTTGGCGCTGCCTTCTTTATACCAGAACTACAGATAATTTGTAAATATTATAAATTGGCAGACTATATGTCTAATTATACAGCAGAGTTGTATGCTATTTACAAATGCGTTAAGTACTCCAAGAATCTTTCACATAAAAATATAAAAATATTCTCTGATTCACAATCTGCTATCAAGGCAATTGAAGGCTATAAAAATATTAAGAATGATAATGATATAATTTTAAAAATTGTCAAAAGTATTATTAAAGATGAATTCCCGTGTTGGGCCGGGACAGAATGTCCAACAGTATCCCCTGCTTGTCGTAAGAGCCGACTAAAAGGGGAGGGGGGCGCACTGGTCCTTTTTCGCGTCTCCTTTTCACAACTTAATTCTCCGTTTCATTTCAATAGCCCGGTTGTTTTTCTAAATCATTCCGGCCTACTTGCCGGGGTGACTCTGTGTTCTTCAGCCTCCATTGCGCTGGAGGTCTAGGACGAGCAGAGGGTACAGCTTAAAAACTGGGTTCTGCACCTCCCAGGCTGCCGGATAGTACAGGGGCCCGGGTCAGCTCAGCCAACTGACCTGGCTGCCCTATCAGCCGGCGAAAATCCCCTTGGCCGTGGCGGTGCCGGTTGGCGACCGGATGGGGCCCTGCTACGGTCACGGGGGGGCTCTGCCGAGGCCACTGCTCGTCTGGGGCCGCCGATGTTTTGGAGGCGGCTGAACGCAGGTATAGTTGCTCCGGTGATGGGTCGGTCTGACATTCTCATAGGGGAAAAAAAAATTTTTTTTGGGGGGGTCAATGCCCAGTCTCGGGGGCTAAGCCAGACACCATGGACACGGCAGAAGGAAAAACGATTCAAAAGGTGCACGAATCAAAGCGGGGTACCCTAACCCCACAAAACTCCCAGCAGCGTTCTTCTCTGAGCGGGCTCGACGAAGGGGTGGCAAGCCCCTTCGAAAGAAGATCCCGTCTCACGAGATCGCCCCCAGTCCGGGTCAAGACACCTGCATCATCGGTGGCCAGAACATCCGTGGCCGCCGAAAAGGCACCCGCTGAGAACAACGAGCCGATGAATGCCGACTCGTCTCCCTTTGACGCGGTCATCGCGCTCGCCAGGCAGCAGGAGGAGGAGCACCTTAAAAAGTGCTTCGACACCCTCGCTGTAATGAAGGCCGCGACCACCCGGCAAAAGAATATCAGCAAGGATGTGCAGGATGGCATCGTCCAATTGGAGGCCAGTCTGCACCACATCATCCAGCTGAGGAGGTCGTGGCAATCATGCGAGACGGTTGCCGCGTCAACACAGACGACGCCATCACTGCGGGTGAAGGCTCAGCCAGCCGGTGGGAAGCGGGCCGCTTCCAGCCCCGCCCATCCGGAGGCTGAGAAGAAGCCTAGGGGAGACGGTTTAGCGAAGCGGTCGGAAACCGAAACGTGGACCGAGGTTGTCAAAAGAAAGGGGAAAAAGAGAGACCCTCGTCAAAATCCTGGAAGCCAGCCCGGCGAACAGGAAAGCAAGAAGGCACCGAGGAAGAAGCCCCGCAAGCAGCGGCCGGACGCTCTTCTCATCAAGCCGTCGGAGGGGAAATCCTACGCCGACGTGCTGGGCGAGATTCGCAGCAAAGCGAAGCCCGATGAGAAGGGCGCCGTTATCAAGGGTATGAGGAAGACCCGAACCGGCGACCTACTAGTCGAACTCGGGGACACCTCTCAGAGTAAGTCCGCCTTCAGCGAAGACCTGAAGACCATCTTGGGGGCGAACGCGACAGTCCGCGTTCTCGAGCCCAAGTCTACGCTGGAGGTGAGAGACCTCGACGAGTTGACAACCGAGGAGGAGGTGACCGCTGCCGTCAAAGCTGTCCTCGGAGAAAACGTCGAGGTGAAAACCTTCGTCTCGAAGGCAAATGCTCGGGGTCAGAAGGTGGCAATCCTGACGCTGGGAGCCAGAGCTGCTGCGAAGCTCCTGGAGAAGGGCCACCTTAAGGTATGGTACGTGAGCTGTCGGGTGCGTGAGAAGCTCGTGGCTTCCAGATGTTTTAAATGTCTGGGGTTCGGTCACGTCGCTAATCGCTGCTCTGGACCCGATAGAAGCAAGCTCTGCTTCAAGTGCGGCGGCCAGGACCACAGGGCCAGCGCGTGCAATGCAGCGCTGTCCTGTGTCCTGTGTACAGAAGCCGGCTTGAAGGGCGACCAGGTCAAGCATTCCGCTGGGTCTGGTCGTTGCGGGCAGTACAGGCGGGCCATCCAGGAGCTTCGCCAGAAACAACAAAAATGATCAGTGTTCTGCAACTTAATATGCAGAGGAGCAGGACAGCAAACGACTTGCTGTTCCAATTCGCCACGGAGCAGGGTGCTGACCTACTGCTTCTCAGTGAGCAGTACCAGAACCGACGCTCCGCGCAGTGGTTCTCGGATCCCTCCGGCACTGCGGCGATATGGATCTTGGACCTCGGGAAGGTGCCTGTTCTCGATTCCGGATCGGGCAACGGCTTCGTTTGGGTGAGGAGCAGGGGTTTCACAGTCTTCTCCTGTTACCTCACGCCAAATCAACCGATCGGAGACTACCGCCACATGGTCGATTCCATTGAGGATGAGATCATGAAAATCTCTGGCGGGGTCATAGTCGGTGGCGATTTTAACGCAAAAGCCGTGGAATGGGGTTCCCCGCGGACCGACACTCGAGGTCGTTACGTCCTCGAGTCGGCTGCCAGGTCGGGCCTCTGTATCCTTAACACGGGCGGCATTTCCACCTTTCGCCGTCCAGGGTGCAGAGAGACGATCCCTGACATATCCCTTGCCTCTGAAGGGATTGTCCAGCGGATCTCCGACTGGCGTGTCTGCGAGGAGTATTCCTCTAGCGACCATCAGGGGATCCTCTTCAAGGTCCTTCTCGAGGGTGCGCAATTGCGCGCTGAACCTGCTCCTCTGGCTCGACGCTGGAACACCAGTCGTCTGAGCAAAGACACTTTTAAAGAAGTAATCAAAGACCAGAGCATTGTGAATTTCACAGGTGCTGAAGATCTGGCAGCATCGACGATGCGTCTCATCGCGACCGCGTGTGAGCAGTCGATGCCCGGAGTTTCCCGCCGCCACAGGAAGAAGCCGGTTTACTGGTGGACGCCTGAAATCGCGGAACTCCGGAGGAGATGCCTTGGTCTCCGACGAGTTGCGCAGCGAGCAAGGAACCGCCCTGATGCAAATGCCAGATCGGCTGAGCACAGAGCGGCCCGCCGAGAGCTCCGCGGTGCCATCAACCGGAGTAAAGTCAGGTGCTGGAAGCAGCTGTGTCAGGATATCGACAACGACCCCTGGGGGATGGGCTACAAACTTGTAACCCAGAAGCTAGGGGCTCGCTCACCACCTGCGGTCATGGAACCACAAGCCATGGCCGTCGTCGTAGATACACTGTTTCCCAGCCACCCAGTCCGGCCAGTCAGGGAATTCGGAGAGGTAGGCGCCTTCCCAGTTTTCCGGGAAGAGGAACTCACCGCCGCCGTCCGATCCCTACGACCCAGAAGAGCGCCCGGTCCCGATGGCATTCCGGCGGAGGTGCTCAAGCTCGCTGCGGAGGTGAATCCAAGGCTTCTGCTCGATATGTTCAACGCGTGTCTGGCGGAAGGCGTTTTCTTTTCTTCGTGGAAGGTTGCCCGCCTTGTTCTTATTCCGAAGGCGAAGAGCACACCGGGGACCCCTTCTTCTTTCCGACCCCTGTGTATGCTCGACACGGCCGGGAAAGTGCTTGAGAAGCTCCTGCGTGTCAGGCTGACCGAGGCCATCGTCTCTGCGGGGGACTTGTCCCCGCAGCAGTACGGCTTCAGATCCGGTCGCTCTACCATCGACGCTATCCAGGAGGTAGTTGAGGCAGTGCGGAGGGCGGAGGACCACAACCACTGGTCGCGCCGCGTGGTCCTTCTCGTCACGCTCGACGTGAAGAACGCTTTTAACTCCGCCAGGTGGAGCGATATGCTGTGGGCGCTTGAGCATACGTTCCAAGTTCCCTCCTACCTCCTGCGTATGTTGGAGGCGTATTTGTCAGACCGCGTTCTGTTGTACGACACGACCGAAGGTCAGCGGCGCATTCCCATCACTTCCGGGGCTGCGCAGGGGTCCATTCTCGGACCAGATCTCTGGAACGTGTCTTACGACAGCTTGCTGAGGCTAGACATGCCCGATGAGACCCGCCTCGTTGGCTATGCTGACGATGTCGCTGCCTTGATCGCTGCGAGGAACGTCGAGCAGGCAAAACTGAGGCTCAGCGTAGTGATGGCCAAGGTCAACGGGTGGAGCGAGATCACGGCTTGTCCCTGGCTATCAGTAAGACGGAGATTGTCGTCCTCACCAAAAAGAGGATTAACACCGTGTTCCCGGTGCAGATAGGTGACGTCACACTCGAGACTAAGCCTGCTGCAAAGTACCTGGGAGTCATGGTCGATAGCAGACTGTCTTTCGGCGAGCAGATCCAGCGCGCCGCCGACAAAGCCGCTAAGGGTGTCGCTGCCCTTGGTAGGCTTATGCCCAATGTCGGCGGTCCTCGCTCCTGCAAGCGCCGCTTGCTCATGACTGCCGTCCAGTCAGTCTTGCTGTACGGGGCGGAGGTATGGGCTCACGCACTCGAGAAGCGAGTCTACCGAGACCGGCTTGCCCGAGTCCAGCGCCGAGGAGCTCTGCGGGTCGCTTCGGCCTACCGCACAGTCTCCGAGCCTGCTGTGATGGTGATCGCCGGAGTCATTCCCGTCCTCTTCCTCGCGAGGGAGAGGCAGGCGATTTACCGGAGGAGGCCTGAAGTGGGCCGGGAAACAGTTGCCAGGGAAGAGCGCGATCGCAGCTTCGACTCTTGGCAGCGCGACTGGGAAGCCGAGCTGAGGGGACGTTGGACCTTCCAGCTCATACCTTCCGTCCGACCATGGGTGGAACGGCAGCACGGCGAGGTCGATTACTACGTGACCCAGTTTCTTTCTGGGCACGGGTACTTCCGAGCCTATCTGCACCGGATGGGCAAAGTCGCCAGCCCGGACTGTCTGTATTGCCCCGGCATCCCAGACACGTCCGAGCACACTTTCTTTCAGTGCGACCGTTGGCACGTCCGCCGAGCCTCGCTTTCATCTGAGATCGGCGTGATCGTCAGCCCAAACAACATCGTCGGAGCTATGCTCCAGGGAGAGGGCAACTGGAACTGTGTCAAGCACTACGTCCAGGCCATTCGTCGGGCGAAAAAGGTCGACCTCGATCGGCCTTAATCCTCAGCTTTTCCCCAAGGAGGTTGCCCTAGTGGCGTAATATCAAAGGCCTAGCCCGAAGTAATGTGTGAAACAGTTCCAGGCTAGTGTCCTCGGTGCCGAGGGAGGTGGTTTAGTCGGTAGTTCACGGGACATCGAGCTCGTGGGAGTCCGACACTACTGAGGGGACAACGAGCCCCTCAGTGTGCGTAAACGCATTCCACCTCCTACCAAAAAAAAAAAAAAAAAAAAAAATTATTAAAGATGAAAGATCTTACATCTTCCACTGGGTCCCAAGCCATGTTGGTATTAAGAACAATGAAGCTGTTGACAAACTGGCTAGGGAGGCAATCTCAGATGGGGAATATATGAATGACATTCATATCCCAATATCAGATTACAAGAAATTCAGACAAAATGGCACAAAGATCACTATAATGACATGATAAACAACACAACAAAGGCACATTGGTATAAAACTATACAAGTTACATTCCCCAACAGACCATGGCTTAAACAGACAAAACTAACCAGAAATGAAGTAATAAATATTTGTAAATTAAGATTTGGCCATGCCAGGGTGAACAATTACCTGTTTACAAAAAAATGTACTTCACTCCTCTGTGCCTTAATTGCACTTCAGGCCAAAATGAAACTGTAGAGCATATATTCTGGACTTGCCCCAAATATGATTATTTCAGACACTCATGCCTTAAAGAGACCTATGCATTGTATAAAACAAATTTGGCAGATGCACTTAAGTCGAATTATGACAAGATTTATAAGGAAATCAATAACTTTTTAAAGGACATCAAAAGGGATATCTAGAAACACAAAGTGAATACACTTAGACACATTTATGTTATCCAATCTTGGGTTCTTCATCCGTGGCCCCTCCCCCCCTTTCTGGGAAGTTAGGACAGCCTGACGGGCCCCTGGCGAAGAAGATACCTTCCTTTCCTTCCTACAATTCCTCTGAACCATAGAAATCCTATCTTTAATACACTGTTAGGTACACAAGTTCAAAGAGTCAAAAGTGTTTAACTAACATACTAACTGACAAAGAGTAGATACAAACAAAATAATGCAACTAACCCAAGTCAACATTTTCAGATAACACAGTGGAAGCAACCAGATCAGTGCCATAGAGTAATAATGAACTTCGTAAAGAGATGGCACTCCCATGTTAACTCGGTGGTAACGAAACAGCAGCGCTATCTGAATAAAGTGCAACGAACTAAAAAGATCGATGCGATATATCGATGGTCGTCGATGCGACATATCGATCGTCGTCGATGCGACATATCGATCGTCGTCGTCTGCTTTGTTTATATTTTCGTTTTCTTGTTTTGTTTGCTAGACTTTCAATTTTAATGACTTTACCGGTTTGTTTAGATTAAGTGCGTTTGCCGCTAGTGCAAGTTGTTTCGCGAAATACTGTACTGAGTGATTACTATAGTGCTTAAAGTGATTGATAGAAAATAAATACGTAGATCTTTACATAAAAGCTCTTAATAAAAATTAACTTAGTTAATTTTTATTAAGTGCTTTTATGTAAACATCTACGTATTTATTTTCCATCAATAGCTTTAAGCACAACATGAATCACGCAGTACAGTATTTCGCGAAACAACTTACACTAGAACAACTTTCTGCAAACGTACGTTAGGTATTTTCCCACACTCAAATTAATTCCAACTCGTTATGGTTGTGTACACGTCGCGTCGTGACAGAAAACCAGGGGAAACGGAACGGGAAGTTAGCAGATTGTTATCGTCGTTCTGATTGGCTGAATCAGTGAAGAAGAAGAAAGTCATGTTTTTACAACGCCATCTGAATAAAGTGCATCGAACTAAACCGCTCCAATAAGCTTACCACTTGGCTCCATTTAAGTGGCAGACCGGTGTCAGTGCACTTCGAGGCTGCATGGTTCTTAAACCCTAGCCTGCTCAGTCACAAATAGAACGAAAAAAATTGAGGTTAGGTGTGGCTCAAGTCAAGTCATTTTGAATGTTTTTAAATGTGTTTTAAATACAGTTTGTAGTCAGCTGTTGGATAGCAGCAAACATACACGCTCTCATTTTCTCTGTGAAATACTAATATATTTTCGTGTTTTATTGATTTATCTCTTTATGTTTGTGTTTTGTATTTCTGTAAAGTTATTAACTTCATGATGTAATGTTCTGTGTCAGTGTTTTCCTTTCCTTTAGGACTTTTTTCCTCTAAAACACGTTCAATTAATTTTTAGTAAGGTTATTTGTTTGTTTTTTGTTTTGCTATCATGACTACAGACTATCACCACGATCACGACTATGAATCTTCCTCTAAACCCATAGAACCAACGACTCAGTCAGAACTCTCTGATGAAATCGAGTCACCAAGTTCCTCAAATACTCCCTGGCAAACGGTTTCGAACAGAAATAGCAAGAGAAATCTAAAATCTGAGATTTCGTCAGAAAGACAAGAACCTAAACGGCATCGAGTTGGTACAAACGCAGGGAACAGGCAGGCTACTGATGTACCAATTGAGCTTACGAACTCCTTCGAACCCTTATCCTCCGCGCTCGACAGCTCAATGGACCACGAAACCTTGGCTTGGTTCAGGTGAGTCTAAGCCACCTCCAATTTTCCTCTCTGGTGTTACGAATGTAGCTCCAATGATTAAAGCTCTAGACTCAATGGTAACTAGGTCTGGCTATTCATACAAGTGTCTTAATCAAGACAACATTAAAGTATTCCCTTCATCCTCTAACAACTATAGACTAATTGTTAAAGGCTTAAGAGACTTAAATGCGTCCTTTCATACTTACCAGTTAAAACAGGAACGTGCGTATAGAGTTGTTCTAAGAGACATGCATTATTCTGTAAGCACTGAGGATTTGAAAAGCGCGATTGAAGATAGCGGTCATCAGGTAAGACACCTCACTAATGTCAGAAATAAATTCACCAAGAAACCTATGTCCCTGTTTTTTATTGACTTAGAACCTAAAGCTAATAACAAAGACATATTTCAAATCAAGTATTTGTTGAATGCAAAAGTTTCATTTGAGCCCCCTAATAAAAAGAATGAAATTGTCCAGTGCAAACGCTGCCAGCGTTATGGACACACTAAGTCATATTGCCATAACGCATTTCGTTGTGTCAAATGCTCGCAGGAGCACGACACAAGAGCTTGCCCTAAGCCTCCATCAACACCCCCAACATGTGTATTGTGTTTTGGCGAACACCCGGCTAGCTACAAGGGTTGCCCTGTGTATAAGGAAATTCAATCTAAACAGTTTCCTCCTCTTAGGGAAAAATCCTTAAAAGTAAGTCATGACGTCAGCCCCGCAGTACCACAAAGCCCTTCTACCAGTAACCCTAACCACCAGCCCCATAGGAATAGCTTAGTCGCAGAAGGAGTAACCTTTGCGCAAGCTACACGTAATAAAAATGAAACAGTTCATACCAGGCATCCTAAGCCAAATGAAAATACTCAAGATTCAGAAAGTTTATCTAATATAATTCTACAATCTTTCAAACGTTTTGAAAGCATTTTGAACAAACAAGCAGAACAAATTAGCTCTCTCCTTAATTTGTTAACCACTGTCGTTGCTCGGCTAAAATGAATATTCTACTCAAAATTGCTCTTTGGAATGCCAACGGCTTATCTCAACGTAGCGATGAGGTTCGAGTTTTTATCGAACAACACAAATTAGACGTCATCCTTGTTTCAGAAACCCATTTCACAGACAGAAGTTATTTCAAAATTCCAAATCACACATTGTTCCTTACTAATCATCGTGATAACATGGCCCATGGGGGTAGTGCCATTTTGGTAAAAAAACTCGATTAAACATTACGAACTTCCTAGTTTTAAAGAGCAATACCTGCAAGCTACAACCATTGTTATCGAAGGCGGACGAGGACCTATTGCTGTTTCTGCTATTTACTGTCCTCCAAGACATGTCATAACTTATGAACAATTTGACAGATTTTTTGCCACTCTCGGAAACACGTTCGTCGCCGGAGGAGACTACAACGCCAAACATCAAGAGTGGGGTTCACGATTGGCCACACCGAGAGGTCGACAACTACTAAGAGTGATAAGTAATAATAATTACAATCATGTTTCAACAGGGGAACCCACATACTGGCCGACTGATATGATGAAAATCCCAGATTTGTTGGACTTTTTTGTCTCCAAAGGTATTTACCAAAACTACACTGATGTCCAGTCTTGTCTCGATTTATCCTCTGACCATTCGCCAGTTATATTGAAAATTAGCACTCAAATTCTTCAACAACAAGCAACTCAACGGTTACACAACAAATACACTGATTGGAATCTTTTTCGCAGTTTAATAAATGAAAACTTACATTTAAAAGTTGATTTACAAACTAATCAAAATTTAGAGGATGCCATCTCCTACTTTACAAATTGTCCTCAAAATTCTGCAAGAACTTCAACGCCTGTACTTCAAAATTCATCGAAGTCTGTGCTGCATTACCCTATATATGTTAAAAAGAAGATTGCCGAAAAAAGGAGGCTAAGAAGAATTTGGCAGAATAGCAGAAATCCAATTGACAAAACAAATTTCAACAGGGCATCTCAAAATCTGAAGAGGTTATTGTATCGTGTAAAAAACCAGTGGTTTGCGGAGTATACCCAATCTCTGTCACCTACCGAAGCAACGGACTACTCACTTTGGAAAGCTACTAAAAGGTTAAAACAACCCAAGACACCGATTCCGCCTATTTTATTTTAAAGTCCGATGGAAGCTGGGCAAAGAGTAATACTGAAAAATCAGAAGCCTTTGCACAATACTTTTCAAATGTTTTCAAACCAAACTTGGCCACTGCTAATAACGATAATGACATACCAGAGTTTTTGGATTCTCCACTACAGCTTGATTTCCCGATGGAAAAAATCAGACCATATGAAGTGCGATCTGTAATACATGACGTCTTAAGTCCCCACAAATCTCCTGGTTATGACTTAATTACAGGTAAACTACTGAAAGAACTTCCGAGGAAAGGGATAATCTTTATAACTTTTTTATTTAATGCTATGTTGAGTCTAGAATATGTTTGAGCTCAATTTAAACGAGCTCAACTAATTGTAATTCCAAAACCAGGAAAGCCTATCACTCAACTGACCTCTTACAGACCTATCAGTCTTTTACCTGTCATATCCAAGTTTTTGAAAAGCTTTTTCTCACTAGGATACAAACAATGATTGATGAGGATGCCATAATGCCCGGCCATCAATTTGGTTTTAGAAGAAAACACGGCACAATAGAACAAGTTCACAGGGTTGTTGGGACGATACGACAATGTTTAGAAAATAAATCTTATTGTTCAGCCGCGTTCCTAGATGTAAGCCAGGCGTTTGATAAAGTGTGGCATCCTGGCTTACTGTATAAAATTAAGATGTACCTACCAAATTCCCTTTTTGCTATTTTGAAATCTTATCTTACAGGCAGGACATTTCAAATTAAATATCAAGTCATCCTTACTGATCTGCATCCTATACAGTCTGGAATTCCCCAGGGCAGTGTTCTGGGGCCTTTATTGTATATTCTCTATACTTCCGACCTCCCAGGAGATATGACTACCGAAATTGCTACTTTTGCGGACGATACTGCAATTTTGTCCGTTCATCAGGACCCAGCTCAAGCTTCTAATAATTTGCAACGAAGCACAGATCTAATAATACGATCACAGATTGGTTTCGGACATGGAGACTCAAAATTAATGAAAATAAATCTGTTCATATTACGTTCACTTTAAACCTGAATTCTTGCCCACCGGTAACGATAAATAATACACAACTATCTGAAGTGACCGAAGTAAAGTATTTAGGTATTCATATAGACAGCAAATTAACTTGGAACACCCACATATGGACTAAAAGACAGCAACTTAATTTAAAAACTAATCGGATGAATTGGCTCCTTGGATCAAAATCAAAACTTAGTTTGGAAAATAAATTGCTTCTCTATAAGACTATTTTTGAAAACCAATTTGGACATATGGTGTGCAGCTTTGGGGTTCTGCAAGTGTCTTTAACATTGAAATAATTCAAAGGTACCAGTCAAAATTATTACGCAAGATCGCCAACGCACCTTGATATGTTTCCAACAGGACCTAACATGAAGACTTTAAAATACCTACAGTGAAAGAAGAGATCACGAGATTTAGTGCATGGGCGGATTTCTGGGGGTGCCAGGGGGTGCCTGGCACCCCCTGATATTTAGTGGATTTGTTGGCAGTGAAGGGGGAAAATGTTTTCAACATGACATTGATTGAGGTATTTGCATAAATTACAAATGGTTGTTGTTAAATAAAATAAGTACCTACTAGGAATAGGTCTTAAAACAGACCTTTTAAATAGGAGTTTTGATGTTTGAATTTGAGCATGCAATACCTCAAACGTTCAGTGACCTTGCGCCCCCAAATATTATGACCTAAATCCGCCCATGATTTAGTGAAAAGTACATTGAAAAATTAGAAAACCACCCTAATCACCTAGCCTTGAACCTGCTCGACAATACAGACACTGTTTACAGACTGAAGAGGTCTTCAATCTTGGACTTGCCTTTTCGTTTTGTAAACTGAGGATAAATTTCTATTACTAACATTGTAACTTACATAATGTTTACTCATTGTTCACATTAGCATAGAACAGATTGTAAAGTTAAATAAACAACAACAAAAATTCAATCGTTTTTTGTTTACAATGTGACTGGTTAGAAATTCGTCTCAAGGTAATCAGCTGTTAAACTACAATCACATTTTAAAACCGTTATAACGCAAGTTGGTCAGAACTGGGGCGTTGAAAGCGCCCTCTATAAATAAATTAAAGCCTTGGGAGTCGAAGCCGAAAAAGAAATGCCTATTTTAACTATCTGTCGCAGGTGCGCTACATTATAAGCTTTAAAATGACACCTCAATCGTAAAAATCGGTTCAGTAAGACGCCTGAAAAAGGGATCTAACAGAATAAAACCTTATTGTATTAAGTATATAGATTTTTTGTTTACTTGAAACCAGCTGGCTCTGTAAGGGGTTTTACTATGCAGAAAACCCTTGAGAAGCAGGGTTACCAGGTCGAATGCCGCGCCATTATTACTAAGATGGCCATGCGTATGATCTAACGTTGTTTCAAGTACATTAACGATCAGCTGACTTTCGGCCCGCTGACGGAAAACAGCTGTTTTTGGCCTTAAATGACGCATTTAAAACAGGTAATTTCGTCGTAGTGTGGTGGAAACGGCATTTCTTAACATTGCGATAAATGTAGAATACCCCCATTGCAGCATACCTGCGTAATCAGCGATTTTCCAAAGGATTTATTTTTTATATGTGAGCATTCAGCATATCTAAAGGAAAGTATCGTTTGAATATGTTTTCGTAAATAATATATTTAATATATTTAATCATTCATGAGCTTTAAACATTAAATTTATAGGGGGATCACATTGGTTTTTATTACTAATATACACTTTTTTGTATTTTATATAGTTCTTAGCCTTTTAATTTTCCATAAATGTAGTCTTGTTACAGTATATAAATATCAGGAAACACATAATCAATGAATTCAAAACACTGGAAACACAAACAATTTTTTTCTTTAATTCTTTATTTTGGCCAAAGATTATATAATCATGTCAAGCCTATAGCTTACTAACAATTTTGTCAATTCACAAAACAATTATGTATAATTTTAAGGAAATTTTAAGCTAAATAGACAAATTTTCACTGTTGATAAATTTAAAAATAGCGCCCAGAATTTCAATTTTGTTAATACTTAAAAGGTGTAGAATATTTGTTGGCATTTCAATTTTTTGTTTCGAAAAAATTTTGAATAACCTTCTTCTGGAGTGTTGATCGTATAGAGGACATGCCAATATCATATGGTCAATGCTACAACTTTCTTCACCACACGGGCATGCTGGACTGTTAGTCTAGTTATGTTTATTTTAAAAAGGTGTTCATTAGCAAATGAGTGTCCAATTCTCAGCCTTGATATAGTGCATGTGAAGCGTCTACATCTATCGTAATCTTCAAACCATGGCGGAGATGCTACCGTTGGTTTTAGACTGAATATCCTGTTTCCCCTGGCTTCGCCTGAGCAGGCCCAGTATTCCTGCCAAGCCATTTTGGCCTTCTTTTGGACTAGAGGAAAATAATCGTTTGATGTCGGGTGGTAATGTATAAATGTGTCGTTGGTATTTTTGGCTGCTGTGTCAGCTTTTTCGTTCCCCTTTATCCCAAAATGACCTGGAATCCATACAAATTGAATTTCGAAACCTTTGTCAGAAAGTTCAAAATACTTACTTTTGATTTTGATAATTATTGGTGATGTTTTAAAATTAGTTTTAATATAAAATAAGAATTTTCTTGTTAAATTTAGTTTCCGCGTAATAGAGAGGGTGAAGAATGGCAAGGGCCTCTGCTGAGAACACCGAGAATGTAATATAATCTCATGAAAAATTAAATTCAATCATATGGTCAGTATAGTCCAGTCAAAACAGGGTTTGACCTGGAAAAAATTCCGTTAATTTTGAAACTTTGCACACTTATTTAGAAGTACCTAAGGATGAAAATACCAAAAGTCCTGGAAAATATGTGGCGAGCTCTAGTGGCAATTGATGGAAACAGGGTACTTTTTTTGGTTTTTCGTAAAAATCTCGAGAACCGTTGGTCGGAGGTGAGAACTTTAAATGTACATAATAAAGCTTATTAAATTTGCTACAAAATGGTGTGGTACATTTTCTTTGTACTCCAAACGTTACCGAGTTATAGGGCGCCAAACATAAGGATCTTTTCACGATTTTCCCCTAAAAATGAGCAAAATTTTGTTTTTTTAGTTTTTAACGTATGAAAATGAAAATTATCTAATTTTGGTGGGCACCATTAAATTCAGCTTAAAAAAACCAAACAATTTAGTATCCTGAATCATTGCTTTATGTCCGTTGGTCACCGAGATAATGGAGGCGGTAAACACCTCTTACATTGTACCTATGTTATCCTTATGGGAAATAAAAAGGTTCTATATCTCGCTTATTTCACAACATATCATAGTCAAACTTGATTCGTGGCTTGATATAGTTGAGATATATCATACTAGGGCCTATAATCCCCAACTTTCACATTTACGTGTCAGCAAACCTGCATATTCCACTGTTCGTATTATTCTTATGCAGGTGAATATGCAGGTTTGCTGACACGTAAATATGAAAATTGAGGATTATAGGCCCTAATACGATAAATCTCAACTATATCAAGCCAAAAATCAAGTTATACTGAGATATGTTGAGAAATAAGCGAGATATAGAACTTTTTTTATTTCTTATAAGGATAACATAGGTACAATGTAAGAGGTGTTTACCGCCTCCATTATCTCGGTGACCAAAGGACATAAAGCAATGATTCAGGATACTAAATTGTTTGGTTTTTAAGCTGAATTCAATGGTGCCCACCAAAATTAGATAATTTTTATTTTCATACGTTAAAAACTAAAAAAACAAAATTTTGCTCATTTTTAGGGGAAAATCGTGAAAAGATCCTTATTTTTGGCGCCCTATAACTCGGTAACCGTTAGGAGTGCAAAGAAAATGTACCACACCATTTTGTAGCAAATTTAATAAGCTTTATTATGTACATTTAAAGTTCTCACCTCCGACCAACGGTTCTCGAGATTTTTACGAAAAACCAAAAAAAGTACCCTGTTTCCATCAATTGCCACCAGAGCACGCCACATATTTTCCAGGACTTTTGGTATTTTCATCCTTAGGTACTTCTAAATAAGTGTGCAATTTTTCAAAATTAACGGAATTTTTTCCAGGTTGGGCCATTTTTTCAAGTTTTTTGACTGGACTAGTAGGTTAGTTTTGAAAGTAAAACATCCCTATTTGTTGCAGCAGACCTGCATCTTCATCCAATTAATCCCATCATTCCTCAGAATTCTAAACATACTACATATTAAGCTACATTTTCAGGAAATTTAGACCCCCCACCCCAAATGCACATGTTTACTCCATTAAATTTAAAAATAATTTGTATTTTTAATGTAGTATATATTTTATGGAAAATCATGATCAATGAACTCTTACTTTTCAAAATAAAGACAAATAAAATATTCACCTGAAAATTTAAATATAATCATATGTTCAGAGTTTGATTTTCAAAATCCCCAACATTAGGGTAAATGTGATTAATGTAATGGTAAATGTAAGTACCTGGTGGACCGAGCCTTGCTCTGTGTTATTTCATGTTTACCAGTTCATCCAGTTACTATAAAATATCTCAATGGCATAAAATTGATAAATAGAAACCTTTTTATTGCTCCATGGACTCTTCATCCCACTTGCTTATTTTCCCTTGATGGCTGTAGATTCCAAACAGCTGTTATGATTACTTCATCTGTTTACACTTTCCTTGTTTATTTTCGTTGCCATCACGGCAACCCATAAGGCCAATGTTAAAATTTTACAACTTTTAAATTCGATTTATTACGTTAATAGATTTTCTCCGGTCAAGTAATCTGCATAAAGGACGTTTTTGAGTCATAAATTACTTATTTCCAGACTTTGAAGAAAATCCTCGGAGCCGTTTTTGAGATCGTTGTGCAAGCAAGCAAGCAAGCAAGCATACAAGCATACAAGATAACACTGCTCGTATAAGAGTATAGGATTACAATGCAACTTTAAGGGTAATTCCCCTGAAAACAGGGTAATTATACTTTTGTGAGGGTAAAATGAAAAATTATACCAAACAACATACAGGACATATGAAGTTTGAGTTGCCCTAAAAATTCTCAATTTATGTGGGACACTTAAAAATTACTAAAAGAGGCCACTTTATCATTTAATTAATTTTTTAAAGAGTCTTTCTAGTCTTTAAATCACCAAAGATAAAATTAAAACTCCAAAAGTCTTAGACGCCAAGTTTCAAGAAGGAGTTGTGTTCAAAATGTTTGACAAGCTGCCAATTTTGATAGAAACACGTTAGCGACCTAAAACCTCCTCCATTCGCCTATTTTTTTAACTCTTTAAAATTAGGGGTCACTCAGAAGGGGTTTGCCTTTTAAAATTTTGAGTTGCCCCCAAAACACTCAAAATTTTTGGTAGCGTCAAAAAATAATTTGGGTTACAATTATTCCCCAAAGGTTAATTGTTTGCCTTAACAAACAAACAAAATTAAAGAGGGGGACAGCATTTAAAGAGGGGGACAGCAACTGTATATAAAAAAGATAAAAAAATTACTGTGTCAGCGATTTATTGGGGAATAGATTCAAAGCTACAAACGAAAGGATTGTTATATGGTTTTTCATTAAAAACCCTTCGTAATAATAACACTCTAACACACGGTAACTATCTAACAGATATAGGAAAAGTAGTGCAATAGTGGGGCTTCTGGGCCAAAACGCATTAATCAAAAGTGACAGCTACATCCGGTCTGGTGACGTCAGAGGCTGTGACGTGTATGGTGGGCATTTAAAGTTTAAATGCCCGGCTGTGCTGGGTATTTAAACTTTAAATGTCCGGAAATGGGTCAAGGTCAGGTGAGGATGTTTTTAAAAAGATCTTGCATTTTCGGAAGATCCGAAAATGCAAGATATTTTTTTTATTTTACATTAAGGTTGAAAAGTTTGCTCCCAAATTTGAAAAGTAAGTTGTTGTCGGTGGTGAAATTTCTTGCTTATTTTCATTCTTTTTGTTGTTGTTGTAAGTTGGCAAAAATACATTCTTTTCGTTTTGATTGTTTGTTGCATAAAGTTCCAAAGATAAACCGAACCCAGTGGTTATAAGTTGTTTTAGTTCTTCACTAAAAATTTCCAAATCCTTGTAGGTTGTAAGATTGATAGTGTTGTAGTGAATCCCGCGAATGTTGAGAGACATGACTAGAGTTGTTTACTCGACGAGAGGTGTAGCAGGAATGACTATTGCAAAGCCGGTGCTGCGGGTACCTCCGATAGTAGTGGGGCTAGTGGTGGGGGTAGTGGTGGGGATAAAAATTGTAGACGCTTGTTTAATCACTTTGCATTTAATCGTTGCCACAATAGACCGAGTCGATGTTGCAATTCTTCTAGTTTATCCAACCGGTTCTTTTGATATGTTTTGCAACCACATTTACAGTAGCAGAAAGAATTACATTTTGTACAAGCTTTTCCGTCAACTTGATCTTCAGGTATTTTAAAACATTTCTCTTTGCAACAATAAGATAAAAGTGGTACATTATTTCTTTTGGATGACATGTTGGTTGTAGCTTGTCTTAAACAGAACTGAGCCTCTCAACGTTAAGGTTTCGTATTTATATAAAGTATTCGAATAAAACTATCGAATAAAACTATCGATCAAAATAATCGAATAATACCATCGATTAAAAGTTCAAGGTCATCCGTTTGAGTTTAAAAAAAAAAATACAACATATCAGTATATAAAAACATATACTGATATGTTGTTTTTTATCTTTTTATTTAAAACATTTTTTTTTACAATATTTACAATGTTATTTTTGTGCGATGTGCAGAGTAAGTTCCGTAGAGTTGTTTCCGCTCATTCCGTGTGACACCAAATATAATGATCCTGGCTGAATTTCCCGCAGATCTTCATTTTGCAGCAACTGGACGAATCGTTTTGGAAGATATACTTGAAACTTTGGTTCATCACCTGGTGTATATGGTGCATCGGATAAAGATGCGACGACTGCGTCTCCATGCGTTGTATCAACTTTTTTCATTTCATGAACAATATAATGTTTCTGTTCTTTTAATTCTGAACATTTCTTGATAATTAGAGTATTTGATTTTGAATGTAAGTTGAATTGTTCAACTAAACATTGGAGAAACTGTTGTGATGCCATGTTCTTCACTGGAGATGTTGTCTGTTCGGAGTATGGAGTTGGAGTGATACTCGGGGTGTGTTGCTTCATCGTATTTATAACCTTCGTAACCCCCACCACATTCTTCTTTTTCTTGTAAGTAAGCAGCCAAGTGATATGCGTTTTGTAATGCGCATTGAGATTGGTTGTGTTTCGGATCTATTGTAGAAACACAAATATTTCTAACATCACAATGAAAGGTTTTGTCCATTTTTATGCTTAAAACTTCTTTGTTTGTGTACTGTTGTATCCAACTTCTTTTTTCCAATCCTCTGGTGTATATGTGCGTAAATTGTTTACAGAAATGAAACATAATTTTGTGTACATTGTTGTACGGTAGAAAACCTTCAAACCAATGTATATGATGAAAATTGTTTGTTAACCATCTGTTTGTTATTTTAGCTTTTGACTTTAGTGCATGGATAGATTACGGTGCTTCAAATAAAAACGGGTATGCTACTTGTGTGAGCAAATCTAAAATCACCAATTCTTTTATAATAAATCTATCATCGTTTCCGCGAAATGCTTGAAATTCAATTACACAAGGTTTTGCTGCCATTTCTTCATCCAGTCCGCTCATCACGATGTCTGGTGATTAACTGTTTTCCACACCACGGTAGGTTAGATATATAAACCAGGCCGTACAGTTGTAGGCGCGTTGGTGTATGTTTAACGTGGGCACCGTCCCCAGTAGGCCTACCCCACGGTTTATTCTTTTGTTAAACTACATTGTAGTTTTTTTAAACTACCAAAGTTTCTTCTTCTGTATTGTTGTTGTTGGTTTCTTCTTCTGTATTGTTGTTGTTGGTTTCTTCTTCTGTAGCTTCCGTTGCGATTTCAGTAAAAGGTTCAAAGTTTCTCAACTGCCTCCACATTTCCACTTCGTGAGGTATTCTATTAAAAATGGATGTATCTATTGGTCCGTATTGTAAAGTGCTGTCAGGTTGTTTTTCGCATGCATCTACCAGATATTCCTTAATAACAGAGCTTGAAAATACCAATTGTTTCATATACCTAGTGATAGGTGATGTTGCATAGTTTAAAATGTAGAATTCTTCACGTGTTAGTAGAATTTTATTTTCAAATTGTGTCGAGTCTCTAATTCTTACTTGTTGTTGGCCACGATGTTTAATAATGTCAATTTCATTGTCACAATCCAAAAGTCGAATGTTAGTTTTTCTTCCAAAGAAACTGTTGGCTAAATAACATTCAATAAGATGTAGATGTTTTAAAAAGGAATCCCAAGCATTTTCTGAAAATAAAACCATCTTTGTACCATGGCTTAGTATTACTGCGGGAGAGTAGTCTAATGATTTTACCAATCCTATCGACACACTTTTACTCATGCAAGATGAAATAGGATAAAAGATGCGAAGGAAAACTTCAGTTAAAATGTTCGGTGGAATATTTTCTTCAAGTTTTCTTTTCTTTCTTACGTTTGTTTTATTATTTTCCAACTTTTTATTTTGTTTTCCAAACTTTAAAAACTCATCAATTTCTTTTACAACATTTTCTTCAAAATGTTTATCATCATCATTTTCCAATAAAGGTGTTGTTTCGGAAACACCTTGTACAACTGATAAAGAACTCATTTTGTTTATAATGCTGTAGACGATGTTACCCATACAACTGTAGACAGTCAACTAAACAATTTGCGTTCCCGCTCCTGCTTTTATAGCCGAGTGGTGGGGGGTATTTTTTTTCTTTTCATTTTACAACACTGCTTTTACAATACCGGTTAAAGGTGTATATGTAACAATTTTATCATGTAAAATTAAACAATAAGCAGATGTATCTTTGGGTACATTTTGTTCAAATTCCATTTCTATTTTTATATCTACACTGGAAGATTTTACAGATTCATTTTGTTTGGAACAATCAACTACAACAATCGGATAGTTAGATTTAAATTGGTTTGGCGTTAATAAAGGTGTGTTTGTTTTTCCATAATATGAATTTTGGAATCTTGCATACATATCGTACAAAACACTAAACCTGTCTTTTGTAAAGTTTATGTTGAAGTTGTCGTATGGAAAGAATTGCGAGTTTAGAAACACCTTAAAATTTGTAAGTTTGCAATGATCAAATTCACCAGCATGTTTAGTTATTTCATTTCTTCTTTTTGTTTGTAATCCAAATATTACATATCTTGCCTTTTCCAAATGAGTAGAAGTTTTTACAGTCCATGTATGACGTTGTGTTTCCGGTAAAACCGGATATTCATGAAACTCCCAACTTCTAAATGGTATTAGGATATCACGATCTGATTTTAAAGTTCTCAATAATGAAATTCTATTCTGATCGTTTAACCGTACATGCGGTACTCTCCAAACAATCTTGTCTAATTGCATTTTCCATTCTAAAGTAGCTTCCGTTGTTCCATCAGTTGCTTGAATAATATCTTTGTCGTTTGATGATCTTAACAAAACTAATTCTTGTTTTACGTTTATTATTATTTTTCGGTAATCTTCGGCAAAGCCTAAAAGTAATCTTAAAGGAATGTAAAAGTCAAAATTGTCTGAAGTGTTTGGAGTGATTGTACTGGAATCGGGTGCTACCCATCCTGCGGCGGCCAGCATATTTTTTTCACTCGGTGTTAAAGATGCTAATCCTTTTAATGTACTTGTAATTCCCACCTTTTTTGTTGAATCTACTGTAACTCCGGAAATTTCATATCTTATTTCATCAAACAAATATGCCATGGGGTTATTTATGAACGGAACAGTACTTGCAGTGGTTCCATCCCTTTTTGTTACTCTTCCTTCGATATATAAATAACTTTCACATGGAAGTGTATAAATATCTTGTTGTTGTATGGGAATTCTAATTTCATCATTATTGTTTAATTTTGACGAAGCGTAAGGGTTGTGCGTATGATATTCCTTTTCCCATAAGGTTTCGTCGAATGTCGGACCCTGCGCTATATCCAATATTTCCATTATTAATAAGTTTTAATCCAATTTCTTCTAGAAAACGAATGTTATCACTTGTTAATCCTTCTATAGCTGACGTGCTACTGACTTGTTTACCAGTCAGCTCTTTCTTTTTAAATGATAACCCCATTGTTATACGGTTGATTTTATATGTATTCGTATAGTTATAGGTTCGTCTCTAAAATCAATATGATTTCCGTCTTGATCTAGTATGTTCACCACAATGTCTGAAATAAAACTGGTGTTTAATGGTAGGTACACCAAGTTTTGTGGCTTTTCCACAATTTTAAAACCCGGAGCGACTGTTGGATAGAATGTGTGCAATATATGAGTATTTTCACCATCTCTATAAGAACCATGTATAATATTACATGTAACATCTATACTGTTAACTTTCATTATTGTCACAGTTCTAGTACCTGAATGGTTAATATTAGGTTCTAAAATTTTTGTTGTTTTAGGAAATCCTAATAAACTACCAATTGAATGTTCTTTGCTAAAATCTATATAATATTTAGATTTAATTTCAGCTTTCATAGTATTGTTATTTCCTTTTATTGTTATATTATCTTTTCCCATATGATTTTGTATCGCTTCATTTATATCATCAATTTCATATGCTCCAGTGGGTAAACTAAATACTTGTATATCTGAATATTTGTTTGTATTTTTATCTTTTGTTTTGTAATAATGTATTTTGTCATTAACATTTTCAGTAACGTTGGGAATAGAATTATAAGTTGTTATATCTAATAATGCGGCTTCCCATAATTTATCTTTTTCCAAACGTAACGCAGGGAAAAGAACACTTCGCAAAGTAGATGAAGTTCCAGTTAATGATACTGTATAGGAAGACATCTTAAAGTTGACTAACGCTTTTTGTTAAAAAATCTAAACATAAATGTCCACAGATTACCGTATCATCAGGTTGCTCTCTTTTATAATTGTATAGTACATTTTTAGCTGTTTTAAAGTAATATTGTAGTTCTTTTGGTGGTGGGAGATTACCAAAACTATCAAAGTAGTAAATAGTTGATCCTAGTTTCTTATAACATACCCAATGAGTGCCTGATCCTTTACTATTATCTAAATTTACTATTCCGGTTTCATTTTTCCAAATTTTAACAGGTAATGCATCTTTCATAAATACTCCTCTAAAAAATGGAATTTTTAAACAAGAAACATAAGTAATTAATTCTTTATCTGTTAATTCTTTATTTGGAATTAATAATTGTTTTTTTCTGTTTAATACACACGATACGGTCTTAGGTATAATCCTCCTCCTTTTTTTATCATTGACCATATTGGTTGTTTCTTTTTATTTTTACCTGCGGTGGATCGTCGTTTTCTTCTTATATTTCCTCCACGTTTCTTTGCAGGTTTTCTCCTCCTTTTTCCACCTCCTTTCTTCTTTCCACCTCCAAACATCGTTTTACCCTTCATTGCTGCTGATACCGCTAAAGCTGCTGCTTTTTCACCGATACTAGCGTCACTGGATGTTACTCTTTGCCAAGCTTTTTCAGCAAGTGCTCTATCCGCTATTGATCTATTTTTAGTATCTGCAAACTTTGAATATGCTATATCGTGTTGTTTGCAGGCTTGATCAAGTTTATTTATTCCAAGATCTCCTCTAGCAAGTCTTTTTTTCAATTTTGTTCCTGGACCACAATATTGATAACCTCCTGGTAAATGTAGTTCTACAGGTAATAAATCGATAGCTTTGTTAACTATAGCTCCAACCGGCTTAGTAATAAGAGAAAGTGCTGTTGATGCTATTCCTCTTCCTCTCTTTATAACGTGTCGATTATGACTGATGCGTTGAACTTTCAACATGGTTTTTTATAGTGAAAGGAAATGCCAATACTTGTTTATTTTATAAATTCTTTATAATGAATGATGCACTTATCCTTTGACATTGTTTATTTATAATAAACATGTATTTTGTTTATGGGTAATAAACCCAGTCTTTACCCAGTCTTTTGGTAGGATTGTATCCTTTTTATCAACATCAACTTGAGCAAATCTTAAATTTCCAGTTTTCATATTTAAAAAATATTTTTCTATAACATTTTTCTTAACCCAATGTAGTTTTTGATCAGCTTTTATGGGCTTTATCGTATTATAAACATCATATAACACTACACTTAAGAGTCTTATAATGTAATTTACATTAACAGCATCAACAATATCAATAGGGTCATCTAAGCTAGTCAATCGCAAGTTTTGACAATGAAAAAACTTTTTGTGTTTTTCTGTTCTTAAGCATCTTTCACGCCATTCTTTTACTCTAACTGCATCACTGTCATTTACTCCCATTCCAACATTAAATAGTGGTCTTTCTTTACAATCAAAGCCTTGTTGACCAAGTCTTGATGAAATTTCTTTTAATGCAGGAACTTGTCCAATTGTTGCTACATCAACATCATTCAACCCTTCTTTAACATTAGTAATTATTTTTGCATCCGCATCCCATTTGTTATTGTTTAATTTCATTATTTGACTTATTGTAGCTGCATCTGATTTTGCAGTTCCCTCCTTAACGTTAGTTAACACTTTATTTTTGCAATCAATTGACTTAATATCATGTGTAATACAATGATCTGTAACATATTGAAGGTTTACCGCATCTTTCATATCTTTAGGGTCTCCAATATCGTGTATTACAAAGTTGTAAAAGGAAAATTTATCTGTTTTTTCAGGTATGACTGAATGTAAATACTTTTTGGTAACTGAATCTTGATCATTAACAGGATCTGCTATATTGGCTATTCTAAGATCTTTTGCATCATATGCTTTATTATTACTTTTAGGATCATATCTTAAGGTTTGGTTTATGTACCACATTAAATATTCTTTATTTACCGAATCATTCTTATCTATTGGTTTTGGAAGATTTGCAATTCTATAAAAATTAGCGTTATACACTTCATTTTGAAGCTTTAAGCTAGGTAATGTTTCACTTTTTAAAGTTTTGAAATTTACTGCATCATTATCATCTTTTGGATCATTTACAAACTTTAAACGTTTGTTACTTATATCATAATCTCCATCGGATGTTAGTGGTAAACCACCTCTTTTTCCATAAGATCCTGATTTGCTTCCAGTTTCGGAATACCGTCCAAACTTATCCACACTCATGGTTATACTGAATGTTTAATCGGTTATGCTTGTATTCTATATACTCATATTTTTATGCAATTACTCCTCGATTTCGCAATTCGCCGACCAAAGCTACCCATTCGTTTTCTAAACCGCTATGTCCGGCTTGTTTTGCTTCATATATCAACTTCATTCTATCAACCAATTTGTTTATATCGTTGTAGTATATTATATTAGTATCATACAAGTTTTTCAATAATCCTTTTCCTGATAAACTTGATTGATTTGTTTTTCTCCTTTTATGTAAAATATTTATTTCAGCAGAAGATAATGATTTTCTTTTTATGGGTGCCCTTCTTTTTGGTGGGAAAAGTTTAGCAATAATAGTTTTATATTTTTCTGATTTATTTCTATAAACATTGAAATTTTTAGAATAATTTTTCTTATGCGCATTTGTATCCTCCAATATTTGTTTAAAAATGTTTAAATCCTTTTTAGTATATTTATTAGGTTTCGGTTTAAAAATAAGTTCAAACAATCCTTTTGTACCTTTGTATTGTTTATTATTTATAATAATATTGTCATGTTCGTCTACATCAAGCTTGCTATCTCCAATCATTAGGCCATTTTCTTCTATTCTAGCACCAAAAGTATGATACTTTCGAGTTGGTTGTGCAGAATGTAACATTTTTAATACAAATTGTCTTGCAAGCGGCCCTTTATACGCAATATCCGAGCCCAATTTGCTCAAGTTGGATGGATTAATAGGCTCTTCTTCTTCTTGTTGTTCTTCGCTTGTAGAAAGACCTTCTTTTTCTGTTAAAACATCCGTTTCTTCACCTAGTTCGCTTTCTTCTTCAGTTGTTTCTCCTTGTTGCGTAAAACTTGTATCACCTTCATATTCTTCTTTTTGTTCAAATTTTGAAATGGGTAAAATAGCATCTCCGGAAAAATTAAATGTTGAAGGTGTAACATTTTGCCCCAATTGTTTTAATGGCTCAGTAATAGGTTTAAATGTTGATTCCAGAAATTTCTCTCTTTCACTTATTCCTAATCTTAACGCTCTGTTTTTATGTCTAATAGAATCACTAAGTGATTTTATTTCTTTTAATAGCTTTTCCTGATTAACCATGTTTACACCATGGAGACTTGGACGATAATGTTGTTAATTAATGTATTAAAACAAATTTATCAAAACCTATGCGGTAACGACCATCTGTTATAGCTTTATCTTTCATAATTACCAAAAATCCATATTTTTCCGCCCAAGCCTTTCCACGAAGCTCTTTGAATTTATCAAATGACATATCAGCATTTACATGATCGTTGTATATATGTTTTAGGTTTGTATCGTCTTGTTTGAATAAAACTAAAATATTTGCATTGTCTCTAATTAGTTGTTTTGGAATTTTGCTATATGTTTGTCCGATATATATGCTATCAATATTATTATGTCTTCCCATGGCAAAATAGTTTCTAATAGTATCATGATTTTCACTAGATACATCATCAAATACAAATACAGAATACGGCTTAGCCTGGTCTGGTTGCATAACACTGTCACTAGCATTAAATTTGTAATAGTTAACATCAGGCACATCAGTCAGGATCTTTTCCAACAATTGATACTTTGGTTGATGTAAGGACTTTGAAAAAATATATAGGTTATTAAATCGCAATCCTTTTGTGTTTGTAATTAAGTTAAACACAACGTTAGTTTTGCCACAGTTTGAAGGACCGCTTACTATACATCGTACAGTGTTTGGAAATAAACTGCCGTGTTTACCATTGTTGATTTTAACGTTATCTACAGTTAAATCATCAATGTTATTAATATTAAATTTATCTTTATGGTGAACAATCTCCATCTTATTCAAAGGCTGAAGAATAAATAAGTTGATTTATAACTAAATCAAATCTTTTATAGGTATCCACGAATCTTCAGTTTTGTCAAACCCCAACCAACGTACTTTAACTTGGTCTTTTTTCCTTTGCAACACCTTTTCAACAAGATAGACATCACCTACTGTTGACTTTAACAATTCATGTCCGTAAAAACCGCCTTGTAACAAATTTCCTTTGTTATCTTTTAAAATATAAGTTTCCGGTACAGTAGGTTGTACTTTATACACTGTAAAAACTTCGTTTGTCCAATTGGGCAGGTATTTCTTAGTAAACACTCCTTTGTATTTACTAATTCGAACTTTATCATTTACCTTAAATTTTCTTGGTTTTTTTTGTTCCGCTTTTGGCTGTGTATTCTTTTTAATTCGTTGTAAAACTAGTTTAGCGTTTTTCTTATTCACTTTGTTAGGTGCCATACCGATAGTTCTATGAAACTTGTTGTTGTAATCGCTTATTAATTTTGGTAAGATATCAACCCATACGTAAGAACCTCTTTTCGAAAACATTTTATACATTGCACCTTTTAAGGTTCTATTAAATCTTTCAATTATAGCTGCCTTTTTCTCAGAATTTGTAGAATAATGATTTATCTTATATTTTTTCATTAACAATGCAAAAGGTTTATTAAAAAATTCTTTCCCATCATCAGTTTGTAAATGTTTAATTTTATTTTTATCTCTTTTTATAGCTACTTCCATAGCTTTTGTTATGCTGTTACCGGTTTTGTCTTTTAATGGCAAAGCATCTGCAACTTTAGTAAAACAATTAATAATCGTAAGTATGTATCTAAATCCTTTATTTATTTTACTATGCGGTTGCATTTCAATTAAATCTGCTTGATATAAATCATTTATTCCTTTTACAACAGTATTTCTTCGTGGAAACTTTATTCTTGCAGGTTTATGAAGTTCATTAACAATCTTTTCCTTTAACTCTGTCATGATGTTTTTACTAACAAAGTCAAGTTAGTATTGAGTGTTTCTTTTTCTGCATCCGCTTTTATAGGTCAAGGTCATTTCAACATATTTTTAAAAAAGGGAAAATCACAGCGAGCATGCTGTGATTTCCCCTTTTTTTCTTTTTTCTTTTTTTCTTTTTTTTCTTTTTTTTCTTTTTACTCATTGATAGGATTGAGAGAATAGTGGCCGAATGGTAGAGTGTGAATTTTGTCTGGAAGAATGTGTCGTTTGTCATCATTGGAGCAGAGTGCTTTTTTTACTTCTGTTACGCTGTACAGGTGATGGTTGAAACTTCTGATGGTGTTGAATTTTGCAGTTATAGTCGTTTCTTCAAATAAGCATTGCTTGTAGTGTTCGAAATTTACATTCTTCTTAAGATACAAACTTTTTACACCCTTAGCTTTTTTAATTACATTGTTTTCTTCTTTATGCAATTGTAGTGAATACAATTTTGACATTAGTGCAATAAGTTCTTTTAGTAAAATTCAATTTGCTTCGTCTTTAAATTTTCCAAGTTTCTTTTTGTTCCGATCATTGTCATAATTTAAATGATCTTTTGGATAGTCACTAAAATCAAATTCATTTTTGTGAACAAATGTTCGAAGATCCAAATACATATCTTCAGTAAGAATCCAGTAGATGAAAGCGTCCGTGTCCATGTAGGCGATTCCGATGTTATCTCTACCGTAGAAGGCAACCATTTTGTTGTAGTGGAAATCATACATATGGGTTTTGGAAATATCCAAGATTGACATTCCAACGTACAACGGACGATCCATTTTCACGCTTGTCTTCTTCATAGATTATACTGATTTTTATACCAAAATATTTATCCCCAAAATTAAAGATTATTATATATGTATATTCTTACCTTTAATTAGATGTCAGGTTGTTCAGTTTTGTTGTGTTGGCATCATATAGGTCAAGTTGACTAAATTATTGAAAAATCAATTGCTAACCGTCTTTATTCTCATTCTTAAAAGGGGCAGCACGAAGCAATAAGTAAATTAAATTACCACTCGTGAAATGTAAGTAAAATTAGAAAAGATTCTTATTGTATTCAACCTTGTTCTTAATTGTAAAATCTGTGTAAATGAAAATTGAATGTAGCCATGTTAAAATAATATGATTCAAAAGATTTATTGTATTTAAGATTTTATATTTGCAAATTGTAATAATTCATGTTAAAACCATTCTCATTGTCTTAACGTATCCATTCCTGATTGTTAAGTTTTTGTTGTATTTCAATTTATTTTAAATATTAAACTTCATTTACCTATTATTATTTCATTTGCTTGTTTGCAGACGAGTTCGTGTAATTATTAAAATGGTGCAGTGCTGAAAGTCCCCGTCTGAGAGTAAGATCCTAGGTTATTTGTGAATAAGCAGATCATTGTGTAAATGCCAAGTCAATAAAGATTAAGTTACTGTGTCATATCAACTATCACTCTAACTTTTACTCCTACTTCAAATAAAATTTATAAAATCTGTACGCCAAATTGGCCACTAAAGGCGTATAGAAATTTTGCGCAACTCTGCTGGGTTTGAAACAAAATTTTTCATGGAGTGAAAAGTTATGAAATTTAGTACAGAAATGAGGAATTACTAAGTTTATACTAAGTTATTAGGCCTATAGCTAGGATTTCAATCAAAGAAGTCATCATGCCTAAGTACAACCTAAACTACTTAAATAAGGAAGAACTTACTTATGAACTTTTAGCTAGAGGTCATCAAGTGACTAATGAAAATGTAGATTCATTAAGAAAAGTCCTAAGAGCCAATCTCGATCAAAGTATTGATATAACACATCTAAATAAGAAATTAAGTTTAGTTGAACAATTTAACAAAATTCAAGCTAAGATTGATAACATTCAGTTAGTATTAGATCAAGCTAGTGAAGAGGAAAAGGCTACTGCAGCCCAAATAGCTAAGCTAAATGCTAAAATAAGTCATGTTAGCTTAAGAATCTCTCATCTTAGTAAATTTCAGCTTGATAGTGTGTATAAGAACATCTTAACTAAACTAACTGGGCAATTAGATACCTTTATTGCTAAGTTCCAAACTCTGAAGGATCAAATCAGTGAAGAAGATCTTAACTCATATGAGGAAAAACTAAATCAATCTTTAATAGAAGATGAGGAACTAAATTTAGAGGTTGAACGACCCACCCAGGTAAAACCAACAACTTCAACACCAACTAAGGAGGGGGAGCTTCAAAAACTTAAAGAGGTAGGCCTAGACCAAACAGTACAGAGAGCATCGACCTCGAATGTTCCTGAGCAAGAAATGGGTAAGCTAGCTTTTAATGTGCCTACTACTAGAGTAGAAAAGTCCATAGTATTCAGTAAATTGACCAATCCTATTGAAACCTATTTGAATAAATTTCCTATGTGCAATGGACATGATGTTGAATCACTATTGAAATGGTTAAGAAATTTAGTAGAAATCCAAAACCAAACCACCCTGAGTTCAAATGAAATATTTCAACTTTTGCCTAGTTATGCCACAGCACCTCTTCTCTCTAAAATATTAGAGCATAAGATGACTGATCAATCATTAGAAAATTTGCATCAAGACATTCTGGATACCTTCATACCCATTATCTTAAGAGAAAAAATTAAGCAGGATTTTATTTTCCGACCTCAAAATCCTTTGGAACCTTTGTCAATCTATGTAAATGAAATTAAAACATATCACCAAGTACTAAAAAGCTCTCTAAGTGAAATGGAATTGGTTTCCTTCATTAAAAGTGGAATCCATCCTTCAGTAAGAAATAGGCTAGTTTTTCAACCTAACCCACAGTCTTTCAAAGATCTAGATAAGCTAGCTGTTGAAATTAACAATGTGCAATATAATGATTATGTCAGGGAAAATTTTCAGCATAGAACAGGACCTAATTTCTCTTGGCCAAATGAAGGTAAACCACAATTTAACCCTCAAAGAAATTTTCAGCAGTCAAAATCGCCACCGGTCAGTAACCAAGATAAGATCTGTTATAATTGTCAAAGGAAAGGGCATATCGCTAAACATTGTTTCCGCAAGCCAAAAAACGCGTAAACTTGGGGAATATGGCCTATTCTCAAGATAAGTTATTAGCAGCTGAGTCATATTCTCCAGAGAAAACACACCCAAACAAACCTAAACCTAATACAAAACCAACACAAAACATGCAATTTAAAGGAGAACTAAGAAAATTGATAAGAACTTGGAATAAATTTAAGAAGCCAAACAACATGAAAATAAATGGAAAAATATATGAAAATTTACCATGCATTGAAGTAATATTAACTAAAGGGATTTCTACATTATCTCTCCTAGACACTGGAGCCAGTAAAAATTTTATTAGCAAAACACTTTTTGATAAGTTGCATAAACTTGAGCTGATAAAGAAAGTTAACGATTGGTCTGGCACTATTTTAGCAGCAAATGATAGCGAAATTGATATAGCTAAGGAGTGTGAAATCAAGATCAAAATTGGTAAATTCACTTGGTTTGAGAAGTTTTTAGTAATGAAACAAGATCATTACAATATGATTTTAGGAACTCCATTTATGCAGAAGAACGGTCTAAATATAAATTTACAGGATAAATTTTGTTTCTTCAAATTTCAGCCAGATAACAAGATCCCTATATTGCTACAAGAAAATCTTTCCTTAAATATAATTCATGTAGGAATTCCTGACATGAAAGAAGAAATAGAAAATCTAATCAATCAATATCCAAATGTATTCACAGATCGAATAGGTGAGGCTTTAGATCTTCAAATTGAATTAAAAGTAACTGATGATAAACCAGTATGCATCCGTCCCTACTTCCTAAGTCCACCGGCAGTTGCTAAAATGAAGAAGATTATCGATGAGTGGCTTGCTGAAGATATAATTGAAGTTTCTACAAGTCCTTATAGTAGTCCCGCCTTCTTAACAAACAAAGATCGACTTGTGATAAATTACACCGAACTTAACAAGAAACTCGTCAAGATGAATTACCCTCTAGGCGATCTTCAAAACTTGCATCAACATCTACGGGATGGAAAATATTTTTCTGTGATTGATCTGAATAAAGCTTTCCTACAGTGTCCAATTACTGAAAATTCTCGTGACATAACTGCATTCAGTACAATATTTGGCAAGTATAGGATGAAAAGGGTACCATTCGGTTTACAAATTGGAAGCTCAGTTTTGTCTTGTTATATGGACAAGGTTTTCCAAGATATAAAATTCAAATATGTCATAAATTTCTGCGATGACATTATTGTCTACAGCCCCGATAAGCGTACACATTTAGAACACCTTAAGGAGGTCATAGAGAGATTATCAAAGCATAAACTCACTGTCAATGTAAATAAAGCTAAATTCTTCTGCCAAGAAATAAGCTTCCTAGGTCATATTATCAAGAATAATACAGTTACCATTGACCCTGATCGTACTGTTGTCGTGAGGAATTTTCCAGTGCCGAAAAATGTTAAGCAAGTCAAACAATTTACCGGCATGTGTTCATACTGGCTTAGATACATTCCTAATTATGCAGAGATATGCCGTCCTTTAAATGCCCTGAAGAAGAAATTTGTAAAATTTAATTGGACCCAAGAATGTCAAGAAGCATTTGAAATCTTAAAGAAGAAAATTTCCAACCCTCCAATTCTGCAGATTGCTGATTTTAATAAGCCATTTACCCTCCAAACTGACGCATCTCAAAATTCAGCCGCAGGTGTTCTTTTACAGTCAAACGACAAAGGAGATTTACTGCCTATTGCCTACTATTCCAAGCTATTTACTCCGGCAGAACTCAAGTATAGCACATACGAGAAAGAAGCTTATGCTGCAATACTTTGTATGGAAAAATGGCGAGAATTCTTAGAAATTCGTCCTTTCAAATTGATTACTGACAATCAGGCCTTAAGTTTTGTCCTTAATTCCAAAAGAAAATTAGGTCGGTTATCAAGGTGGATTGAGAGACTTATAGACTTGGACTATACTGTGGAACACCGGCCAGGAACCGAAAATATTATCGCTGACGTTTTATCGAGAATGTATGACGAAAATGGCAGTAATACATTGGAAGCTGAAGAAAATAAAGAAGTGAATACCATGCAAGAAACTATTAACACCATGCGAAGGAAGAAATTCGAAGAAACTGCAAAAAATGTAAACATAACCAAGAAATCTAAAACACAAAAAGAAAATTTAAGATTAGCTAATTTAATAAATGAACTGCCTTTAGCCTTTACTGATCTACAGCGTCATCAACAGGAAGACGAAGAATGTAAGAAGATAATAGACAGTATCGCTAGTAAAACAAATCAAGAATGTTTTTTTATGAAGAACAATGTTTTGATGTATCAGAGACAAAAAGGAAAAGCTAGAATTTATCTGCCTAAGAAGCTAGTTAATTTAGTGTTCTCATTTTTTCATAATACGGTATTCGGTGGCCATTTCGGTATTTACAGAACGCAGGGAAGAGTAAATGAATACTTCTATCATCCTGAATTAGACCAAGCAATGAAGCAAAAAGTGAAAGAATGTAAAATATGTTGCATGAGCAAAAGTTCTCAAGTGAAATATGAAGGCAAATTAATTTCGATCCCAATTGAACAAGCAATGAATACAATCTTCATTGATCTTCTTGGACCACTCCCTAGATCAAAGGCGACAAACTCAAAGGTCGGCAATAAACATTTATTTATTGCTGTAGATGGATTTACGAGATTTGTTTGGATATACGCCTTGCGTGAAGCAAATTCTAGGCTGATAATAGAAAAATTGCAGCAGATATTTGCTAATTTTTCCACTCCTCGCATCATTGTATCAGATAACGCCAGTTATTTTACCTCCAAAGAATTTAAAAGCTATTTGTTTAAGAATTATATCTCCCACAGGCGAATTGCAGCTTATCGAGCAAACGGCAATAGATCTGAGAGATTTTTAAGGGACATTACAACTTTATTACGGTGTTTCTATCATGAAAAACAAACCTCCTGGGACGAAGATCTTAATTTGATTCAGATAAGCCTCAACACAGCGAAAAATTCAAGCACCAAATGTTCCGCCTTTGAAATGATGTTCAATCATCCTCCAAATAACGCTTTATCTAATTTATGGAACATCCAAGACTTTGTTTCCGAAAAATTAAGTGAAGAGGAGAAGAAGAGCAACTTGAAGAATGCCATAAATAACGCAAGAAAGAGTGTATTACGAAATAGAAGACGGAAGAAATACAATGATTACAGAAGCAAACCGCCTTTCAAGATCAATGACTTAGTATACATCAAGACACATTTTCTGAGTAATAAACTGAAGAATTTTTCGAAGAAATTAGCTGTCAAGTATGCAGGTCCATTTAGAATATTATACTTCATCACAGACGTCACAGTTCTAGTACAAAGCGTTTCAGACATCAGTGACGTGAGAAAATTGCACATTGCAGACTTGAAACCAGCAACTAATCAGAGAAATGGTTAAAGGAAATAACTATGTATGTATTGTATAAGATATTTTAGTATTAAAATCAAGTCAGCATTCCAGTTAGATAATATACACTGAACTTGAATATATTTTTAATTTGTAAGGAAATGTTATATTTTTATTTTTGCTTGGACTCAGTAAAGTAATTCAAAAAGTGATTTATTAAAAAAAAAAAACAGAAAACGATTTATTTAAATATAATTTGGGATATGAAAATGTATTGTACTGTGTTATGTTAGTTTAAGAATGTTTAAGAATTTAGCGGGAAGAATTTAAATATTAAATTAAATTTGTAAAATTTGTTAGTTATTTTAAAATAGAATTATTTTTCCAGAAATATTAGCGAATGAATTGTATGTTTGAGTATGATTCTGAGAGTGTATAGGAAGCGAAAGTTAGCATGAATGAGTTTGCAAGTTGCGTGAATGTTTGTTTGAAAGGATACGTCGTTTTCACACTTCACACTTTACACTACATATCACACTATCACACTGTAACACCCGCGGGACACAACACACGACATAACACACGACACAACACACGACACAACACACGACACAACATACGACACGACACGCTACACGACACACTACACAATACGTATACACGGCACACAACGACATGCACTACTACTCTACAAGTCTCAACTACGACTGATCCAGGATGAATATTTTTGGAAAGCCCTTCTGGCGAACAAGGTTTGGAATTTCCTGTTTGGCGATAAGAAAGGCCGTTTTGAACGGGTTTCACTATCTCTGTCTCTCTCTTGTTTACTTATTCTCCCAGCTAAAAATTATTGAAAGCAAATTTGTATTTAAATAATTTATTAGAGTAATTATATTTTTTTTCTTAAAAAGAATTATTGAAATGTAAATATTTTAAAATTAAATGTTTCATTAATCATGTTTGCTTTGTAGTAAAATGGAAAGAAATTTGTTTGCTGTAAGGTGCTGCTATACAGTGTTGATTGAATGCACTACTTGCTCAAATTGTATTGTTGAAAACATTGTTTATTCACCATCAGTGCAGCCAACTTAAAATGAAAAGTAAATTTAATTTGCTTTAAGGAAAATTTTTATTTAGAGTTAAATATTTTGTTTTAGCTGCGGGGAAAATTTATACTGATTTTTATACCAAAATATTTATCCCCAAAATTAAAGGTTATTATATATGTATATTCTTACCTTTAATTAGATGTCAGGTTGTTCAGTTTTGTTGTGTTGGCATCATATAGGTCAAGTTGACTAAATTATTGAAAAATCAATTGCTAACCGTCTTTATTCTCATTCTTAAAAGGGGCAGCACGAAGCAATAAGTAAATTAAATTACCACTCGTGAAATGTAAGTAAAATTAGAAAAGATTCTTATTGTATTCAACCTTGTTCTTAATTGTAAAATCTGTGTAAATGAAAATTGAATGTAGCCATGTTAAAATAATATGATTCAAAAGATTTATTGTATTTAAGATTTTATATTTGCAAATTGTAATAATTCATGTTAAAACCATTCTCATTGTCTTAACGTATCCATTCCTGATTGTTAAGTTTTTGTTGTATTTCAATTTATTTTAAATATTAAACTTCATTTACCTATTATTATTTCATTTGCTTGTTTGCAGACGAGTTCGTGTAATTATTAAAATGGTGCAGTGCTGAAAGTCCCCGTCTGAGAGTAAGATCCTAGGTTATTTGTGAATAAGCAGATCATTGTGTAAATGCCAAGTCAATAAAGATTAAGTTACTGTGTCATATCAACTATCACTCTAACTTTTACTCCTACTTCAAATAAAATTTATAAAATCTGTACGCCAAATTGGCCACTAAAGGCGTATAAGATACTGCTACAAGGTTTTCATTGATGATAACGGATGTTCCAAAGTTTGGTTTTTGTACAAGTTTTTCTAGTTTTATAGGATCTGTAATTAATTTAACATTTTTGTGTTTTCTTTTGTTTTCCAATGTTTTTCCAAATATCGCATTATTCATTAATTTAAAAAAATCCTTTTGAAATGTTGATGTTGCAGCTGCTCTTCTTCTGGTGTTTGAATCAATGTACGGTTTTAACCAGCATGATTGGGAAAATTTTAAAACTCTATGAATTTTGGTTATACGTAAACCCAATTGGAGTGCTTGTTGAACAACCCAAAAGTGAGCTACGTATCTTTGTTTATTTTCAAGAGTCATCATTAATTTTGGATGTTTGCCAATTGGTGAAACTTGTGTTTTTGCAAGGAGCGGAAGATCGTAATGAAGATCGTGCAAGTGTTCTGGATATTCAAAGTCACAGTCCAATATGTATCCGGTGTCTCCGTCTTTTGAAATTTGTGTAATATCACCAATAGAGTCTGGATTAACCCATTCAAAGTTTCCAAAAGGAAGTGGATTAGACATGGCCCATCCGTATAAATTGTTGGCATCGAAATATCCTAAGAACACTGATGGTTTTTCTTTATCGTAGTTTGGAAGATATTTGTTGTTAGCTTTAACATGTCTAGTAACACTTTGGGTCAATCCACCTCTAACGCCCGATTCGATCATCAACACCATGTCAATATCGGTTAATAATTGAAGGTTGCACTTTGTTTCTTTTAGCATAGCTTGCCAAGCTAGTCCTGGAGAAGTATAAGAATGAAGAGGGTCTAATCCGTAGGCTTCAAAGCAAGTGTTTCTAAATTCTTCCATCACATCGCAGAGAAGGGTCACATCAAGTTTTACATAAAAGTCAGAATAATCTCCCAGAGTGTTCATTTCCAATTCGTCCCAAACTCTGCATGCGTGTTGATAGTCTTCAGGTGAAATGTCCGAATCGGTAAGTTTACTTTTAAATGCTTCTGGTGGAGGAAGTGATGTTTCTTGAAATTTATGTAGTCCATCGATGTAATCATACGGGAAAACTCCTTTCCGAAGAACCAAATCCATTTTTTCTGCAGGTACAATTTTGCTTGTTTCTATTAAATTTTCTCTTCTTAAATTTTCAGAAAGTTTCATTAGACTGGAAGGCATAAATCTAAATGAATCAACAAATCTAAGTTTAATTTTGCCCACCTTTTTTGAAAAGCTTATAAAGTTTTCCATAGTTTGTGCCAAAACATCTATTTCACCGTTGTCTCTTGCTAATTCGGGAATGATAAAATGTCCATCGTATCCACTAAGATTGTGAAAAACCACAGGAATAAAAGATGGTAGTTTGTAGTTGATGTTACATCCGTTGCAAGCTGCACCTCTGTAGGCTCCTGTCAGATGGTCATGGTCGCGAACTTTAACTTTAGTTTCTGTAAATTGATTGTTACACAAATAGCATGTTGTTGCTGAATCATAAAGATGAAGTTCTTCCGGCGTCATAGGTGACATAGGAACCACATTGCTATACATTGCTTCCACTTTCCCGGCGATGTTGTATAAATCATCAACAAAGTATCGAGCTGCTTCTTCTCCACGATAGATCTTCGGTGTAGATGTCAAACCATATTCTTGAAGATGTTCTTCAGACAGAGTGGATTTTACTATTAAACAGTAGCTGTTTGGTTTGTGAAGTTGATACTTTGTTCTGCTGGTATTTTCCTCTCCTTCTTCTTGTTCAAGTGGAAGCAATGAAGATTCAAAATCTGCATACACTACAACGGGAATTATGTATTGTTGGATAACTTTGTCAAATTTTACTTGAGATCTTCTAGGGTGTGGTAATTTAATTCTTACTTCATAGTTTCCACTGCATAGTCTTTGATGTTCCGTCAGCCATTCTGAACCTCCTCTTCTCAAAGGTTTGTTTACAAAACAGAAACATCTTTTACAAGTGGTTTTTCCTTCTTTACGTTTTGATAACTGTTTGCAAACTAGAGCTTCAAAATCTTTAATATATACATAATGTGAAATATCACCTTTTGTTATTAATAATAAATCAGTATGATCTCTGCGTTCGGTAGGTGTTATACGTAAGGGGTAAACATTGTTGGATGAATCCAAGCCAAAGATGTTTACAGATGCAAAAGGATTTTTCTTTTCAAATTTTGATATGTCTTGAATTGAAACAGGGTAACTCATGCCTTGAAAATTATAGTTATGGTAAACCTCATTGTATGCTCTACTCGGTCGTTCCGCATGATTTCTTATATATTTTGCAAGCATTGCATACTTGAAACATTCAGCATCTTTATTTTGAACATTAATACAGGAATTGGTGTCTTGAATTTTCTTTGGCAATTCAATATGACTACTACCTCTCATTCCATATCCATGTTTATGAACTCTTACATCTAAGCTTGTTATACTTAACAAACTCCATCCAGAACCTCTTCCTTCATGTTCTTGTAATTTTGTTAAAAGTTCTTCAAAACAATCATCCACAATTGAGCTTATATCTGATGCAAACATGATGGTTTTGTTTTTAGTTAAAAATCCTCTTGGTGATGTTTCATTCTGAACATTTGTAAATACTGTATCTAATAATATTCCAAACTTTATAAAATTTAATCTTCTTAGTTCATTGTTTAATGTTTCTGTTACTAATGTTTTTGCTTTTGAAATAAACTGTGCAAGTTGCAATTGAGCATTGTCAATCTTAAAATGAGTTACTACACTACCTGGTAAGGCTCGGGCGTATAATTCCACATCCAAAGATGGTCCGGGTGCGTATTGAATAACACTTGATCTTGAATTTAGTTGTTGTTGTACGGTAGCCAGTATTTGATCTAAATCTTCCAAATATTCTTCTTCTGCATTGTTATTTGTTTCTTGGTTTGTTTCTTGGTTTGTTTCTTGGTTTGTTTCATTGTTATGGTAAACTTCTTTGTGTATTTGTAGTAAAATTTCATCTTCAAAAGATTCTTCGCAACTAATGCAGTAATACATGACGTAGGTGTGCTCTCCACAAAAGTTGCCGTAGTAATGAAAACCACTCTAAAACTCCCCCTATTTATAGCATTACCCCCACCACTTTTTTCTGTATTAAACATAAAAAGTGTAAATAACAGTTAAATTTCTTATATTTCAAAACCCCAAAGTATTAAGATTATCCGATGTAAGTTTAAAAAGAAATCCAAGTGTCAAGGTCAAATTATACAAGTTTAAAAGAATCTTTTTTTCTGTATTAAACACAAAAAGTGTAAATAACTGTTGAACGTTTTATATTTCAAAACCCCTAAGTATTAAGATCATCCAATGTAAATTTGAAAAGAAATCTAAGTGTCAAGGTCAAATAATGCAAGTTTAAAAAAAAAAATCTTTTTTTCTGTATTAAACACGAAAAGTGTAAATAGCTGCTAAATTTTTTATATTTCAAAACCCCTAAGTATTAAGATCATCCAATGTAAGTTTGAAAAGAAATCTAAGTGTCAAGGTCAAATAATGCAAGTTTAAAAAATCTTGTTTAAAGTAAATTTGAAGCAAATGTTTGAAAAACGTTCTAAGTCCTAAAATATTAATTAAGGGGAAGTTTTAACACTTAAAATTTTTACAAGTCCAATGTAAAGTAAAATAAAGAAATGTTGTTGCTTGTTGGAACAGTAACAAAAGAATGATGGGTTTGAAAAATTTTCTAAGTCCTAAAATATTAATTATTGGGAAGTTTTAAGACTTAAAATTTTTACAAGTCCAATGTAAGATAAAATAAAGAAAGAAGGGTTGTTGTCTGTTGGAACAGTGGCGAAAGAATAATGGAATTCAAACTCGCAGCAAAAAAGAAACTTGATATTGTAAAATAAATGTTGAAGCAAATGTTTGAAACATTTTCTAAGTCCTAAAGTATTAATTATTGGGAGGTTTTAACTCTTAAAACTTTTACAAGTCCAATGTAAAGTAAAATAAAAAGAAGTGTTGTTGCCTGTTGGAACAGTAACAAAAGAATGATGAATTTAAACAATTTTCTAAGTCCTAAAAAAATGGATTATAGAGAAGTTTTAACACTTAAAATTTTTACAAGTCAAATGTAAAGTAAAATAAAGAAAGAAGTATTGTTGCCTGTTGGAACAGTGGTGAATGAATGATGGAAAGTAAACTCGCAGCAAAAAGAAACTTGATATTGTAAAATAAATGTTAAAGCAAATGTTTCAAAAATTTGCTAAGTCCTAAAGTATTAATTATTGTAAAGTTTTAACACTTGAAATTTTTACAAGTCCAACGTTAAGTAAAATAAAGAAAGAAATGTTGTTGCCTGTTGGAACAGTGGCGAAAGAATGATAGAAACCAAACCCGCAGCAAGGGTCCTGTGGTTTAGGAGGGGGTAAGCGGGGGGGGGGGGTGATGACCTCGAGCCGAGTTGGGGTCTGGGATCTGCGCGTGTGGTTCTGCATCAGTTGCTCGCTAGACAGTGAGGTGGTAACATGTTCAGAAGGCGCCCTGAACATTTTATCATTTTTGCTGTTTGGTGAAAATATCTTGGTGTTATTTGTACAATAACATCTTGATGTAGAACTGATTAATTTTAAGGCATGGTAGTTGTTTGTGCTTGTAGATACCCTAGGGTTTGTAGTTTGTTTTTAGTTTGCTGGTTTGGTACTTAGTATTAATTTAAAATCTTTCTTTTACTTACAATATATTTTGCCTGGAGTGTTTAAGTTTAAAGTAATATTTTGTTTTTAAGAATGTTATATGATATGTTTTTAATACCTTTCTATTCCAACTTCCTTTTTCCAACAAGCTTGTTGAGGGCATTCCCTCTCTTGTCTTGTATTCCTTTTTAGTTAGGGACACCTTTCAATTCCAATTTCCTTTCCTTTTTTCCCTTCCATCTTTTGCACGGTAAAACCAATTAATTTATGGTAAAACCGGCTACCGCTTTTGTAGTGATTACGCACACCAAAGCGGGTCACTTACAACCTCTATACGTGCTGGATGGGTAGTTCGCCTACCTCCGGAGTTTCGCTAGACCTCAGCTGTACTGCGTCGCTAATGGCGAGTCACTGGCTCCCTTAGTGTTAGGAAATAAAAACATATTTGTATAACATTTTTCCAAAATTTAATTAAGCAACGTGCTATTTCAGAATAACATTTTTTGTTTTAGCTTAGCGTTGTGCGCTTATGATGAGGTGTGTGAGTTCGCTTACGTGATGATTACACCGTAATCATGATGTGCAGCGCTGGGCTGTTTAGCTTTTTTACTTATCTTATACTTTTTATTTATTATTTCTTTTAACTTAATTTTTTTTATTAATTGATCAACTCTAGGCAGGTTGTATTGTAAATTAGCTTTTCTTCTTTTAGGTTTCCGGGGGTGTACGGTTCTGTAAAACCATACACCCCCATTTTCTTTTTAATTAATGAATGACCTTGACCTACTTATTTTCAAGGTCAACCAAAAGAGTTAGCGAAAATTTCTAAGTCCCAAGGTTATTTTTATGTAAATTGTTCCGAACCCTATCATGTGGGTATTCAAATTATTTTAAAAATATCTAGTTGAATAAATGCAAAATAAACTACACTTGTTTTAAATATAAACATTTTATTAAATGATGTTACCAAACCTTTTTGTTTGTCTTTTCATTCTGCGTATTTTAAATACCTACATGATAGGATTTGGAAACATATAAAGAAAAATATGATTTAAAAGATTTTTTTTCAGTTTTTGAGCTATAACTTTTATACCTTTGGTTTTATCGAAAAATGTTACTGGACCTTTTTTGTTTGCCTTTTTATTCTGCGTAATTTGAGTACCCGCACGATAGATTTAGAGCATTTTTGTTATATCCACTGCCACCGTGTACGGCGACGTAGCTCAAAAGTTGAACGGCGACGATATCAAGTGGGGGCCCCCCATTTCGCAAACTTACTCTAAACCTATTGTGCGGGTACTCAAATTACGCGAAATGAAAAGACAAACACAAAAGGTCCAGTAACATTTTTCGATAAATCCAACGGTATAAAAGTTATAACGAAAAATTAAAGTTTCAAGGTCATTTAAAACTTTTACAAAACCTATCATGTGGTTACTCAAGTTACGTGGAATAAAAAAACAAACAAAAATGTTCAGTAACATTTTTCTATAAAACCAACGGTGTAGAAGTTATTACGCGAAAACTTAAGATTTAAAACCGTCCAGGTTACAAAACGTCCAGGTAACCTGGACGTTTTAGTAAAAACGTCCAGGCTACAAAATATTGTTAATTTCTTACAAAATAATGTTGATTTTATAACAAATGTTACCGAAGCTTGTTGTTAGTCTCATAATTTAAGTACTCACAAAATAAGGGTTGGAAACTTATAAAGTAAAATATAAAATGTTGGAAAATACTTTTTTTTTAGTTTTTGCGTTATAACTTGTATACCGTTGGTTTTATCAAAAAATGTTACTGGACATGTTTTGTTTGTCTTTTTATTCCGAATAATTTGAGTATATGCATGATAGGTTTGGAGCAATTTTGTAAAAGGGGGGGGGGAAATTGCAAAATTACTCTAAACCTATTGTGCGGGTACTCAAATTGCGGGGAGTGAAAAGACAAACACAAAAGGTCCAGTAACATTTTTCGATAAATCCAACGGTATAAAAGTTATAACGAAAAAACTAAAGTTTCAAGGTCATTTAAAACTTTTACAAAACCTATCATGTGGTTACTCAAGTTATGTGGAATAAAAAAAAACAAACAAAAATGTTCAGTAACATTTTTCTATAAAACCAACGGTGTAGAAGTTATAACGCGAAAACTTAAGATTTAAAACCGTCCAGGTTACAAAACGTCCAGGCTACAAAATATTGTTAATTTCTTACAAAATAATGTTGATTTTATAACAAATGTTACCGAAGCTTGTTGTTGGTCTCATAATTTAAGTACTCACAAAATAAGGGTTGGAAACTTATTAAGTAAAATATAAAATGTTGGAAAATACTTTTTTTAGTTATTGCGTTATAACTTGTATACCGTTGGTTTTATCAAAAAATGTTACTGGACATGTTTTGTTCGTCTTTTTATTCCGAATAATTTGAGTATATGCATGATAGGTTTGGAGCAATTTTGTAAAAGGGGGGGGGGGAAATTGCAAAATTACTCTAAACCTATTGTGCGGGTACTCAAATTGCGGGGAGTGAAAAGACAAACACAAAAGGTCCAGTAACATTTTTCGATAAATCCAACGGTATAAAAGTTATAACGAAAAAACTAAAGTTTCAAGGTCATTTAAAACTTTTACAAAACCTATCATGTGGTTACTCAAGTTATGTGGAATAAAAAAAAACAAACAAAAATGTTCAGTAACATTTTTCTATAAAACCAACGGTGTGGAAGTTATAACGCGAAAACTTAAGATTTAAAACCGTCCAGGTTACAAAACGTCCAGGCTACAAAATATTGTTAATTTCTTACAAAATAATGTTGATTTTATAACAAATGTTACCGAAGCTTGTTGTTGGTCTCATAATTTAAGTACTCACAAAATAAGGGTTGGAAACTTATAAAGTAAAATATAAAATGTTGGAAAATACTTTTTTTAGTTATTGCGTTATAACTTGTATACCGTTGGTTTTATCAAAAAATGTTACTGGACATGTTTTGTTCGTCTTTTTATTCCGAATAATTTGAGTATATGCATGATAGGTTTGGAGCAATTTTGTAAAGGGGGGGGGTGTTGCAAAATGACTCAAAACCTATTGTGCAGGTACTCAAATTACAAGGAATGAAAAGACAAACACAAAAGGTCCATTAACATTTTTCGATAAATCCAACGGTATAAAAGTTATAACGAAAAAACTAAAGTTTCAAGGTCATTTAAAACTTTTACAAAACCTATCATGTGGTTACTCAAGTTACGTGGAATAAAAAAACAAACAAAAATGTTCAGTAACATTTTTCTATAAAACCAACGGTGTAGAAGTTATAACGCGAAAACTTAAGATTTAAAACCGCCCAGGTTACAAAACGTCCAGGTAACCTGGACGTTTTAGTAAAAACGTCCAGGCTACAAAATATTGTTAATTTCTTACAAAATAATGTTGATTTTATAACAAATGTTACCGAAGCTTGTTGTTGGTCTCATAATTTAAGTACTCACAAAATAAGGGTTGGAAACTTATAAAGTAAAATATAAAATGTTGGAAAATACTTTTTTTTAGTTTTTGCGTTATAACTTGTATACCGTTGGTTTTATCAAAAAATGTTACTGGACGTGTTTTGTTCGTCTTTTTATTCCGAATAATTTGAGTATATGCATGATAGGTTTGGAGCAATTTTGTAAAAGGGTGGGGAGAAGAGGGGGGGGATGGGGGGAGGGGGGGGAGGGGGGAGGGAGGGGGGGAGGGGGGGGAGGGGTGATGGGGGGGGAGGGGGGGAGGGGGGGAGGGGGGATGGGGGGGAGGGGGGGATGGGGGGGGAGAAGAGGGGGGGGGAGGGGGGAGGGATGGGGGGAGGGGGGGGGGCAAAATTGCAAAATTACTCTAAACCTATTGTGCGGGTACTCAAATTACGCGGAATGAAAAGACAAACACAAAAGGTCCAGTAACATCTTTCGATAAATCCAACGGTATAAAAGTTATAACGAAAAAACTAAAGTTTCAAGGTCATTTAAAACTTTTACATTACCTATCATGTGGTTACTCAAGTTACGTGGAATAAAAAAAACAAACAAAAATGTTCAGTAACATTTTTCTATAAAACCAACGGTGTAGAAGTTATAACGCGAAAACTTAAGATTTAAAACCGTCCAGGTTACAAAACGTCCAGGTAACCTGGACGTTTTAGTAAAAACGTCCAGGCTACAAAATATTGTTAATTTCTTACAAAATAATGTTGATTTTATAACAAATGTTACCGAAGCTTGTTGTTGGTCTCATAATTTAAGTACTCACAAAATAAGGGTTGGAAACTTATAAAGTAAAATATAAAATGTTGGAAAATACTTTTTTTTAGTTTTTGCGATATAACTTGTATACAGTTGGTTTTATCAAAACATGTTACTGGACATGTTTTGTTCGTCTTTTTATTCCGAATAATTTGAGTATATGCATGATAGGTTTGGAGCAATTTTGTAAAAGGGGGGGGGGGGTTGCAAAATGACTCAAAACCTATTGTGCAGGTACTCAAATTACAAGGAATGAAAAGACAAACAAAAAAGGTCCAGTAACATTTTTCGATAAATATAGTGGCATAAAAGTTATAACGCAAAAACTAAAGTTTCAAAGTAATTTAAACTTTTACAAAAATGACCTTGAGACTTAGAAATTTTCGCTAAGTCTTTTGTTGACCTTGAAAATAACTAGGTCAAGGTCATTCGATAATTAAAAAGAAAATGGGGGTGTACGGTTTGACAGAACCGTACACCCCCGGAAACCTAAAAGAAGAAAAGCTAATTTACGATACAACCTGCCTAGAGTTGATAAATTAATAAAAAAAAATTAAGTTAAAAGAAAAATAATAAATAAAAAGTAAAAGATAAGTTAAAAAAAAGCTAAACAGCCCAGCGCTGCACATCATGATTACAGTGTGATCATCACGTAAGCGAACTCACACACCTCACCATAAGCGCACAACGCTAAGCTAAAACAACTAGACAGCCCAGCGCTGCACATCATGATTACAGTGTGATCATCACGTAAGCGAACTCACACACCTCATCATAAGCGCACAACGCTAAGCTAAAACAAAAAATGTTATTCTGAAATAGCACGTTGCTTAATTAAATTTTGGAAAAATGTTATACAAATATGTTTTTATTTCCTAACACTAAAGGAGCCAGTGACTCGCCATTAGCGACGCAGTACAGCTGAGGTCTAGCGAAACTCCGGAGGTAGGCGAACTACCCATCCAGCACGTATAGAGGTTGTAAGTGACCCGCTTTGGTAAGCGTAATCACTACAAAAGCGGTAGCTGGTTTTACCATTATTGGTTTTACCGTGCAAAAGATGGAAGGAAAAAAGGAAAGGAAATTGGAATTGAAAGGTGTCCCTAACTAAAAAGGAGTACAAGACAAGAGAGGGAATGCCCTCAACAAGCTTGTTGGAAAAAGGAAATTGGAATAGAAAGGTATAAAAAACATATCATATAACATTCTTAAAAACAAAATATTACTTTAAATTTAAACATTCCAGGCAGAAATATATTGTAAGTAAAAGAAAGATTTTAAATTAATACTAACTACCAAACCAGCAAATTAAAAACAAACTACAAACCCTAGGGTATCTACAAGCACAAACAACTACCATGCTTAAACTACCATGCCTTAAAATTAATCAGTCCTACATCAAGATGTTACTGTACAAATAACACCAAGATATTTTCACCAAACAGCAAAAAATGATAAAATGTTCAGGGCGCCTTCTGAACATGTCACCACCTCACTGTCTAGCGAGCAACTGATGCCGAACCACACGCGCAGATCCCGGACCCCAACTCGGCTCGAGGTCACGGCAGCTGGCAGCCGGGCCGGGCAGGTGTGGCAGGCAGCTGGTTGACCACCTGGCCTCAAGCGCAGACTCTGGACCCCAATTCGGCTCGAGGTCACCACAGGAGCCTTGCTGCGGGTTTGGTTTCCATCATTCTATCGCCACTGTTCCAACAAACAACAACACTTCTTTTTTTATTTTACTTTACATTGAACTTGTAAAGATTTTAAGTGTTAAAAACTTCCTAATAATTAATATTTTAGGACTTAGAAAATCTTTCAAACCCATCATTCTTTTCCCACTGTTCCAACAGGCAACATTTCTTTCTTTATTTTACTTTACGTTGGACTTGTAAAAATTTTAAGTGTTAAAACTTCACAATAATTAATGCTTTAGGACTTAGAAAATTTTTCAAACATTTGCTTTAACATTTATTTTACAATATCAAGTTTTTTTGCTGCGAGTTTAATTTCCATCATTCCTTCACCACTGTTCCAACAGGCAACAATACTTCTTTCTTTATTTTACTTTACATTTGACTTGTAAAAATTTTAAGTGTTAAAACTTCCCAATAATTCATTTTTTAGGACTTAGAAAATTTTTTCAAACTCATAATTTTTTTGTTACTGTTCCAACAGACAACAACACTTCTTTTTATTTTATTTTTCAGTATTAATGTAGGTTGAAACTTGTTTTAAAACAATTTTAATATTAGTTTGAAACTAAATTCATATATTATTAATGAGTAACCATGTTTTACTTAAGGAATATTATGTTTTAAGTCAATTGTAATACATAATAAAATAAACATTATACATATTTTCATTGTATCATAAATATAAATCTAGTTTATTAATGTTACTGAACTAAAAATAGGGGTTGGAAACTTATAAAGTAAAAATATAAAATGTTGGAAAATATTTTTTTTTAGTTTTTGCGTTATAACTTCTATACCGCTGGTTTTATAAAAAAATGTTACTGAACCTGTTTTGGTCGTCTTTTTATTCCGAATAATTTGAGCATTTATGTTATATCCACTGCCACCATAGATTCTTTGCAGTTTTTGCGATATAACTTTTACACCGTTGGTTTTATCGAAAAATGTTACTGGACCTTTTTTGTTAGTCTTTAAATTCTGCGTAATTTGACTACCCGCATGATACATTTAGATCATTTTTATTATATCCACTGCCACCAAAGTTTTTTTAAGTTTTTGCGCTATAACTTTTACACCGTTGGTTTTATCAAAAAATGTTACTGGACCTTTCTTGTTTGTCTTTTAATTCCGCTTAATTTGACTACCCGCACGATCGATTTGGAGCATTTTTGTTATATCCACTGCCACCATGTACGGCGACGCAGTTCTAAAGTTGAACGGAAACGAGATCAAGTCGGCGACCCCCCCCCCATCGATGTTGTCCGGGGGGGGTGGAGGGGGGGGGAGGGGGGGAGGGGAGGGGGGGGGAAGGGGGGGGGGAGGTTTCGTCCCGGCAACATTGAAGGGGGGGGGGTTGGAAAATTGCTTAAAACCCTATCGTCTGGGTACTCAAATTACGCGGAATCAGAAGACAAACAAAAAAGGTCCAGTAACATTTTTTGATAAAACCAACGGTATAGAAGTTATAACGCAAAAACTAAAAATTATCTTTCTTTACATCATATTTCATTTTATATGTTTCCAAACCCTATCATGTAGGTACTCAAAATACGCAGAATTAAAAGACGATCAAAAAGGTCCAGTAACAATTATTTATTAAACCAACGGTATAGAAGTTATAACGCAAAAACCCAAAATTATCTTTCTTTACATTATATTTTACTTTATATCCTTTCAAACCCTATCATGTAGGTACTCAAAATACGCAGAATTAAAAGACGAACAAAAAAGGTCCAGTAACATTTTTTTATTAAACCAACGGTATAGAAGTTATAACGCAAAAACTAAAAATTATCTTTCTTTACATTATATTTTACTTTATATCTTTTCAAACCCTATCATGTAGGTACTCAAAATACGTAGAATTAAAAAGACAAACAAAAAGGTTCAGTAAACTTTTTTTATAAAACAAACGGTATAAAAGTTATAACGCAAAAACATAAAAAAAAAATTTCTACATTTTATATTTTACTGTATATGTTTCCAAACCCTATCATGTGGTACTTCAATAACGCAAAATAATGAGACAAACAAAAAACTTCGGTAACATTTGTTATTTAACCAACAATGTAAAAGTTATAACAAAGAAACAAAATTTAGATCTTTAACCAAGTTTATATTTAATCGAAACTGTAGTTTATTTTGCATTTCTGCGACTAAATTTTTTAGAAGTATCAAGGTGATATAATAAAGTGGCATCTTTAAAATATTGTAACTTGTACAAAGTTAAATAAGTGTTAAAACGATATTTTATTGCAAATATTTTAAAACCACAAGTTCAGAACGATTGTTTAATACTGACATGTTCACTCAACAAGAGCAACAGTACGACTAACACTACATATCCAAATATTGCGAGGAGTCTCTCATGGTGGTGGGGGAAGGCAGGTGCGCGGCAGATGTTCCGTCCTGCACATGTCTTTCGAGGGAGGTAACAGCGCTACCACTATCACATCAGTTTGCTGGTAGGACTCGCAGAGTAAACATCTAAATAAACATGAGTTCTGTTTTATATGTTTCTTTTATCAAAGATGGACTTTGTATTGAAACGCAAAGTTTCACTATTAATGCAGATCCTGTACAACAAATTTTAGTACATCCTCCAGAAAATTATGATTCTATCTACATTTCGGTGCATGAACCAAACGACCCCCCACCACCAACTGCCGACACGGAGTAGGACAGCGGCTACCACACGTCATTAACGCTCCAGCTCTTCACCCGAGCACACATGGACTCTGAGCTTCAAGATAATACTGTTTCTTCTTCTACATCTACACAAACTTCCGAACAATTACCTACTGAAAATAAAACTACAACAAGTGTACAAGTAAACGAAATTTCATCAACTGTTAGTTCTGATGCGCAAGCAATAATGCTATCATTAATTGGTTTCGACTAAAAATTCAACAATGGAAGAAGAAAGAAATTCGCTACTTTGCAACTTGGTTTTTGTGAACCCGTCGAAATTTGTTATTTTCCTACTTTCATTTTTATGTGGTTACAATTTTGGTTACCTTGTTCAGGAAATACTAACAGATAAAAAGAAAGAACATTCACTATTTTTTAAAGTTTATATTTATGTAATTGCATCTTTATTTGGATACTTTGTAGCAGGATATTTTCTTGTTAACTTGTCAATTCCATTTTTAATATAATATTTTAATAGAAACAAAAATCAACAAAACAACAATTAAAAAACAGTTTGTAAAAAGAAACAAAACTTATCTTGCATTTTCGGATTTTCCGAAAATGCAAGATATTTTTTAAAAACATCCCCGGCCGACCTTGACCCTTTTCCGGACATTTAAAATTTAAATACCAGCACAGCTGGACATTTAAACTTTAAATACCATCCCCAACACGTCACAGCTACGTCACAGCCTGTGACGTCACTTCCGGTCACGTGACCGGATGTAGCTGTCACTTTTGATTAATGCGTTTTGGCCCAGAAGCCCCACTATTGCACTACTAGGAAACATTAATTATTGTGAGGGCGAAAAAAGTAAATAAACCTAACTCTAATAACAGATGGCATTTGTGATAATATTATGTTATTTAATAAAATCTATATCTATATTCTATACATAGATATATCCTATATATACTTATATAATACGCTAGGGGTTTTTTGTGATCATTACTCCTCCTAAAGTTCTGGGCCGATTTTAATAATTTTGGTGTCATTGGAAAGAGCTTGGCGTGAAGTTGTAATGAGCCTAATTTGCACAGGGGTAGGAATTGGCTCATTAGGCCTACCCTGGGCTACCCAGTGGGCCTAGGCCAAGCCTAGATTTCATCTAGCCTGTGTCTAACCTATGAAGGGAGTGTTGACGTTATAAATAAACACTACAATTTCCCTAACTTAAACCCTTTGAGTGATTAAGTGACTCACGTAACAGAAGTAGGTGTTTCTAACCTATCTTTTGACGTTGGAAGGCCGACCCTATTCGAACCCATAACCGCCGACTACGACCACCGATTTTGATTTGGAATCCTAAGTGTCGGCACTTTTCACTACGACTGAGAAATCGTATAAACACTTAGTGAGTTGCGAAGTAAGGTCACTTCTTCCAATAAACGTGATATTGCGAGTGGAAATACTGTTGTTGTGGGTAAACAACATAACCTCAAGAGACGTCGTCACGACTCTGTGAGTTGAGCAGACGATGACAGGTGACAGAGCCTGCGCTGCTGCTTCTTCTTCTGCTCGCCGAGCGCGCCAAACTGTTTTTCTTGCGGACGCTCGAAAAAAAGGAAACCGGAAGAGCCTTTTTTCGACCCTTTAACCAGCTCGTTGGTCAGCTGGTGGGTTTCCCCAGCGGAAAGTGGGCTCCACGAGGTCCTGATAAGAGCTTCACTCTGGTCGGTGCTACGTTATTGTTCGGATTGATAGTCGTTTCCTACGTCGCTTCCCCGTTCACTACTTCAACCACCTTCGAGAGCTGACTTCGTCGTCTTCCTATACCTTGTGGTATTAAAGGCACGACAGCGTTCTTTTCTCAAAGTTTTTCGATTTTATTTTAAACGCCAGTTTTCAGACTTAGCGTTGAAACTGTCGCAGGATAGGGTTCCGAGACCTATCCTGCTCGTCTCTCGGCTGTAACCAAGACTGGTTAAATTAATCATCTTGGTGCCAATTATTATTCAGTGTGCTGTTAATTGTATCTTCCAAATTCTGTTTAACCAAGTTAGAGTAATTGGTGTCTTTACTAATTTGAGTTACTTGCTGCCTTTCCCGCTGTTGTAACAGGCTTATGCTTGTCCAAACCTGCTGTGCTTCAGGAGTGTAAGGTTTGTCCTGAGTAGTGGCGAGGTGGCGTTTCTGGCCCAATCAAACTTTGACAGCCAGTCATTTTTTGACAGCTACTTCCGGTCACGTGACCGGAAGTGACGTCATCAGCTGTGACGTAGCTGTGACGTGTTGGTGGTGGGTATTTAAAGTTTAAATGCCCTGCTGTGCTGGGTATTTAAATTTTAAATGGCCGGAAGTGTGTCAAGGTCGTTTGGGGATGTTTTTAAAAAAGATCTTGCATTTTCGGAAAATCCGAAAATGCAAGATAATTTTTGTTTCTTTTTACAAACTGTTGTTTTGTTGATTTTCACGTCTGTTAAAATACCATGTAAAAAATGGAATTGACAAATTAACAAGAAAATATCCTGCTACAAAGTATCCAAATAAAGATGCAATTACATAAACATAAACTTTAAAATATAGCGAATGTTCTTCCTTTTTATCTGTTAGCATTTCCTGAACAAGGTAACCAAAATTGTAACCACATAAAAATGAAAGTAGGCAAATAATAAATTTCGACGGGTTCATAAAAACCAAGTTGTAAAGTAGCGAATTTCTTTCTTCTTCCATTGTTGAATTTTTAGTCGAAACCAATTAATGATAACATTATTGCTTGCGCATCAGAACTAACAGTTGATGAAATTTCATTTACTTGTAGACTTGTAGCAGTTTCATTTGTAACAAGTAATTGTTCGGAAGTTGGTGTAGATGTAGAAGAAACAGTATTATCTTGAAGCTCAGAGTCCATGTGTGCTCGGGTAAAGAGCTGAAGCTTTAATGACGTGTGGTAGCCGTGTCCTACTGTGCATCAGGAGTTGTTGGTGGTGGGGGGTCGTTTGGTTCTTGCACTGAAATGTAGATAGAATCATAACTTTCTGGAAGATGTAATAAAATTTGTTGTATAGGATCTGCATCAATAGGAAAACTTTGCGTTTCAATGCAAAGTCCATCTTTAATAAAAGAAACATATAAAACAGAACTCATGTTTATTTAGATGTTTACTCTGCCAGTTCTACTAGCAAACTGATGTGTCAGTAGTGGCGCTGCAACCTCCCTTGACATGTGCAGCTCGGAACATCTGCCCTCCCCCCACCACCATGAGAGACTCCTCGCAATTTTTGGATTTGTAGTGTTAGTTCTAACGTAGGTGTTGTAGGGTGAACATCTCAGTACTAAACAATTGTTTTTAACATTTGGCTTAAAATACTTATTTAACTTTGTACAAGTTACAATATTTTTAAAGATGCTACTTTATTATATTACCTTAATACTTAGTTATAATATTTAGTTAAAGAAATCGAAACTGCAGTTGCGATTAAAATAGAAACATGGTTTCTTAACATTTGCCTTAAAAATATTTGTAACAAAATATCGTAAGAAAATTTTTACAACATATTTGAATTAATATGTTTGCAAACCCTATCATGCGAGTTTTAAAAGATAAACGAGACCGAGTGGACCGGGTTTGACCTCGCATGCATTCGCTTGTTGCCGACCAGTTAGCAATACAACTGGTCGACCTTGCGGCCGGCCGGCGAATACAGGTCGTCGTCCTTGTTGCATCACCCGGCACACCAGTCCTTGATTGCTTAACACACTCTACACTCTACACTCGACAAGTTATTCTTTCCTTTGCCACCGTCCTAACAACACCTACTTCAATTTCACTATGAACCGCTCCGAGTATACCGAGATTTGGTATAACTGCTTTTCCTATCTTCAACTGCTTGGGGTACGAATTATTCAATCGAACAACAATCGTGATTGGTATGATGTTACAACCACTATTGCTCGAAAACCTTTTCAGCAAGTTTGGAAAAACATTCTTACCGGCACCAAAATTCGCACCGAACCACCTCTTTCACCTGTATCTTCAAACGTACCCCAGAAAAAATTTCATCTAAAAAAACTGAAACTTAACCGAAAATATGAAATCTTAAGACATTTATCTTCTTCTAGTTTCATTTTTAATTCTGAAAAAACCAAAATTTATGTCATTCCCAAAAAAATTCCTATTCCCCTTAACCCTCGACACTTGATAATAAATAAAAAAGGTGCCAAGTTAAACATAAATTTTACCGAGTAAAACCTTTTCCCACCTCCAAAGTCCACCCTGGTGGCAAAAAAGGCCCTTCTAAGGGCCGACCTAAGACTTTCAAATTTAGGCTTTCGCTAAAGCCTCAACCCTTGGTGACTAACAAGGGGTGGTTTGCGAAAGCCCCTATGAGACTTAGAGGTACACGGACCTCTTGTTAGTCACCAAAGGTTAAGGCTTTAGCGAAAGCTCCCCGCTATTGACTCAACCTTTGGGACTTAGAGGTATGTGAACCGCTTGTTAGTCACCAAGGGTTGAGGCTTTAGCGTCCAACCCTTTGTGACTTAGTGGTACACAGACCACTTGTTAGTCACCAAGGGTTGAGGCTTTAGCGAAAGCCCCCCGCTATTGACTCAACCTTTGGGACTTAGAGGTATATGAACCGCTTGTAGTCACCAAGGGTTGAGGCTTAAACTTAAGCCTAAATTTGAAAGTCTTAGGGTGGCCCTTAGAAGGACCGATTTTGCCACCAGGGTGGACTTTGATTGAGGAGGGGAAGGAATATAAGGTTTAATTTAAGATATTTATTCTCAATTTTCCACCCTCCGCTGTTACTAATAAAAATTTTGGATCTGTTGGGACAAGTGGTGGTTTGGTTTTTGGAGTTGTGAGGATATAAATTTTCGTCCTCTCCTCGTTGTAGATATAAATTTTGTTTTCTTCAATTCTGTACAGGTTATATTTTTTGTTTTTCTTTAATTCCTTTAGTCTGATGTTCTTTACTGGTGCGGGATGAATTGTTTGGGGGGTGGGGGTTTCTTTGATTGGTGCGGGTTGAATTTGTTGGGGGGTAGAGGAAGGGTGCAGTCCGCACAACTCCATCCAGTCTTCACTTAAAATGTCGTCACAAATTGGGGCCGGAGGAATTTCTTCAATCGTGATGGTTTCTAGAACTGGTGTGGGATTCTTAAATAATTGGGGTTGATCTTCATTAACAGCATCAGCTATTATGTTGTTAATGGAGGAGGAGAGGACGGGAGAAGTTGGTTTTTTTAGAAGAAAATCAGTAGAGATAGAAGAAAGGTCAATAGATACCGGAATAGTAGTTGGTTTCTGCAGCAGACTCAGGAGAATGGGGGTAGATGAAGAAGATGCAGATGAGTCCATAGTGATATAAAAAGAATAATAAAATGGATAATATAATAAAATAGGAAAAATGGTTAAAAACGTGGGAATGGATAGTAACAGCGATGGTGGCGAGTGGCAGAATAACACAAGGCGGGCGAATGGGGTTCTTATAGGCAGCAGACACAACAACCTTGTAGTCAAGGTAGTGAAAGCTGAGGCTAGCGACCAGGTCCAAGTAGGCCAGACGAAGTTGTGAGAGCGGTGGCTAGCGACCCGGCCAAGGCTACCGGCCCCGGCAGAGCGACACGTTGACCTACTAGTCAAGGCTCGCTAGCGAGGTCGAGTCTCGAGCTCGCTGATATAAGCAAGCGCGCAACGTTTCTCTTTGGCATTACGGTGAAGGTGTAACTGGTCCGCTTACGTGGAGGGTTATGCTGTAACGTAATGTTCGCCATGGTGTGTGGGATGGCTTATGTCAAGCACACACTGCGTTCGGCTATTGTGGGAGAGGCGCCCTCCTATAATAGTCGGTCGCAATGGCAATCCACCTACCTTTCCATTTCCTGCGTGGTTTAATTGTCAGGGTTAATATTACGGTGAGGTGTGTGAGTTCGCTTACGTGATGATCACACCGTAACTGTAATATTAAGTTAGGTGTAATATTATAGGGAGGTGTGTGAGTTCGCTTACGTGATGATCACACCGTAACTGTAATATTACATAGTATAAGATAGAATAGGGGGAACGTTAGGTAGGGGTTAAGATATGATAGGGCGGTGAGGTGTGTGAGTTCGCTTACGTGATGATCACACCGTAACCGCATGCATGATAGCATTTAAGGGGTAGCATAAGTTATAATAAAGTAGTATTGAAGTAAAGTAGTAGAATAAGGTAGGGACCCCACGCTTCCCCACCCCGCTTTTTTTATAATTTTTAAATGACCTTGACCTAGTTTTGATTGTTCTACTTTCGGACTTAGAATTATTTTAAATGACCTATTTTTTAGACTTAGATATTTTAATTTAAAAAGACTTACTTGTTTGACTTATATATTGATTGATTTTAAAACTCTACTTTTGAGACTTAAATATTCTGTTAAAGTTTTAAATAACCTAAGATTTTAGTTTTGTGTTGTATCTTTTATTAAATAATGATTATTTTTAACATTTGGGTTTTTGTAAATGTTTTAATTTCTGTTGATGGTGAGTTTAGTTTTCGCGTTGGTTATTAATGTTTAGGTGTTTGTTAAAGCCTCAACCCTTGGTCACTATCTAACCTAACCTAACCGACCCCCCAACCCCTTCCAAAGGGGTTGGGTGGTCGGTTTTTTTTAAACCCCCCCCGCATCCCCCCGGAAACCCCCCCCCCGCATCCCCCCGGAAACCAGTAGTAGATATACAGGAATTCACCAACGATGAGGGGTATGAGGGGGTATGATCCTATTCCAGGACATCTTTGGTCCCATTTCAGGACGTCCCATTCCAGGACAAGTTCCGTCCCAAATCAGGACATTTGGGTGTGATCCTATTTCAGGACGCTTTTGATCCTATTTCAGGACGTCCCATTTTAGGACAAGTTCCGTCCCAAATCAGGACATTTAGGTATGATCCTATTCCAGGACATCTTCGGTCCCATTTCAGGACGTCCCATTCCAGGACAAGTTCCGTCCCAAATCAGGACATTTGGGTGTGATCCTATTTCAGGACGCTTTTGATCCCATTTCAGGACGTCCCATTCCAGGACAAGTTCCGTCCCAAATCAGGACATTTGACCCAACACCATAACAAGTCCACACTTATAAAAAAAAATAATTAAATAAATTGCATTTTTATTCTTAAAAATATATGTTTACAAAACTTATTTTTCACAAGTAATACGATCACCCTCAAGCGTCCATTCATCAGCTAGATTAACGTTTAGTTCAAACTTATCCCTAACATCTACTTCACCGTTATCCAACAGAGCGTCAAACACAAATTCATCGCACCCAAAAATTCTAACAGAGTTTGGATCATTCGCATCAAATTTACTTCCATCAGCAATAATCACATTCCCTATCGACTTCGGAATGGCTAACTCATGAATTTTATGTAGTTCGTTTAAATACTCATCATCAACACGGTTCTTCTTACCGATCTCTTCCGGACGTCTTCTTTTCAATTTACGTTCATAACATGTTTTCGGGTTCGTGCGCAAGTACAAGGTAATATCTTTAATAGTACCCTCAGCAAACGCAGTCTTACGCGGATCAGCATATGAATTACTTAGATCAGTTAAAATTTGTATTTCGGCAGGTGTCATAAACTTTTTCATTTGCTCATTAAAAATATGCCTAACACTAAATGCAGATCTTTCTTTAATAACGATATAACCTTTCTTAACATATTCGACGGCTCGCTTATCACATTCCGTCATATACATTAACGCGTTAGTTTGAAACGTGAACGCCCATCTCTCGATATCTTTGTACAAGAGATCTAATAAATTAGTGCCATAAAAATCAACCCACGCGCCGACCGGCTCTTGTATATGAACTGTTTTCAACCCAAGGTTTTTAAACTGTTCGAATAAGCCTTTGGCAAAGGTAGTTTTCCCTGCACCAATATTTCCTTCCAGAGTAATAATCATGTTAGGAGCCACCATTTTATTCATCTATACAATACATCACATAAATTTCAAGCAAGTTTTTTATTAAATCGATTTGCAAAAATATATTTTAAACGTGAAAAAAATAAAAAAAATAAAAAAATAATTTAAAATCATCATTGTATATTTAATAAAAATTATTACACACTAGTCGAACCGTATCCATTACTTCCACGTTCTGTATTCCTCATATCTATTCCACCATCTATTGGCACATCGTCTCTGTAAACTTCTAAGATAATTTGAGCAATACGATCACCTCTTTTAACAACAAAATCATCATCCGAATGGTTAAACAGTAACACTCCAACGTTACCCGTATAGTCATAATCGATTACACCAGCTCCTACGTTAATGAAATGTTTGACGGCCAAGCCACTTCTAGGTGCGACCCTACCATAACATCCGCGTGGGAATTGAAAATATAAGTCTGTTTTTATCAACTGTTTACCACGAGCGGGTACGATATAATCATAAGCGCTTTTTAAGTCAAGACCGGCCGCACCAGGTGAAGCTCTGACGGGAGGTGATGCGAACTCTGACAACTTGAAATATCTAAAACCAGATTCCATTTTTTGTTACCTACATATAGCATTCACTACTATTCGCACTACACAAATTATTAAGTTGTTGTGTAAAATTATATTTCAGGAACGAAAAAAAAAATGAAAAAATAAAAAGTTAAAATAAATTTTTACTTTAATAACTAATAAAAACTAACATATATAAAATTAAATAATAATAAATATTCATTCCCTTACAAACTTGATATCATGTTTAAACTTATCATTTAACAACGGTATTTTTCCATGGTATACCACATATAGCGGTTTGTCTGATTTTAAAAGCGTGTTTATATTTTTCGATGTCATTCTTTCATTTCAACTCTCGGGTAGTTGAAACCTCACATCATCACACGTAATCAAAACTCTTAAGCCGTACGCGTAATGAACTCTTTCAATGCTACTAACCAAATACTTTTTATCAATTTCTAAATCACTTATTTTGGTAAAAGAATTACCATTAACTTCGTCGAGTATATCTTTGTAACTATCAGTCTCCATTTTTCTTTGTCTATATATAAAAATATATTTTTCGTACTAAATAAAAAATTAAGATCATTTCCAAAAAGTTAAAAAATAATTGCTTTTTTAAAAAAACTAACAAATGTTTAATTCAGTCTCATCGACGAGTTTTAAATAAACAATATAATTTGGCAGTGCGTTTTGTAAGGGAACTTGATTTTCATCTGTTAGATAAATGTTGATTTCTCTTATCGTCAGTGTGTTTGGTTTAAGTGGGATGTAATTTAAAACAGACGGTTTCTCGTATATCTTATCTCTGTGTTCTCGCGGACTTAAGTGATACAATAACGATGAGTTATCGTGTTTGTGCCATTGCTCTGTGTGATTAATAAACGAATGTTCGACCAAATCACAATGAACTTCGATCGTGTTGAACGGTCTGATTTGTAATTTATTGTCTTCCTCGTAAGTCGATAAAATATTTTCTGCAGCAAACGTCATTTCGAATACGACATCATTTTTCCCCAATTCTTTAAACCCGAGAAACCGTCGCATCTCGTTGTTCATATGGAACTTTACTGGAGATCTGATACAAATCTTAGAGAAGGGATCTCGAAAAATCTTAAACTTTTCCACATCTATCTCCAGTGCAATTTTGTTAATCCTCATGAATTCCCTGATCTCTCTCTGCATGGTTTTCAAATCCCAAAACTCGACTTTAAAAGTTAGTGTAGGACGACTTGTCTCCCCCATATAAAAAGTAATCGAAGCCGGCTCTTTCAAGTTATAAAAATAGTTGTGACAAGAAAACCCTGTGAGCGCTAAATAATAACGCAAATCATCTTCCAAATGTATAGGGTTTTCAAGCTTCAACTGCAAATGTGGACTCTGACCATTCAATTTAAAATACACCATTTCTCTATTTATAACTTTAACACTACACGGTTTTTTTTATTTTTATTGAAACCGAGAAGAAAAAAAATAAAATTATTCAAACCATTTTAAAAATGCATATTTATTGTTTTTCAAAGCATGTTCAATCTCATTAAAATTTTGCTCTCTCGAAAAACGCTGTAACACTTCTAAACACAAATGACCACATATAGGTGGATCGTCATAATTTTGATATCTCATATGATTATAAAAAATACCTTTAGTCATGTTTAGATATTTCTCCAATTCTAAAGGTGGAGGCGCCTCACCGAACGAATCGAAATATATGACATAATTACCTTTTTTCATATAACAAGTCCAATGCGTGCCGCCCGACTCCAAATCACCTAGATTAATAATAGCACACTCGTTTTTGCGCGGCTAGTCGGGTAAACACTCTCTCATAAAAACACCACGGAAATTGTTGATTTTCAACTTGTTAGCCCATGTCTCCAGTTCGGACATGGTCAGCGGAACTAGTTTTTTTATCCTCTCTAATATATTTAAGAGTCTTATGCAATTTTCTGCTTACATGTTTCACCAGACCGGCTCCGGTTTTATCTTTATTAATCAATTCGTCCAGTTCATTGTCTATTAAATTTTTCAACCACGGCACGAAATCATTCTTCAACACAGGTGCCACTTTATTCTTTATCAGAGGTGAGGCAAATTTCTTAAAATACGGAATATTGTTTTCAGCCAGTTCTAAAACTTCCTTCAGAAGACCTCCATCAATCATTTCCTTCAACTGTGAATAATCAAAAATCAACCGTGTCCCTCTATTGTTTTTCAACGCTTTTTCCACTTGTTTGTTTTGATCACCATCGAGTGACACTTCGGTATTACCATTTTTTAATTGATCTTTTGTTAACGTAAGCACTGCGCGTTTAAGCTTCTTATGAGCTATCCGCAGCTTATTCAGTTGACCTTTAGTCAAATTTATTTTCCTCTTGTGATTCCCCATTATCTATGTATAAAAATTAATATTTTGAATTCATATAAAAAATTAAAACTTGCCAAATGATTGATATTTTTTTCCATCGAACGAAAATTTAATTTCATTAATATAAGAGATGAATTCTTACTGTCGCACGTGTAAAACACAGGCCGCGTCAGAGAACATGAAAATTGTGAAAACTAAAAATAAAAGGTGGTTGGCAAGTTCTTATTGCGCGGTATGCGGTAGCGTCAAAAACTCGTTTATTAAAGATCCACCAGAAGTAGTGGAAGCGAAGGAAGTACACAAACCTGTGGTTACAAAGTTTATAAAACGTAGGATAATCATGAAAGGCCTAGATAATCTATGGGCGGCCGATCTGCTCATTATGAAACATTTCGCTAAAGAGAACAATTGGTACAAATACATATTAAACGTGATAGACTGTTTTAGCAAATTTGTTTGGTCTGAACCGTTGAAGAAAAAAGACGGTTCTACTGTGACGACCGCTTTTGAGAAGATAATAGAAAAAGCGAAGAAAGACGGGCACACTACACCTGAGCTTTTACACACGGATAAAGGAACTGAATTTAAAAATAAACCTTTTAACAACATGCTTAAGAAGCATGATATCAAAATGTACCACACGGAGAATGAGGAAAAGTCTGCGATTATCGAGAGATACCACAGGACGTTGAACGAGAAACTCAAAGTTAAATTTCACGTTCGAAACTCGCACAAGTGGTACGACATTTTACAAGAATTAACAAACGAGTACAACAAACACGATTATCACCGCACGATAAAAATGCGTCCTGTAGATGTTAATAAGAGCAACGAGTCCGATGTGCTGGAAATATATAAGAACCTCAAAAGTAAAATTCCGCACAAAAAACCGAAATTCAAAATCGGAGACAGAGTCCGTATAACAGCGAAAAAAGAAGTGTTTAGAAATAAATATAATAATAATTGGACGCAGGAAATATTCGTAATATCAGAAGTTTTAAACACCAAACCAGTGACGTATAAAATTGAAGATTTAAAAGGAGAAGAAATAATCGGCAGTTTTTATGAGAGGGAACTTCAAAAAACAAAGTTTTGATTATTTGAAAAATATATGACCCGTAAACACGACGCGTCTTGAGATTGTTTTTTTTAATAATCAAACCGTCCTGATTTAGGACTCAACACGTCCTAATTTAGGACTGTTATTTGTAATAATCAACTATCCTGATTTGGGACTCAACACGTCCTAATTTGGGACTGTTATTTAAAATAATCAACTATCCTGATTTGGGACTCAACACGTCCTAATTTGGGACTGTTATTTAAAATAATCAACTATCCTGATTTGGGACTCAACACGTCCTAATTTGGGACTGTTATTTAAAATAATCAACCATCCTGATTTAGGACTCAACACGTCCTATTTCAGGACTGTTAAAAATAATTTATTAACTCATCCCAAATTAGGATTAATTTATAATTGAAACAAAAAACATTCGACAAACATTAAATATATTTTTAAAATTCGGTCCTTGAAAAACAAACATAGTTCGACAAGATGTGTTTCTATATAGTAAATATGGATAACACGATTGATATAAAAAATAACATGTTTACTTATAAAAATCATGGTATATACATCATATTCGATGATGATAGAAAACCTTGGTTTCACGCAAACACCATTGCTGAAATATTGGGTTATACCAGACCTGGTAAGGCGGTTAATGATCATGTCGATGATAAGTATAAAACCACCTACTCCGAAATAGAAAGATTCAATATCACAAAATATCCTACAAAAATGAAATCCACTACTGTCTACATCGATGATCCTGGCGTGTGTTGTTTGTTAGTTGCGAGTAAAAAAGACAAGAACAGATTTAAAGATTGGATGTTTGATGAACTTTTACCAAATCTCAGGAAACATCAGTGTCGTGTCACTTGTTTGCAAACAGAAATTAATGTGTTTAAGACTTTGATAAATAACACACAAATTCAACAAGTGTTCGGTGTATTAAAAAGTAGAGAAAATAATAATGAATATAAATTCATAGACACACAAAAACGTTATTTTGACAAAGCCGTTTCGGATGGATATGATTTATGTTTTGAAACTGAATACATTACTATCGACGATGAGATTTTAACTAAAAGGGTGATGAGAGAAATAAATAAAGAGGATATAAACTATGATTATAACCGTAAAAGCAAATGCATAACGATTTTTGAAAATGATTTCGACCTAATTAGTCTCGTTAAAAAAACTCTGCAAGAAGTCATGTTATGGTAAATAAATACAACTCCGACCGTACAAACTATATAATTTATTTATTTTTATTTTTTCATCGTAATAAAAAATAACCGTCCTTCATGTTGTTTTCCTATAGTAAGAATAACAAACAAAGAAAATGAATAATGAAAATAATATGGATTTTGAGAGTGATGAAGATTTTTCATCCTCTTTATCTTCTTGTTCTTACAACACAGATGATATCGGGAGTAAATTCATTTTTCAAAATCGTGAGATTACAGTGATTTTTGATGATGACAATAACCCATGGTTTAAGGGTAAAGATGTAGCTGAAATATTAGGATATTCAAATCTAAAAAAGGCTTTACTAACACATGTTAATGACCGATTCAAAAAAAATCTGGCTAATATAGGTGGGACCCATAATGGGTCCCACCCCTTATCACATAATAAAAGCTTAGAAGTATACATTTCTGAGCCCGGATTGTATGAATTGATATTTTCATCAAAGTTACCAACAGCGAACGACTTCAAATATTGGGTATTCGAAGACGTTTTACCCTCCATACGTAAACATGGTGAATACCAACTCCAAAATAAAAACATGGAGCTTATGGAATCGATCAGACAGATGGAACGTGACATGAGAAACATGAAACCAAAAGTGGCTTGTATGCCGCAAAATTCAAACCTCAGTCATATTTTTGCCGTCTTCAAAATAGATGATTCATTCTATTGTGTAAGAACGGAAAAACGTAATTTTTATAATGTTTGTAAGAAGAAACTAAACGAGTATTATGTACTTTGTTTTTATAAAGATCATGTGCCCAATAGTATAAATGTTTTGAATCGTTTAAAAGAAATCATGAAAGACCGCTGGATAACATATCGCTCCCGTCATAACGTTGTTGTAACCTCACATGATTTTATAGAATTAGTAGAAGATTTTTTTAATGATTTAAGTAAATAAATAGTGAATATATTTCTATCATAATAAATATATATTTTTAAATACATTTTTATTTTTTTTCTTAACCCGCGCAAACGATTTAACTTATATAGAGAGTGATGGATATCGTCCCGTACTATAGAGAAAATAGTGAAGATAAGCTTTTACCCCAACCATTACGTTGTTTGATAGTCGGCTCATCCGGTTGTGGAAAAACAAACTTGTTGTTGAATTTTATTTATAATTCGAACGGTCTCGTATTTAGAAATCTATATGTGTTCAGTAAGTCTATAGAACAGCCGGCTTATGCGGAATTGCGTGAAAAATATGTAAATATCGAAAACAAGTTGAATAGGAAGATTGCTTACTTTTTCAGTAATTGTGAAGATTTACCACCACTAGACGAGTGTAAGAAAAACTCCCTATTAGTGTTTGATGATTGTCTCATGGAAAAACAAGAATCGATTAAAGACTACTTTATCAGAGGTAGACACAAGAGACTCTCGTGCGTCTACCTGAGTCAGAGCTATGGTAAAATTGATATGCAAGTGATAAGAAACAACGTGAATTTGTTATGCGTCTTCAAACAGAACAGACACTACATGAAACGTATTTATGATGATTTTGTAGGATCAGATATGACAATGGATGAATTTGAGAAGATGTGCAAAAAGTGTTGGAGCGAACCGTTTGGATTTTTATCGATAAATACCACTAAGAAATCGTGTAACGGTAAATACATGTTCAACTTGAGAGACGTTCTGACGATAAACGATGTGTTTGAATGATAATCGATGTGTATGAATCGTTTTTAAAATCGATTCATATACATTATTTTCTAAAATCGATGTGTTTGAATAGTAATCGATGTGTATGCATCGTTTTTTAAAATCGATTCATATACATTATTTTCTAAAATCAATGTGTACGCATCGTTTTATTTTTAAAAACAATGTGTATGTGATGTTTTTAATAATCGATTCGTTTACGTTATATTTCTAAAAACAAGTGTATGCATCGTTTTTGGATTTTTATTTAAAGTCGTTTTTATTTTTATTTTTTTCAAGTAAAATTCAAAACCCTATACCTATATATAGATATGAAGAGGAAAAAAGAAGATAAAGAAATCATCAACACGTTGGTGAAAAAACAGAAGTTGGTTGATAAGATGTGGCCAGATGATGATACTGTTAAAACAGCAAGGAAGTTTGAAAAAATACAAGAACAATGGCTTAAGGATAGTAAAGAAAATCAAAAGCGTGAAGCGGAAAGAGTGAGAGAGCTTTTTAGTGAGCACCCCACGTTAGTTAATGTGAAACCCAAACAACAATTGTTAATACCTCCACCGCGTGAAAACAAACCGATTACACTCGCTGAGGTGAAAAGGTTGGATAAATTGCAAGATGAATTAAAGGAGGAATTCGACACGTCAAGGAAAGTTGAAGTTGAAAAAGTGCGTGAACAAGAGAAAAAACAAGAGCCCATAGTTAAAGCGATAAAAGAACAGACGGAAAGTTTAAAAAACCACGTGTCGTTACGAGAAGACCCACCGCTGTTGTTGGTCAGTTCAGACCTAGAGTGTCGAGTACACCTGGTAGGAGTAAACCGGACCAAACGTTACCTGAAGTCGAGGACGTGGACGTATTCGATGCGCCTACGATTTCAACATCATCGGCTCAAGCTAAGGAATCACAAGAATTACAAAATCGTTCTATCCGTGAATTTACAGAAAACGAAGAAATTGGTGAGATAGCGAAACAATACCTCTCTTCGTCCAATGATCATAGTTTCGGTGTTTATTACGATTTCTTAAATAGCAAACTCGCGATCGGATCGCAAACCATATCCATCGAAAACAACGATATCATATTGGACAGAACTATGGATAGATACATCGGCACGGAGGGACTGTGGTCACTCTTGACTAAAGCGGAGATTCACGGAGTAGAGTCCACCGTCGCGGTCGGTACAACACCCATATCATAACAACGATCCCACCTCACCCAGACCTAAGGCGAGCGGTGGTTGGAAATGGAAGAATTTAATAAAATATATATGGTTCGAACTCAAACAAAAGTCCTCGACGTCCGGCACAGGTTTACTCGTGGATACAAACAATCCCGTGGAATATAAATATATAGACGATTATGACAAGTTGCTGGAAAGAATAAAGTTTATCCAAGCTGAAGAGGAAGCGGAAAATAATAATTTTAATAACGAAAAAATAGCCATTGTCAAGTTTATAAATAATGAGATTGAAAAACTAATTACCCAGCCGGAAGGTGTTAAACAAATAAGTCGGTGTTTGTCGGTGTTAACTGAAAAGGGTGTTAAAGGTGGTGAATTGAATTCGATTAAAGATGATGTTAGATTTCAAGTAAAGAAATTAGGGTTGACGTCGGATAGAAAGAAATATATGCTCATGTTCGGTAGGAGATGAATATTTTTATTTCTAAATTGATTTTAAAATTATATTTTTATTTCTCAATTTTATTTTAATTTTATATTTTTTATTAAGTTGAAATTATGTTTTTATTTTTTTTATTCGAAACGAAAAACTTTAAAATATATATAGAGATGGAAAAGTATTACGAAGAAGCTTCTGACAAGATTGAACGGTGTGAATATAATACCGTCCTACCGGTGTCAGATTTAAATTTTAATTCACCCAATAAGTTTACGACATTTACATTTGATCATGGAGATTCGTTTTATGATAGGAGGATTTTATTTCATATACTGGGAGAAGTGGTAAAAAAAGCGAATGATGGAAAATATGATGAAGCTGATCCTATTAAATTAGTTGACAATTTTCCAGCATTTTTATTTAAAAGAATCGAATTGAAAAAACATAATCAATTGATTGATGTTGTCGAAGAAGTAGGTATTACCAGTACAATCAAAGGACTGACAACATATAGCAAATCGGGTGAGAGCACTTATTATACGTGCGGTTTTAAATCTAAATTCAATAAAAAAATGGGTAGATTCGAAGCTCTAGGTACGTTATCACATCTGGGCTTAGGGTTTTTTGACGCTCTGAAATATCCTATGTTTAAAGGAGGTTTTGAAATAATTTTTACACGCAACGAAGATAATGACGCGATATATCGTTGGAAGGAAAACGTTGGCGGGACACAGAAATCAGCGGATGAAGCTAAGATAAAAATCACGAGTTTTGTTTTAAAAGTCCCTCTTGTAGATTATGATGGGATGAAAAAAATACCACTCATACAAGGATTGAAAAAGTTGAGAGAAAAAGGTGATTTGAAGTACGCTTATTACCAATGGCAATGTATTGAAAAATTCGGTGTGACAGGCTCGTCATATAGTTTTGATATATCCAACATATTCCGAAATATATCCCACCCGCGATTTATAATCATAGGTTTACAGACTAGCCGCAAAAACAATCAAGAGAAAGATCCGAGCCAATTCAATGGAGTTAACATCAAAACCTATCATGTCAAAATCAACGGACAACTATATCCGAAGGAAAATCAAAATTTAGAGATAAATGAAAAACAGTATGGAATATTATACGATAGTTATTGTTCAGTAAGGAATGTGTTATATAGAGATGAAGATGTTTATTTAAGCGACGTGGATTTTATAGACAAGTACCCGTTGTTAGTCGTTGACACGCATCATCACCCGTTCTCAACGGATAGTAAAAGAAACTATATTCAAATAGAACTGGATTTTACGACTGCTGTAGCCAGTCCGGTGGCGGATCAAGGGACCACAGCGTACGTGGTAGTTGTATCAGAGATCGGTTTCACTTATGATTTGGAAAGGAATGATATTAAAATGTTTTGAGATGTATATATATTTTTATAATTTAAAGATATTTTTGAAAAAATAAACTCTACGACATAGAGGGTTAGAAAATCATTAAATATTTTTTTTAATTAACATATATCTTACCTTAGAATTTGAAGATGAATTTTTTTTCTTTTTTGAGTGTCGGTGGGTATTAGTGAAAAGCCCTGTCACTACGTGAAGTTCCGCGAAAAAAAACCGAAATTCAACATCGGAGACAGAGTCCGTATAACAGCGAGTAAAGTCGTATTTAGAAATAAATATAAACAAAACTGGACTAGCGAAATTTTTGTAATCGCGCAAGTTTTAAACACCAAACCCGTCACGTACAAAATCGAGGCTCTAGATGGTGAAGAAGTAATCGGTGGTTTTTACGAGAGGGAACTGCGAAAGACGGAGTTTTGATTATTTGAAAAAAACACTTAAAAATATAGACCCGTTAAAACTACAGGTCCTCGTAATTGTTTATTTTTAGACCCGTAAAAACCACGGGTCCTCGTAATTGTTTATTTATGATTAAAAACACACATTTTTATAGACCCGTAAAAACCACAGGTCCTCGTGATTGCTTATTTTTTAGACCCGTAAAAACCACGGGTCCTCGTAATTAATAATCACGACCTAATTTAGGACTTGACACATGCTAATTTGGGATTGTTATTGATAATATCAACCTGTCCTTATGTGGGACTTAACACGTCCTAATTTGGGGCTGTTATTCATAATATCAACTTATCCTAATTTAGGACTTAACACATCCTAATTTAGGACTGTTATTTATAATATCGACTTATCCTAATTTAGGACTTAACACATCCCAATTTAGGACCGTTATTTATAATATCAAGCTATCCTAATTTAGGACTCAACACTTCCTCTTTTAGGGCTGTTATAAATAATTCATTAACGCATCCCAAATTGGGACTAATTTATAATTGAAACAAAAAACGTTTAACGCAATCGTCAAATATATTTTTTAAATTGATCATAGAAAAAACATGACTCGACGAGATACATTTCTATATATTAGTGAAGCAAAATGGTTAACACGATTGATATAAAAAATAACAAGTTTACGTATGAAAATCACGATATTTACATTATATTCGACGGTGATAGAAAACCTTGGTTTCACGCAAATACCATCGCGGAAATATTGGGTTATGTCAGACCGGGAAAAGCGGTAAACGATCATGTCGATGAGAAGTATAAAACCACCTATTCGGAGATAAAACAATACGATACCACGAAATCCCCTACAAAAGTGCAACCCAATACCGTCTACATCGATGACCCCGGTGTTTGTTGTTTGTTGGTAGTGAGAAAAAATGACATGAACGAATTTAAAGATTGGATTTTCGAGAAACTTTTACCGAAGCTTAGGAAACATCATTACCGCGTCACTAGTTTGGAATCGGAAAATAAAGTGTTCAAGACTTTGATAAATAACGCGCAGATCCAACAAATGTTCGGTGTTCTAAGGAGGATGGATCATGAAAATGAATATAAATTCGTAGACACGCAAAAACGTGTTTTTGACAAAGCCGTCAATGAATCGGGTGGATACGATCAATGTTTTGAAATTGAATACATAACTATCGACGATGAGATTTTAACTAAAAAGGTGTTGAGAGAAATAGTTAAAGAGGATGTGAAATACGATTATAACCGTAAAAGCAAATGTATAAAAATTCACGATGACGATTTCGACCTGATTAACCTCGTTAAAAAAACATTGTCGGAAGTGATGTTGTGGTGAAATAAATACGTTTCCGATCGTACGAACTATATAATTTATTTTTTTATATTTTCGATCGTAATAAAACATTAACGTTCGATCGGTTGTTTTTTCTATAGTAGGTACGAAATGAATAACAATAATAATATGGATATTGCGAGTGATGAGATTTCCGACGAAAGTTCTTCATCGTCTTATAATTCTGATGTGTCCAACACAGATGAGGATTACATGGACGATATCGCGAGTAAATTCGTTTTTAATAATCGAGAGGTTACAGTGTTGTTTGATGATGATAATAACTCTTGGTTTAAGGGTAAAGATGTAGCCGAAATATTAGGATATTCAAATTTAAAAAAGGCCTTACAAATGCATGTTAATGATCGTTACAAGAAAAATCTGGCCTATATAGTTGGGACCCGATTTGGGTCCCAACCAAATCTGAGCGATTTTGGTGGGACCAAACCTGTTTCGCATCATAAAGGCTTAGAAATTTACATATCTGAGCCCGGATTATATGAATTGATATTTTCATCAAAGTTACCCTCAGCGAATGACTTCAAACGTTGGGTCTTCGAAGACGTTTTACCTTCCATCCGTAAACATGGTGAGTACAAACTGAGAAATAAAAACGTAGAGCTTATGGAAACGATAAGTCGGTTAGAAAATGAAAATCGTCTGATAGAAAATGAAAATCGTCGTTTAAACAATACGATACAAAACATGAAACCTAAAGTAGCTTGTATGCCTCAAAAATCGAACCTAAGACACGTCTTTACCGTCTTTAAACGATATTCTTATGCAGACGGTATTTATACATACTACTGTGTAAGAACTGAAGATCGGTATTTTTCTACGGTTTATAAAAAGAAAATCGATGAAGGTTATTTACTTTTGTTTTACAAAGATGAAGTGCCGAACAGTATAAACGTTTTGAACTGTGTAAAAGATATCATGAGATACCGCAATATATCCTATAAATCACGCAATAATGTTGTAATCACGCCGTATAATTTCATAGAATTAGTAGAAGAATTCTTCAAAGATTTGAGAAAATAAATAGTAAACATTTTCCCATCCTAATAAATTCTTATTTCTCGTAATTTATTTTATTTCTTTTCTTAACCGGTGCATTATTTTTTTCCTCATAGAGAGTGATGGATATCGTTCCGTATTACGAAGAAAAGATCGAAGATAACCTTCTACCCCAACCATTACGTTGTCTGATAGTAGGCTCCTCGGGCTGTGGAAAAACAAACTTGTTGTTGAATTTTATTTATAATCCGCGCGGTCTCGTGTTTAGAAATTTATATGTGTCCAGTAAGTCTATAGAACAGCCGGCTTATGTAGACTTACGTGAAAAGTACATCGATATGGAGAACAAGTTTAATAAGAAGATAGCTTACTTTTTTAGCAATTGCGAAGATTTACCCTCATTGGATGAATGTAAGAAAAACTCCCTCGTGGTGTTCGACGACTGTTTGATGGAAAAACAAGAAGCGATAAAAGACTACTTCATCAGAGGTAGACATAAAAAACTGTCCTGCGTCTACCTCAGTCAGAGCTACGGTAAAGTCGACATGCAAGTGATACGGAAACACGTGAACCTGCTGTGCGTCTTCAAACAGAACAAGTACTACACTAAACGTATTTATGACGATTTCGTAGGATTGGACATGACGATGGATGAATTCGAAAAGATGTGTCAAAAGTGTTGGAGCGAACCGTTCGGATTTCTATCTATAAACACCGCTAAGAAAGCGCACAACGGAAAATACATGTTCAAGTTAAAAGACGAGTTAAACGATGTTATCGAACGATAATCGATGTGTATGCATCGTTTTTAATAAACTATTCATATACGTTATTTTATAAAAACCACGTGTATGCATCGTTTTTAATAAACGAATCATATACATAATATTTTATAAAAATAACGTGTATGCATCGTTTTTAGATTTTTATTCAAATTTATTTTTTTCTTTATTTTTGAAAAGCGAAACTCTGAACCCGAAACCTCTTTAGATAATATAATGAAGAGGAAAAGCGATGATAAGGAGATCATCAGCACGCTGGTGAAAAAACAGAAGATGGCCGATAAGATGTGGCCGGACGATGCCGACGTACGAATGGCTAAAAAGCATGGGAAGCTACAAGAAAAATGGCTCGAAGATAGTAAGAAAAATCAGATACGCGAAGCGGAGGAGAGGAGAAAGCTTTTCAGTTCACACCCCGTGTTGTTAGTAAATGCCGAACCGAAAGAACGATTGTTAGCGCCTCCTCCTCATCGTGAAAACAAACCGATTACCGTCGCGGAGGCTAAGAGGTTGGATAAATTGGAAGATCGATTAAAGAGTGAATTCGACACGTCTAGAAGAGCGGAAGTCGAAAAGGTTCGCGAACAAGAGAAGCAACACGAACCCGTAGTTAAAGCTATAAAAGAACAGACGGAAACTTTAAAGACAGAGAAAAAACCCCGTGTCATTTTAAGAAGACCCATCGCCACTGTCGGACAGTTCAGACCTAGAACGTCGAGCACACCCGGTAGACCTGTAGGTAAAGTGGACAAAACACTTGGTAGACCGGTAGATAAAGCGGACGAAACGATAACTCCAATCGAGGACCCAGACGTATTCGATGCGTCTACAATTTTATCACCGGCGCAAACTTCACAGGAATTACAGAATCGTTCTATCCGCGAATTCACTGAAAACGAGGAAATTGGTGATATCGCAAAGGAATACCTCTCGAACTGTAATGATATGAGTTTCGGTGTTTATTATGATTTCACAAATAGCAAACTCGCGATTGGATCACAAACCATATCCATCGAAAACAATGATATCATACTGGACAGAACTATGGATAGATATATCGGCACCGAGGGATTGTGGTCACTCTTGACTAAAGCTCACGAGATTCACGGTGTACAATCCACAGCCGCGGTCGTTGTGACGAGTGACTTTGCTCGCGGTCAAAAGATGAGGTCACCTTGTGATAATGATAGATAGCTTCGCGGGTCATCTCGTGATAATGAGAGCGCTCAGCGTTTCTCTTGTATTATCAACTACACGAACTCATAATATTTTAACTGTTTAAAAAGAACCATTTTTATGTTTTAACTATAACCGTGAAATCCTAGTTTGGGATAGAAGTAGTCCTAGAATAAGACTTCCTAGAGTGGGATGGAAGGCGTCCTGGAATAGGATAACACAAGATGTCCTGGAATAGGATCATACCCCCTCATCGTTGGTGAATTCCTGTATATCTACTAAGGACATTTGGGTGTGATCCTATTTCAGGACGCTTTTGATCCCATTTCAGGACGTCCCATTTTAGGACAAGTTCCGTCCCAAATCAGGACATTTAGGTGTGATCCTATTTCAGGACGCTTTTGACCCCATTTCAGGACGTCCCATTCCAGGACAAGTTCCGTCCCAAATCAGGACATACCCCCTCATACCCCTCATCGTTGGTGAATTCCTGTATATCTACTACTGAAACCCCCCCCCCCGCACCCCCCGGAAACCCCCCCCCCCGCATCCCCCCGGAAACCCCCCCCCCGCATCCCCCGGAAACCCCCCCGCATCCCCCCGGAAACCCCCCCCACCCCCCCGGAAACCCCCCCCTCCCCCCCCCGCATCCCACCGGAAACCCACCCCCACGTGATTTCGTCGCCGTTCAACTTTAGAACTGCGTCGCCGTACACGATGGCAGTGGATATAACAAAAATGCTCCAAATCCATCGTGCGGGTAGTCAAATTAAGCGGAATTAAAAGAGAAACAAAAAAGGTCCAGTAACATTTTTCGATATAAACAACGGTGTAAAAGTTATGACGCAATAACTTAAAAAATGTACAATTTCTATTATTTTTTACTTCGTATATTTCTTAACTATAAAAATTAGGTCAAGGTCATTTAACTTTAAGCGGAAAAAAGAGAGGATCAGTGTTATTAATTAACACTGTTCCTCTCTTTTTTCCTTAAAGGCAGGGAAAGAAGTTCCGTTAATGTCTATTTTTATGTGGCAGAATCATATCCATCATCATCATCTGTTTCGTTTTGAAAGTTGATGTAACTAACATCAACCCAAAGATAATGATATCCTTGTTCGAAAGCCATAGTATCAATATATGATTCCACTGTTGAAAACCAATTAGGATCTATTAAAGGGTTGATTGTAACCATGACAGTTTCTAATGTTAAATTTACCCATCTTTCTCCAGTAACAGAAATTGCAAAAAAATTTAAATTTTGAAGAAAATGGATTAAATTTAACATAAAATTAACATGTTGTACAGGAGTGCAATGAACATTGTAAGACATCCGGAAAGTTTCCATGCTGATCAGGGAAATGTTGTCTTTTACTTAATCCACGGTTTATATATATGCATTTCCCCCACCATAGAGTTTTTAAAAGTGGGTCAAGGTCATCTGAAGATACCCTATGAACGGGGAACAGAGCAGTAAGTGGTTAAACCACAAACTGCTCTGTTCCCCGTCCCTATTTAATTTCTTTTATTGATATGTCTTTATAAACATATAATATATGTTTATAAACACATACATTTAAGTTCATATTTGGCAAATGGGAAGAATCCACACAGCTGGCACAATTCTTGCGGTCTTGGTGTTTCCAGTTTGTATCCTATGATTCCAAATCGATATATCATTTGCCTATGCAACGGTTCTCCCTCTTCGGCTGAAGGAAGAGCCTAAAAAAAATAGTTTAAAGATATTTAATAAAATAATATACAGGGTGAGTTTTAATTGTCCCCCCCCTTACTTTTTTTTACATTTCTAAAAATAACTATCCCAGACCCCGTCCAAACATTATTGGGTAGTAGGTACCTCGTTTTGAGGGGGTACTCATTTTCGGCCGCCATCTTGGATCCGCCATATTGGATCCAAAATATTTTTTTCAAATGTAAAAGTGGTGTTGTGACCCATCATTTCAAGCTAGATTTTTTCACTGATTACAGTGCCGCAATCCGTTTTTCAATATCTCGATTTGTTCTCAAGATATGAGTACTTTTAATTTATTTATTTTCAACCAATTTTAACATTAAAAATTGATAAAATAGGCCCATAACCACAAAATAATGCTAGATAGTGACGAATAACCACCATCAGTCATTGTTGAGCGATTTACGCTTAGCTTTCACCAATGTAAATTTTTTTGGCCGCCATCTTGGATCCGCCATTTTGAAACGAGGTAAGTTATTTCAAATATGAAGTTGGGGTTGTGACCCATCATTTCAAATTAATTTTTTGCGCCGAATTCAATGCCGCAACCCGTTTTTAATTATCATGTTTAGTTTTCAAGATATTGACAAATTTCTAATAAAAATCTCAAAAAGTATTAATTTTTCAAAAACTAATTTTTATAGCTAAAAACGGGTTGCGGCATTGAATTCGGCGCAAAAAACTAATTTGAAATGATGGGTCACAACCCCAACTTCATATTTGAAATAACTTACCTCGTTTCAAAATGGCGGATCCAAGATGGCGGCCAAAAAATTTACATTGGTGAAAGTTAAGTGTAAATCGCTCAACAATGACTGATGGTGGTTATTCGTCACTATCTAGCATTATTTTGTGGTTATGGGCCTATTTTATCAATTTGTAATGTTGAAATTGGTTGAAAATAAATAAATTAAAAGTACTCATATCTTGAGAACGAAACGAGATATTAAAAAACGGATTGCGGCACTGTAATCAGTGAAAAAATCTAGCTTGAAATGATGGGTCACAACACCACTTTTACATTTGAAAAAAATATTTTGGATCCAATATGGCGGATCCAAGATGGCGGCCGAAAATGAGTACCCCCTCAAAACGAGGTACCTACTACCCAATAATGTTTGGGTGGGGTCTGGGATAGTTATTTTTAGAAATGTAAAAAAAAGTAAGGGGGGGGACAATTAAAACTCACCCTGTATTGTAAATAGAAAAGAACAATACTGTTAATGAAAACGTACCCAGTCACATAGGGCACATATTTTCTCGCCATCTGCCAATTGAAACCAAATTTTGGTTTTAAATATACAACGTTTCTTGTGCTCAGTAATGAGCTCGCTTTGCAAGATGTGCGGCAGCGGCTCTGACACCTCCCTAATTTGCCGAAGCATAGGGTTGTCTGAGCAGATCCGCTGCAAACATAACTCGTACAAGGAGCTCATCGTTATGGGCTGACTATGCTCACCTCACAGCCTTAAATACGTACCAATCACCTTGATGGCAAAGGACAACGCCCTCCATTGGGTTAACTAGGTCGCCATAGGAGGCCACCGCCTTGGACCGACAGTGTATATAAGGTGTGCTGCAGTCTTGTGGTTATATTTGCCATGGAATCCCTCATGATCTTTGGTGCTGTGCACAACTTTGTTGAAGCCAAAAGAGTACTATGGTACATAAAAACGTATCATAGCAATCTGAATTGCATCAGTGGAGTACTTGAAGCTGTTAAAGCAGACGGTACAAAAATCTGTTGCACTTCGGATTCTATGGATTACGAAGGACTTGAATCATGGGTCCTTTATTATGTACAATTTTGTACAAAACTTTACATCAAAGTTGACACGGACTAAGGGGGTTTTCTAGGAGGAAAGAAAAGAATAGATACCAACAATGCATGTTGGTAGCTATTCTTTTCATTCTTCCGCTAAGATTTAAATGACCTTGACCTCGTTATGGACTTAGAAAATTTTTGTTAAGTTACAATAGACCTTCAAAATAACTAGGTCAAGGTCATCTGAAGATACCCAATGAACGGGGAACAGAGCAGTAAGTGGTTAAACCACAAGCTGCTCTGTTCCCCGCTCCTATTTAATTTCTTCTATTGATATGTGTTTATAAACACATACATTTAATATCATATTCCTCCAGAGGAAACCAACCACAAAGATGACAATATTCTTGCGTTATCGGCGTCTTCAATTTGTATCCTACATTTTCAGATTCATGTTTTAGGTATCTGTACAGTTCTTGATCCGGATTCGCACCAGGAAGCCGCTAAAAAAATATTAATTTAAAGAAAATTAATAAAATAATATATTGTAAATAGAAAAAACAATGCAGTTAATGAAAACGTACCATGTGACATAGGGCGCATATTTTTTTGCCAGCATTTGGCATTTCCCACCAAATTTTAGTTTTAGAAACACACCGTTTTTTGTGCTCATAAATGAGCTCGCCTTGCAAGATTTGCGGCAGCGGCTCTGACACCTCCCTAATTTGCCGAAGCATAGGGTTGTCTGAGCAGATACGCTGCAAACACAACTCGTACAAGAAGCTCATAGTTATAATCTGGCTATGCAAACCTCAAAGCTTTAAATACGTACCAATCACCTTGATGGCGAAGGTGATTCCCCCTCCCCCGGGTTTCTACTATATATTGAGCGGATAGAAGCTTTATAGAATTAATAGTTTGCCACATTTTGAATCAACAAAACGTTATGGAATCTTTCCAAAAATACCTGATTGATCAAAAATTAAGTAGAAACCGAAGGGAACAAAGAAGAAAACACAGATTAAAAAAAGCTTTTGAAAAATTAAAATTAGTTGTACCGGAAAGTCAAAAACAAAAAAAAATAACAGACAATCTATAGTTCAAAATGCAATAGATTACACTAAAAAATTGGAAGAAGACTTGAAATCACCAACATTTAACTTAGAACAACAAGAATTTCAACAATCCGAACAGACATTTTTACAGGAAATAGAAGAATTCCAACAATTCGAACATAAATTTGTACAGGAAATAGAAGAATATCTTCAAACTTCGCAAAATTTAAACCAAGACATTTATGAAATTTTATATCAACCTTTTGAAACTGTTTCCTTGCCAGTGTTAGAAAGCATGGATGAATATTTTTTTGACCTCGAAAAGTAGAGGGGGTAAATGGGTGGGGGGCTGTTATAAAGGCAAAGTAAACAGAGTAATCTTTACTTTCTTAGGATCCAGCGCTATGGCAGGCACTTCGTCTTCGTCCAGGTCTTCTTCCTCGTCATCAACAACATCAACATCATCACCATCTGTTGTTTCTATTGTGACACAAAAATCTCCTTCTCCAAAAAAATCTTCACCAAAAAAATCTCCTAACAAAATTTCTGAAAAACTTCAAAAACTTCAAAATTTAAGAAAATCCTGTTTTAAGAAAGAACAATGTGCTCATATTTTAAAAAAAGGAGCGAACAAAGGTGAATGGTGTGTGAAGTTGTGTAGTGTAGGTGAAAAATTGTGTAATTTGCATAACAAACGTGAACCTTCCAAAATTCAACCTTCCGAAAAAGTCAAAATTCAACCTTCTAAAAAAGTCAAAATTGAACCTTCCAAAAGTGAATTGCCAGAAAAAATTGAAAACTATAAAAGAATTAAAATCAACAGATTGAAATTAAACCACAAATATGTTTTTGTAAAAAAGATCAGTAACAGGGATGTTGTTCTTAGATGTTGTGATGAACTCTACTTGCTCAAATTACCAGTAAATCTTCAAATTCCAAATATCAGTAATGTTCATTATTATTTAGTAAGAAAATCTCCATCTGATAAAGTTAAATGGTCAAATTAAACACAAGACAAAAAAAATGGAGCGGGGGAATAGACCACTTTGTAATTCCAAGAGAATTACTTAGCGGTCTATTCCCCCGCTCATAGGGTATTTTTGAATGACCTTGACCTATTTTCAAAATTTACAATGGAGGGGTAATTTCTTATAAAAGCGGGATAACAGAATGACTTTTTACTTTTTAGAATCTAGTCCTAAAAAGAACAATGTTCGTATATTTTTAAAAAAGGGTAAAAGATGTGGTGTGTAAATCAAACATTATGCAGTGCGCACAACAAATACCTCCTTTTGTAAAAACTGAGAGGTTAGTGTAAAAATGAAATAAAAAAATAGGAGCGGGGGAATAGACCACTTTGTAATTCTAAAAGAATTACTTAGCGGTCTATTCCCCCGTTCATAGGGTATTTTTTGGTGACCTTGACCTACTTTTTACACTTATAAATTTTCGCTAACTGCTATTGACCTTGAAAATAAATAGGTCAAGGTCATTCAATAATTAAAAAGAAAATGGAGGTGTACGGTTTTACAGAACCGTACACCTCAGAAACCTAACAGAAGAAAAGCTAAATCTACCTATATATAAATGACCTTGAGACTTAGAAATTTTCGCTAAGTCTTTTTGTTGACCTTGAAAATAAGTAGGTCAAGGTCATTCGATAACTAAAAAGAAAATGGGGGTGTACGGTTTTACAGAACCGTACACCCCCGGAAACCTAAAAGAAGAAAAGCTAATTTACAATACAATCTGCCAAGAGTTTAAGAATTAATAAAAATAAAAAAATAAAGAAATAAAATTTAGTTTAAAAAAAAATAGCTAGACTACCCAGCGCTGCACATCATGAGTACAGTGTGATCATCACGTAAGCGAACTCACACACCTCACCATAAGCGCACAACGCTAAGCTAAAACAAAAATGTTATTTTGAAATAGCAAGTTGCTTAATTAAATTTAGGAAAAATGTTATACAAATATGTTTTTTATTTCCTAACACTAAAGGAGCCAGTGTCTCGCCATTAGCGACGCAGAACAACCGAGGTCCAGCGAAACTCCGGAGGTAGGCGAACTACCCATCCAGCACGTATAGAGGTTGTAAGTGACCCGCTTTGGTGAGCGTAATCACTACAAAAGCGGTAGCCGGTTTTACCATTATTGGTTTTACCGTGCAAAAGATGGAAGGAAAAAAAGGAAAGGAAATTGGAATTGAAAGGTGTCCCTAACTAAAAAGGAGTACAAGACAAGAGAGGGAATGCCCTCAACAAGCTTGTTGGAAAAAGGAAATTGGAATAGAAAGGTATTAAAAACATATCATATAACATTCTTAAAAACAAAAATATTACTTTAAATTTAAACATTCCAGGCAGAAATATATTGTAAGTAAAAGAAAGAATTTAAAATAATACTAACTACCAAACCAGCAAATTAAAAACAAACTACAAACCCTAGGGTATCTACAAGCACAAACAACTACCATGCCTTAAAATTAATCAGTCCTACGTCAAGATGTTATTATACAAATAACACCAAGATATTTTCACCAAACAGCAAAAATGATAAAATGTTCAGGGCGCCTTCTGAACATGTTACCACCTCACTGTCTAGCGAGCAACTGATGCCGAACCACACGCGCAGATCCCGGACCCCAACTCGGCTTGAGGTCATCCCCCCTCCTCGCTTACCCACTCCCAAACCACAGGACCCTTGCTGCGGGTTTGGTTTCCATCATTCTTTTGCCATTGTTCCAACAGGCAACAACATTTCTTTCTTTACTTTACATTGGATTTGTAAAAATTTTAAGTGTTAAAACTTCTCAATATTTAATATTTTAGGACTTTGAAAAATTTTCAAACCTATCATTATTTTGCAACTGTTTAAACAGGCAACAACACTTCTTTCTTTATTTTACTTTACATTGGACTTGTAAAACTTCCTAATAATTAATACTTTCGGACTTAGAAAAATTTTCAAACATTTGCTTCAACATTTATTTTACAATATCAAGTTTCTTTTATAATGCCTCCAACAGACAACAATTTTCCTTTTGGATGTACAATTTGTGAAAAAATATATAAAATGGTTGAACCAGAAGATTTAACGGATGACGAAAGTATTTTTGAAAATAGTTTGATTCCAGTAGAAGATACATCTGATGCTACATCCGATGTTACATCTGATGCTACGTCTGATGCTACAACTGATGAAGAAAATATTTTGGAAGTACCAGTAGCAATAGGCGAAGAAACACCGTTAACACATGTTGTAACAATTAACTATGATCCAGTACAATATATACATGCTCTTGTTCGGCGACGTTTGTTTCCGGCATCGGACATGGAGGAAGATGAAAGCGATAACGATTTGGAAATAACATATTTAAACAACAGTAATGATGATCACACCTACGACGCATAATATGTATTATTTTGAACTTAAATTATTTGACCTTGGCACTTAGATTTTTTTAAAACTTCCATTATTTGACCTTGAGACTTAGAATTTTTTCAAAACTTCCATTATTTGACCTTGTCACTTAGTTTTTTTTTTTAACTTCCATTATTTGACCTTGACACTTAGATTTTTTTAATACCTGCATTATTTGACACTTAGATGTTTTTTAAACTTGCATTATTTGACCTTGACACTTAGGAGTTTTGAAATATAAGAAATTTAACTGTTATTAACACTTTTTGTGTTTAATACAGAAAAAGTGGTGGGGGTAGTGCTATATATAGGGGTAGTTTAAGAGTGGTTTTTATTATTACTGCAACTTTTGTGGAGAGCACACCTACGTCATGTATTACTGCATCAGTTGTGAAGAATCTTTTGAAAATGAAAACTTACTACAAATACACAAAGAAGTGTACCATAACAATGAAACAAGAAACAATGCAGAAGAAGAAGATTTGGAAGAATTAGATCAAATGCTGGCTATCCATCAACAACAACTAAATTCAAGACCAAGTGTTATTCAATACGCACCCGGACCATCTTTGGATGTGGAATGATACGCCCGAGCTTTACCAGGCAGTGTAGTAACTCATTTTAAGATTAACAATGCTCAATTGCAACTAGCACAATTTATATTGAAAGCAAAAACATTAGTAACAGAAACATTGAAGAATGAACTAAGAAGATTAAATTTTATAAAGTTTGGAATATTATTAGATACTGTATTTACAAATGTTCAGAATGAAACATCACCAAGAGGATTTTTAACTAAAAACAAAACCATCATGTTTGCATCGGATATAAGCTCAATTGTGGATGATTGTTTTGAAGAACTTTTAACAAAATTACAAGAACATGAAGGAAGAGGTTCTGGATGGAGTTTGTTAAGTATAACAAGCTTAGATGTGAGAGTTCATAAACATGGATATGGAATGAGAGGTAGTAGTTATATTGCTTTGCCAAGGAAGATTCGAGTAACCAAATGTTGTGTTAATGTACAAAATGAAAATGCTGAATGTTTCAAGTATGCAATGCTTGCAAAATATGTAGAAGATCATGTGGAACGACCGAGTAGAGCATACGATGAGGTTTGCTATATGTATAGCTTTCAAGGCATGACTTATCCTGTTTCAATTCAAGACATATCAAAATTTGAAAAGAAAAATCCTTTTGCATCTGTAAACATCTTTGGCTTGGATTCATCCAACAATGTCTATCCCTTACGTATAACACCCACCGAACGCAGAGATCATACTGATTTATTATTTATAACTAAAGGTGATATCTCACATTATGTATATATTAAAGATTTTGAAGCTCTAGTTTGCAAACAGTTATCAAAACGTGAACAACCAAAAACCACTTGTAAAAGATGTTTCTGTTTTGTAAACAAACCTTTAAGAAGAGGAGGTTCAGAATGGTTAACAGAACATAAAAGATTATGCAATGGAAACTATGAAGTAAGAATTAAATTACCACACCCTAGCAGATCACAAGTAAAATTTGATAAAGTTATCCAACAATACAGAATTCCCGTTGTAGTGTATGCAGATTTTGAATCTTCATTGCTTCCACTTGAACAAGAAGAAGGAGAGGAAATTACAAGCAGAACAAAGTATCAACTTCACAAACCAAACAGCTACTGTTTAATAGTAAAATCCACTCTGCCTGAAGAACATCTTCAAGAATATGGTTTGACATCTACACCAAAGATCTATCGTGGAGAAGAAGCAGCTCGATACTTTGTTGATGATTTATACGACATCGCTGGGAAAGTGGAAGCAATGTATAGCAATGTGGTTCCTATGTCACCTATGACACCGGAAGAACTTTATCTTTATGATTCGACAACAACATGCTATTTGTGTAACAATCAATTTACAGAAACTAAAGTTAAAGTTCGCGACCATGACCATCTGACTGGAGCCTACAGAGGTGCAGCTTGCAACGGATGTAACATCAACTTCAAACTACCATCTTTTATTCCTGTGGTTTTTCACAATCTTAGTGGATACGATGGACATTTTATCATTCCCGAATTAGCAAGAGACAACGGTGAAATAGATGTTTTGGCACAAACTATGGAAAACTTTATAAGCTTTTCAAAAAAGGTGGGCAAAATTAAACTTAGATTTGTTGATTCTTTTAGATTTATGCCTTCCAGTCTTATGAAACTTTCTGAAAATTTAAGAAGACAAAATTTAATAGAAACAAGCAAAATTGTACCTGCAGAAAAAATGGATTTGGTTCTTCGGAAAGGAGTTTTCCCGTATGATTACATCGATGGACTACATAAATTTCAAGAAACGTCACTTCCTCCACCAGAAGCTTTCAAAAGTAAACTTACCGATTTGGACATTTCACCTGAAGACTATCAACACGCATGCAGAGTTTGGGACGAATTGGAAATGAACACTCTGGGAGATTATTCTGACTTTTATGTAAAACTTGATGTGACCCTTCTCTGCGATGTGATGGAAGAATTTAGAAACACCTGCTTTGAAGCTTACGGATTAGACCCTCTTCATTCTTATACTTCTCCAGGACTAGCTTGGCAAGCTATGCTAAAAGAAACAAAGTGCAACCTTCAATTATTAACAGATATTGACATGGTGTTGATGATCGAATCGGGCGTTAGAGGTGGATTGACCCAAAGTGTTACTAGACATGTTAAAGCTAACAACAAATATCTTCCAAACTACGATAAAGAAAAACCATCAGTGTTCTTAGGATATTTCGATGCCAATAATTTATACGGATGGGCCATGTCTAATCCACTTCCTTTTGGAAACTTTGAATGGGTTAATCCAGACTCTATTGGTGATATTTCGCAAATTTCAAAAGACGGAGACACCGGATACATATTGGACTGTGACTTTGAATATCCAGAACACTTGCATGATCTTCATTACGATCTTCCGCTCCTTGCAAAAACAGAAGTTTCACCAATTGGCAAACATCCAAAATTAATGATGACTCTTGAAAATAAACAAAGATACGTAGCTCACTTTTGGGTTGTTCAACAAGCACTCCAATTGGGTTTACGTATAACCAAAATTCATAGAGTTTTAAAATTTTCCCAATCTTGCTGGTTAAAACCGTACATTGATTCAAACACCAGAAGAAGAGCAGCTGCAACATCAACATTTCAAAAGGACTTTTTTAAATTAATGAATAATGCGATATTTGGAAAAACACTGGAAAACAAAAGAAAACACAAAAATGTTAAATTAATTACCGATCCTATAAAACTAGAAAAACTTGTACAAAAACCAAACTTTGGAACATCCGTTATCATCAATGAAAACCTTGTGGCAGTATCTATGAAAAAGACAAGCGTGAAAATGGATCGTCCGTTGTACGTTGGAATGTCAATCTTGGATATTTCCAAAACCCACATGTATGATTTCCACTACAACAAAATGGTCGCCTTCTACGGTAGAGATAACATTGGAATCGCCTACATGGACACGGACGCTTTCATCTACTGGATTCTTACTGAAGATATGTATTTGGATCTTCGAACATTTGTTCACCAAAATGAATTTGATTTTAGTGACTATCCAAAAGATTATTTAAATTATGACAATGATCGGAACAAAAAGAAACTTGGAAAATTTAAAGACGAAGCAAATGGAATTTTACTGAAAGAACTTATTGCACTAATGTCAAAATTGTATTCACTATAATTGCATAAAGAAGAAAACAATATTATTAAAAAAGCTAAGGCTGTAAAAAGTTTGTATCTTAAGAAGAATGTAAATTTTGAACACTACAAGCAATGCTTATTTGAAGAAACGACTATAACTGCAAAATTCAACACCATCAGAAGTTTCAACCATCAACTGTACAGCGTAACAGAAGTGAAAAAAGCACTCTGCTCCAATGATGACAAACGACACATTCTTCCAGACAAAATTCACACTCTACCATTCGGCCACTACTCTCTCAATCCTATCAATGAGTAAAAATAAAAAAGAAAAAAAGAAAAAAAGAAAAAAGAAAAAAGAAAAAAAAGAAAAAAAGGGGAAATCACAGCATGCTCGCTGTGATTTCCCCTTTTTTTAAATATGTTGAAATGACCTTGATCTATAAAAGCGGATGCAGAAAAAGAAACACTCAATACTAACTTGACTTTGTTAGTAAAATCATCATGACAGACTTAAAGGAAAAGATTGTTAATGAACTTCATAAACCTGCAAGAATAAAGTTTCCACGACGAAATACTGTTGTAAAAGGAATAAATGATTTATATCAAGCAGATTTAATTGAAATGCAACCGCATAGTAAAATAAATAAAGGATTTAAATACATACTTACGATTATTAATTGTTTTACTAAAGTTGCAGATGCTTTGCCATTAAAAGACAAAACTGGTAACAGCATAACAAAAGCTATGGAAGTAGCTATAAAAAGAGATAAAAATAAAATTAAACATTTACAAACTGATGATGGGAAAGAATTTTTTAATAAACCTTTTGCCTTGTTAATGAAAAAATATAACATAAATCATTATTCCACAAATTCTGAGAAAAAGGCAGCTACAATTGAAAGATTTAATAGAACCTTAAAAGGTGCAATGTATAAAATGTTTTCGAAAAGAGGTTCTTACGTATGGGTTGATATCTTACCAAAATTAATAAGCGATTACAACAACAAGTTTCATAGAACTATCGGTATGGCACCTAACAAAGTGAATAAGAAAAACGCTAAACTAGTTTTACAACGAATTAAAAAGAATACACAGCCAAAAGCGGAACAAAGAAAATCAAGAAAATTTAATGTAAATGATAAAGTTCGAATTAGTAAATACAAAGGAGTGTTTACTAAAAAATACCTGCCCAATTGGACAAACGACGTTTTTACAGTGTATAAAGTACAACCTACTGTACCGGAAACTTATATTTTAAAAGATAACAAAGGAAATTTGTTACAAGGCGGTTTTTATGGACATGAATTGTTAAAGTCAACAGTAGGCGATGTTTATCTTGTTGAAAAGGTGTTGCAAAGGAAAAAAGACCAAGTTAAAGTACGTTGGTTGGGGTTTGATAAAACTGAAGATTCGTGGATACCTATAAAAGATTTGATTTAGTTTTAAATCAACTTATTTACTCTTCTGCCTTTGAATAAGATGGAGATTGTTCACCATAAAGATAAATTTAATATTAATAACATTGACGATTTAACCGTAGATAACGTTAAAATCAACAATGGTAAACACGGCAGTTTATTTCCAAACACTGTATGATGTATAGTCAGCGGTCCTTCAAACTGTGGCAAAACTAACGTTGTGTTTAACTTAATTACAAACACAAAAGGATTGCGATTTAATAACCTATATATTTTTTCAAAGTCCTTACATCAACCAAAGTATCAATTGTTGGAAAAGATCCTGACTGATGTGCCTGATGTTAACTATTACAAATTTAATGCTAGTGACAGTGTTATGCAACCAGACCAGGCTAAGCCATATTCTGTATTTGTATTTGATGATGTATCCAGTGAAAATCATGATACTATTAGAAACTATTTTGCCATGGGAAGACATAATAATATTGATAGCATGTATATCGGACAAACATATAGCAAAATTCCAAAACAACTAATTAGAGACAATGCAAATATTTTAGTTTTATTCAAACAAGACGATACAAACCTAAAACATATATACAACGATCATGTAAATGCTGATATGTCATTTGATAAATTCAAAGAGCTTTGTGGAAAAGCTTGGGCGGAAAAATATGGATTTTTGGTAATTATGAAAGATAAAGCTATAACAGATGGTCGTTACCGCATAGGTTTTGATAAATTTGTTTTAATACATTAATTAACAACATTATCGTACAAGTCTCCATGGTGTAAACATGGTTAATCAGGAAAAGCTATTAAAAGAAATAAAATCACTTAGTGATTCTATTAGACATAAAAACAGAGCGTTAAGATTAGGAATAAGTGAAAGAGAGAAATTTCTGGAATCAACATTTAAACCTATTACTGAGCCATTAAAACAATTAGGACAAAATGTTAAACATTCAACATTTAATTTTTCCAGAGATGCTATTTTACCCATTTCAAAATTTGAACAAAAGGAAGAATATGAAGGTGATACAAGTTTTACACAACAAGGAGAAACAACTGAAGAAGAAAGCGAACTAGGTGAAGAAACGGATGTTTTAACAGAAAAAGAAGGTCTTTCTACAAGCGAAGAACAACAAGAAGAAGAAGAGCCTATTAATCCATCCAACTTGAGCAAATTGGGCTCGGATATTGCGTATAAAGGGCCGCTTGCAAGACAATTTGTATTAAAAATGTTACATTCTGCACAACCAACTCGAAAATATCATACTTTTGGTGCTAGAATAGAAGAAAATGGGCTAATGATTGGAGATAGCAAACTTGATGTAGACGAACATGACAATATTATTATAAATAATAAACAATACAAGGGTACAAAAGGATTGTTTGAACTTATTTTTAAGCCGAAACCTAATAAATATACTAAAAAGGATTTAAACATTTTTAAACAAATATTGGAGGATACAAATGCGCATAAGAAAAATTATTCTAAAAATTTCAATGTTCATAGAAATGCATCAGAAAAATATAAAACTATTATTGCTAAACTTTTCCCACCAAAAAGAAGGGAACCCATAAAAAGAAAATCATTATCTTCTGCTGAAATAAATATTTTTCATAAAAGAAGAAAAACAAATCAATCAAGTTTATCAGGAAAAGGATTATTAAAAAACTTGTATGATACTAATATAATATACTACAACGATATAAACAAATTGGTTGACAGAATGAAGTTGATATATGAAGCTAAACAAGCCGGACATAGTGGTTTAGAAAATGAATGGGTAGTTTTGGTCGGCGAACTGCGAAATCGAGGAGTAATTGCATAAAAAATATGAGTATATATAATACAAGTGTAACTGATTAAATATTCAGTATAACCATGGGTGTGGATAAGTTTGGACGGTATTCCGAAACTGGAAGCAAATCAGGATCTTATGGAAAAAGAGGTGGTTTACCACTAACATCCGATGGAGATTATGATATAAATAACAAACGTTTAAAGTTTGTAAATGATCCAAAAGATGATAATGATGCGGTAAATTTTAAAACTTTAAAAAGTGAAACATTACCTAGCTTAAAGCTTCAAAATGAAGTGTATAACGCTAATTTTTATAGAATTGCAAATCTTCCAAAACCAATAGATAAGAATGATTCGGTAAATAAAGAATATTTAATGTGGTACATAAACCAAACCTTAAGATATGATCCTAAAAGTAATAATAAAGCATATGATGCAAAAGATCTTAGAATAGCCAATATAGCAGATCCTGTTAATGATCAAGATTCAGTTACCAAAAAGTATTTACATTCAGTCATACCTGAAAAAACAGATAAATTTTCCTTTTACAACTTTGTAATACACGATATTGGAGACCCTAAAGATATGAAAGATGCGGTAAACCTTCAATATGTTACAGATCATTGTATTACACATGATATTAAGTCAATTGATTGCAAAAATAAAGTGTTAACTAACGTTAAGGAGGGAACTGCAAAATCAGATGCAGCTACAATAAGTCAAATAATGAAATTAAACAATAACAAATGGGATGCGGATGCAAAAATAATTACTAATGTTAAAGAAGGGTTGAATGATGTTGATGTAGCAACAATTGGACAAGTTCCTGCATTAAAAGAAATTTCATCAAGAATTGGTCAACAAGGCTTTGATTGTAAAGAAAGACCACTAATGTTGGAATGGGAGTACATGACAGTGATGCAGTTAGAGTAAAAGAATGGCGTGAAAGATGCTTAAGAACAGAAAAACACAAAAAGTTTTTTTATTGTCAAAACTTGCGATTGACTAGCTTAGATGACCCTATTGATATTGTTGATGCTGTTAATGTAAATTACATTATAAGACTCTTAAGTGTAGTGTTATATGATGTTTATAACACGATAAAGCCCATAAAAGCTGATCAAAAACTACATTTGGTTAAGAAAAATATTATGGAAAAATATTTTTTAAATATGAAAACTGGAAATTTAAGATTTGCTCAAGTTGATGTTGATAAAAAGGATACAATCCTACCAAAAGACTGGGTAAAAGTTTATTACCCATAAACAAAATACATGTTTATTATAAATAAACAATGTCAAAGGATAAGTGCATCATTCATTATAAAGAATTTATAAAATAAACAAGTATTGGCATTTCCTTTCACTATAAAAAACCATGTTGAAAGTTCAACGCATCAGTCATAATCGACACGTTATAAAGAGAGGAAGAGGAATAGCATCAACAGCACTTTCTCTTATTACTAAGCCGGTTGGAGCTATAGTTAACAAAGCTATCGATTTATTACCTGTAGAACTACATTTACCAGGAGGTTATCAATATTGTGGTCCTGGAACAAAATTGAAAAAAAGACTTGCTAGAGGAGATCTTGGAATAAATAAACTTGATCAAGCCTGCAAACAACACGATATAGCATATTCAAAGTTTGCAGATACTAAAAATAGATCAATAGCGGATAGAGCACTTGCTGAAAAAGCTTGGCAAAGAGTAACATCCAGTGACGCTAGTATCGGTGAAAAAGCAGCAGCTTTAGCGGTATCAGCAGCAATGAAGGGTAAAACGATGTTTGGAGGTGGAAAGAAGAAAGGAGGTGGAAAAAGGAGGAGAAAACCTGCAAAGAAACGTGGAGGAAATATAAGAAGAAAACGACGATCCACCGCAGGTAAAAATAAAAAGAAACAAACAATATGGTCAATGATAAAAAAAGGAGGAGGATTATACCTAAGACCGTATCGTGTGTATTAAACAGAAAAAAACAATTACTAATTCCAAATAAAGAATTAACAGATAAAGAATTAATTACTTATGTTTCTTGTTTAAAAATTCCATTTTTTAGAGGAGTGTTTATGAAAGATGCATTACCTGTTAAAATTTGGAAAAATGAAACCGGAATAGTAAATTTAGATAATAGTAAAGGATCAGGCACTCATTGGGTATGTTATAACAAACTAGGATCAACTATTTACTACTTTGATAGTTTTGGTAATCTCCCACCACCAAAAGAACTACAATATTACTTTAAAACAGCTAAAAATGTTCTATACAATTATAAAAGAGAGCAACCTGATGATACGGTAATCTGTGGACATTTATGTTTAGATTTTTTAACAAAAAGCGTTAGTCAACTTTAAGATGTCTTCCTATACAGTATCATTAACTGGAACTTCATCTACTTTGCGAAGTGTTTTTCCCTGCGTTACGTTTGGAAAAAGATAAATTATGGGAAGCCGCATTATTAGATATAACAACTTATAATTCTATTCCCAACGTTACTGAAAATGTTAATGACAAAATACATTATTACAAAACAAAAGATAAAAATACAAACAAATATTCAGATATACAAGTATTTAGTTTACCCACTGGAGCATATGAAATTGATGATATAAATGAAGCGATACAAAATCATATGGGAAAAGATAATATAACAATAAAAGGAAATAACAATACTATGAAAGCTGAAATTAAATCTAAATATTATATAGATTTTAGCAAAGAACATTCAATTGGTAGTTTATTAGGATTTCCTAAAACAACAAAAATTTTAGAACCTAATATTAACCATTCAGGTGCTAGAACTGTGACAATAATGAAAGTTAACAGTATAGATGTTACATGTAATATTATACATGGTTCTTATAGAGATGGTGAAAATACTCATATATTGCACACATTTTATCCAACGGTCGCTCCGGGTTTTAAAATTGTGGAAAAGCCACAAAACTTGGTGTACCTACCGTTAAACACCAGTTTTATTTCAGACATTGTGGTGAACATACTAGATCAAGACGGAAATCATATTGATTTTAGAGACGAACCTATAACTATACGAATACATATGAAATCAACCGTATAACAATGGGGTTATCATTTAAAAAGAAAGTGCTGACTGGTAAACAAGTCAGTAGCACTTCAGCTATAGAAGGATTAACAAGTGATAACATTCGTTTTCTAGAAGAAATTGGATGAAAACTTATTAATAATGGAAATATTGGATATAGCGCAGGGTCCGACATTCGACGAAACCTTATGGAAAAAGGAATAACATACGCACAACCCTTACGCTTCATCAAAATTAAATAATAATGATGAAATTAGAATTCCCATACAACAACAGGATATTTATACACTTCCATGTGAAAGTTATTTGTATATCGAAGGAAGAGTAACAAAAAGAGATGGAAGCACTGCAAGTACTGTTCCGTTCATAAATAACCCCATGGCATATTTGTTTGATGAAATAAGATATGAAATTTCCGGAGTTACAGTAGATTCAACAAAAAAGGTGGGAATTACAAGTACATTAAAAGGATTAGCATCTTTAACACCGAGTGAAAAAAATATGCTAGCCACCGCAGGATGGGTAGCGCCCGATTCCAATATAATCACTCCAAACAGTTCAGGCAATTTTGACTTTTACATTCCTTTAAGATTACTTTTAGGCTTTGCCGAAGATTACCGAAAAATAATAATAAACGTAAAACAAGAATTAGTTTTGTTAAGATCATCAAACGACAAAGATATTATTATGGCGCCTGATGGAACAACGGAAGCTACATTAGAATGGAAAATGCAATTAGACAAGATTGTTTGGAGAGTACCGCATGTACGGTTAAACGATCAGAATAGAATTTCATTATTAAGAACTTTAAAATCAGATCGTGATATCGTAATACCATTTAGAAGTTGGGAGTTCATGAATATCCGGTTTTACCGGAAACACAACGTCATACATGGACTGTAAAAACTTCTACTCATTTGGAAAAGGCAAGATATGTAATATTTGGATTACAAACAAAAAGAAGAAATGAAATAACTAAACATGCTGGTGAATTTGATCATTGCAAACTTACAAATTTTAAGGTGTTTCTAAACTCTCAATTCTTTCCATACGACAACTTCAACATAAACTTTACAAAAGACAGGTTTAGCGTTTTGTACGATATGTACGCAAGATTCCAAAATTCATATTATGGAAAAACAAACACACCTTTATTAACGCCAAACCAATTTAAATCTAACTATCCGATTGTTGTAGTTGATTGTTCAAAACAAAACGAATCTGTAAAATCTTCCAGTGTAGATATAAAAATAGAAATGGAATTTGAACAAAATGTACCCAAAGATACATCTGCTTATTGTTTAATTTTACATGACAAAATTGTTACATATACACCTTTAACAGGAATTGTAAAAGCAGTTTTGTAAAATGAAAAGGAAAAAAAATACCCCCACCACTCGGTTATAAAAGCAGGAGCGGGAACGAAAATTGTTTAGTTTACTGTCTACAGTTGTATGGGTAACATCGTCTACAGCATTATAAACAAAATGAGTTCTTTATCAGTTGTACAAGACGTTTCCGAAACAGCACCTTTATTGGAAAATGATGATAAACATTTTGAAGAAAATATTGTAAAGGAAATTGATGACTTTTTTAAGTTTGGAAAACAAAATAAAAAGTTGGAAAATAATAAAACAAACATAAGAAAGAAAAGAAAACTTGAAGAAAATATTCCCCCAAACATTTTAACTGAAGTTTTCCTTCGCATCTTTTATCCTATTTCATCTTGCATGAGTAAAAGTGTGTCGATAGGATTGGTAAAATCATTAGACTACTCTCCCGCAGTAATCCTAAGCCATGGAACAAAGATGGTTTTATTTTCAGAAAATGCTTGGGATTCCTTTTTAAAACATCTACATCTTATTGAATGTTATTTAGCCAACAGTTTCTTTGGAAGAAAAACTAACATTCGACTTTTGGATTGTGACAATGAAATTGACATTATTAAACATCGTGGTCAACAACAAGTAAGAATTAGAGACTCGACACAATTTGAAAATAAAATTCTTCTAACACATGAAGAATTTTACATTTTAAACTATGCAACATCACCTATTACCAGGTATATGAAACAATTAGTATTTTCAAGCTCTGTTATTAAGGAATATCTGGTAGATGCATGCGAAAAACAACCAGAAAGCACTTTACAATACGGACCAATAGATACATCCATCTTTAATAGAATACCTCACGAAGTGGAAATGTGGAGGCAGTTAAGAAACTTTGAACCTTTTACCGAAGTTGCAACGGAGGCTACAGAAGAAGAAACCAACAACAACAATAATACAGAAGAAGAAACTTTGCTAGGTTAAAATTACAATGTAATTTAACAAAAGAATAAACCGTGGGGTAGGCCTACTGGGGATGGTGCCCACGTTAAACATACACCAACGCGCCTACAACTGTACGGCCTGGTTTATATATATCTAACCTACCATGGTGTGGAAAACAGTTGATCAGCAGACACCGTGATGAGCAGACAGGATGAAGAAATGGCAGCAAAACCTTGTGTAATTGAATTTCAAGCATTTCGCGGAAACGATGATAGATTTATCATAAAAGAATTGGTAATTTTGGATTTGCTTACACAAGTAGCATACCCGTTTTTATTTGAAGCACCGTGTTCTGTCCATGAACTAAAGTCAAAAGCTAAAATAACAAACAAATGGCTAACAAATAATTTTCATCATATCCATTGGTATGAAGGTTTCCTACCGTACAACAATGTATACAAAATTATGTTTCATTTTTGCAAACAATTTACACACATATATACCAGAGGATTGGAAAAAAAGAATTGGATACGACAGTACACAAACAAAGAAGTTTTAAACATAAAAGTGGACAAAACATTTCACTTTGATGCTAGAAATATTTGTGTTTCTACAATAAATCCGAAACACAACCAATCTCAATGCGCATTACAAAACGCGTATCACTTGGCTGCTTACTTACAACAACAAACGGAAGAATGTAGTGGGGGTTCCGAAGGTTATATAAACGAAGAGGCAACACACCCCGAGTATCAGTCTAACTCCATACTCCGAACAGACAACATCTCCTGTGAAGGATGGCATCACAACAGTTTCTCCAATGTTTAGTTGAACAATTCAACTTGCATTCAAAATCAAATACTCTAATTATCAAGAAATGTTCAGAATTAAAAGAACAGAAACATTATATTGTTCATGAAATGAAGAAAATTGATACAACGCATGGAGACGCAGTCGTCGCATCTTTATCCGATGCACCATATACACCGGGTGATGAACCAAAGTTTCAAGTATATCTTCCAAAACGATTCGTCCAGTTGCTGCAAAATGAAGATCTGCGGGAAATTCAACCAGGATCATTATATTTGGTGTCACACGGAATGAGCGGAAACAACTCTACGGAACTAACTCTGCACATCGCACAAAAATAACATTGTAAAAAATGTTTTAAATAAAAAGATAAAAAACAACATTACAGTATATGTTTTTATATACTGATATGTTGTATTTTTTAAAACCTCAAACGGATGACCTTGAACTTTTTAATCGATAGTATTATTCAATTATTTTATTCGATAGTATTATTCGATTATTTTATTCGATAGTTTTATTCGAATACATTACATAAATACGAAACTTTAACGTTGAGAGGCTCAGTTCTGTTTAAGACAAGCTACAACCAACATGTCATCCAAAAGAAATAATCTAACACTTATAACTTATTGTTGCAAAGAAAAATGTTTTAGAATACCTGAAGATCAAGTTGACGGAAAAGCTTGTACAAAATGTAATTCTTTCAGCTATTGTAAATGTAGTTGCAAAACATATCAAAAGAACCGGTTGGATAAACTAGAAGAATTGCAACATCGACTCGGTCTATTGTGGCAACGATTAAATTCAAAGTGATTAAACAAACACCTGCCATTACCCCCACCACTACCCCCACTACCATCGGAGGTACCTGCAGCACCGGCTTTGCAATAGTCATTCCTGCTACACCTCTCGTCGAGTAAACAACTCTAGTCATGTCTCTCAACATTCGCGGGATTCACTACAACACTATCAATCTTACAACCTACAAGGATTTGGAAATTTTTAGTGAAGAACTAAAACAACTTATAACCACTGGGTTTGGTTTATCTTTAGAACTTTAACTTTATGCAACAAACAATCAAAACGAAAAAAATGTGTTTTTGCCAACTTACAACAACAAGAAGAATGAAAATAAACAAGAAATTTCAGCACCGACAACAACTTACTTTTCAAATTTGGGAGCAAACTTTACTAACTTGTAAAATAATACTTTTGTAAAAAAAAAACAAATAAATAAAAAAATAAAATATCTTGCATTTTCGGATTTTCCGAAAATGCAAGATTCTTTTTAAAAACATCCCCAAACGACCTTGACACACTTCCGGCCATTTAAAATTTAAATACCCAGCACAGCAGGGCATTTAAACTTTAAATACCCACCACCAACACGTCACAGCTACGTCACAGCTGATGACGTCACTTCCGGTCACGTGACCGGAAGTAGCTGTCAAAAAATTGACTGGCTGTCAAAGTTTGATTGGGCCAGAAACGCCACCTCGCCACTACTGTCCTGCTCCTGTAATTATTGGCCACTAGAGAAATAGTTTAATGTTGTTTCTTGACTAGGGTAAATATTACCATGGGTAACTAGTTCTTGAATATCTCACAGAGATAGGGAAAACAGCAGAGGGTGTTTTACTTAGTACTAAAAGGTATGCGAAACATTGTTTTGATATCTGGCTTATTTTAAAACATATTAAACCGGTCCGGGGCTTTTGGGACACACAGTATAATTAATGAAATAGCTCTAGAACACTACTATAATTTTTTTTTAATTTGAAATCAATACATAACAATTGCTCGATTTCGAGCAACGGGTTTACTAGTACATAATAATGGTGCTGTAATAATGGTAAAAATATTAAAAACAATTTTAAAGTTAGAAAGGAAATATTGCAACGGTATTAGCATAGGGTTTTCAGTGTTGCAAACTTGGATGTAAATTAATCTAAGGGTGCTAACATTATAAAAGGAAAATTGGTGTTAGATGCATGTTTGCGAGTTTTGATTTTTAAATTGACTGGCCTAGTAAAAAACTGTTTCTAGCATTGATTCTACTGCAGTACCGTTCTAAATGAGAAAAAATATGTTAAAATTACTAAATTACTCAAAGAAAATAATTTTGTTTGTTCACGAGGAAAGGAGGTCCAGACGATACAAGTAATCAATAATAAAGACAACCAATAATGAAATTCCTAAGTCTGGAATCGACTCCAGTTTCAGTGTGTTACTTATTTGCTCATATTATTTAAGTGTAAGAAAGGTTAAGGCAGGTTAAGTGTAAGAATTGGCTATGTGGACCTAACTTTGCCTGTCAAAATAAAGAATTTTTAATTATTTCATTTCATTTTCATTTCATTTCATTATTAATACATAATGTTAAATGTTCGGTATTCTCATTCGACATCCTTGTTTTGTGTATTGTAGACAGCGTGGAAATGCATCCAGACTGATGTGTATCAAATATATTTCCCCCCTCCTGCTATGTTTAGACGCATTTTTGTTCTTGAAATGAGTGAGTAAAATAACATTTTGTCTCTCAGCGTGTAAGAATGTCGCAACAATCAGCTGATCGATGGTGCATGAATGGTTGCAGGCACCAATCGTGGAAGGAAACAAAAATGGATATTTTCTGACGATTACAAAGTTATTGAAATAGATGTTCAAAGATTGGGTATTTATTATTGCAGGTGGAGGAAAGATTTTGTCCCCTGTGGGACAATGTTGTACTTTACTCATTCAACAAACAATTAACTATTGCAGATAATGTTGGTGTGGACAGTAACTGTTGTGGACTCTTGCTCGCCCGCATGCAGTGATGGAAATTATGAGCCTGATCAACCTCATATTGAGCCGTACGACTCGCGTGAGGAAACGGCGGAGGAAAATTATTGCCCCTGTTTTATACTTGGAATCAGCAGCACTTGCAGTAAGCAAGAGGGAAATACAGGAATCGGTCGCGTACGTCTTGGTCAGTTTAGAGTACTCGTTTCTTACTACGATATTATTCTGAAACTAGCAGTTGCCCGTGGCTTCGCTCACGATAAAAATTACAGCTGATCTTACTCCTGCTCTTTGAAATGTCAAATTTTAGTATTCACAGCTGTTAACAATTCAGTATTTGAATCCTTATAAAATGTAAACATTGAAGATAAGGACGTTCACGGTTTCACGGGGCGGAGCCCGAGGGGATTTAAAGGAAGTGATTATTTTGCAGGAATAGGAGCCACTATATCAGAAAAGGACATAGGCCTAATTACTATTTCTGCAAAATTTCAGCTCAGTTGGTACAGTATTTTTATGTGGTTGAAAGACAGGTATTAACGCAGACATCTGTAGGCTACTTTCAAATTTATAATATTAGTAGGATAATACCGGAAAATAGAAAAATCGATATATCGCTTTGACGATATATCGGAACTTAAATATCGATATTAGAGATATATCAGAATGAATCGGAACTATCATTGAGCTGATTTTAAGGGACACACAACTTCAGAGTGAGCTCTTTAAAACTAAAACGTAAAAATCGGTTGAAAACTGTAGGAGGAGTTCTACTCACAAAATAACCCCTAGCAAATCAATTATGTATAGATACTTTAATTATGAAAATCGGTTTGACAGAGTAGGCCTAGCTGACTTCAAACTGACTCGGGAAAGGAAAAAGATTTCTTAAGCCAGGAGAAAACTTAATACATGGTCTCGTTCGACTAACATCATGGAGTCTCACATTAATCCGACATCAATTAAAATTTTTACGTCCCATTGGGAGGAGCACTTGAGGACTTAGAGGAAATTCAGAGTAAGGTACCAAGCCTTGATATCAAATGGAACACTTTCTGGAAATGTAATACCCTAACAACGTACAGTTACAAACGGCAATTCTTATTCACAGTGCCTCCACTTCATTTTGCTGAACCTTAGACCAAGAGACATGACTTTTTTATGATGTTCAGTGGGCATGATTAGGGGTGGAGAATTTGACTTCCAAATTTAAAAGCGGGGACCTTAAAAAAGTGATTATTAGAATCCGTATTGTCGCTCCCGTGGGTAGGAGCGTGAATCTATAAAAAAAACTGAATCTGCAGTCTGGATTTCGTTTACGCCGGAAATATATTGCTCGTGAGTTTTGTCATTTTATTTTAATGGAATGTAATTTTTAAATAATGAAAACAAATGAGAATATCATTGTAAATGAGGGTTTTTTAAATGGCATCACGATGCCGGAACTCGAGTTCAGCAGTTTTAAGGAATGTAATACTTTTTACCTATTAAATTTAATTAATACAGCCTATAATATGTTGCAGACTTCAATTGCGGATGCGTTCCGTCGGCTGGCGAACATACTTGCTTGCCTGTCGGCGTTTCGAAGAACATCTGCTGTGGCTACAAAGACAGCTGCGACTACAGTGATGTAAATCCTTACCTGACATTCATACCTTTTGACATACGTGACATTTTTAGGAATTATGGTTAAACAATTTGCAAACTTTCTAGAAACTAAATGTTTTAATGTTCACATATACAGGGTGTCTCACCTAAGGTGTCTCAGACGGATTGCGGGCAAACTAGTAGTCCTACGTAGATGAAACAAAATCATTCCCCACTAAATCGACCCCAAGTAACAACATAAAAATATTTTTGAACTTTTTAAAATACAGGGTGTTCCAGAAAAACGGGGGTCATGGGTTCGAATCTCAGGATTTTTAAATGTAAACATATGTCATGTGATGCTTTGGAAAGATTAAATATTATGTCTAATAGAAGATTGCATTAGAAACTCATGCAATCTTGTATTCCATGACCTCGGAGCTTGTTTCAGGCCATACAATGAACGATTTAATTTGCATACTAAGTATGAATTCTTCGCGAATCCTTCTAGCTGTTTCATATAAATCGCCTCTTCTTTGAAACCGTGTAAAAATGCATTCTTTACGTCCATTTGATAAGCTTGTAGTTCTTCTTTGTTGATTACTGCAAGAAGTACTCTATCAATTGTGCATCTTGCAACAGGAGCATAGGTTTCATTATAATCACATCATTTTTTCTGCGAACAACCTTTCGCAAGCCTAGCTTTATACCTTTCTATTTTCCCTTTTTCGCCTCTCTTTAATTTAAAAACCCATTGACAGTCAATGGCTTTCTTTTTAGATGGTAATCCCATTAGTGTCCATGTGCCATTCTTGACTAAAGAGTCCATCTCTTCCTTTATAGCTTTGTACCAGAATTCTCTATCTGGCCTGTCTGCTATTTCAGTGTGGGTTTCGGGTACTTCTTCCGCGTACGATTCTGCCTGAAATGCTTGACAGATTGTCTTCTAGGTATTTGGATCTTAAATGACTTCTGGTGCTCTGCCTCAACTCTTCCCCATTGGCCCATTGGTACTTACATTGTCACTGAGTCACCCTCATCTTTCCTCATCAGCTTCATCTAGTTTGTTCATGTTCATTCTCTGGTGGTTTTGCTTACTAAATTTACACTGGTCAAGGTACAGGACAAACATTTACCTCAATTCAAAAGAAACTTCCTAGCAATAGGAAGCTAACCTTAAAAATGGACGAGAGAAGTGAAACATTACTTGTAAACTATACTGATTCTGCCAACGATGAATGCAAGGTAAGGCGACGATGAATATTCGACTTCCTTAAACCTAAGAATAAATTTGCTAAAGTTTCAAACCAACAACCTAACAGTGACAGATATTCGTTAAATTTTTCTAACCGTTTTGATCCCTTAATTGATCATGCATATACGAATTCATCTAGTATGGAGCTTCACATGACGCTCCAGGTCCCTCAAACAACGCCCAAAATGCACCAAAAAAACCCAAAATCCCACCTATTTTTTTCATCAGGCCCAAAACGTCCAAAAACTAGTTGAAGACATTAAATTAAATCTGTAGTCAAATGTAACTTTTTGACCGAAAACAAAGGCAACAAAATTAAAGTAATTCTAGACGATATACATGACTTTAAAACACTAACTGCATTTTATGACGAAAATGGCGTCCAGTACTATTCTTACAAACTTCACACAGACGAGGAACTTTCTGTTGTTATACGAAATCTTCCTTTATCCTTATTTGAGTCAGAAATAAAGAGCGAACTAGAGTCCCTAGCTTTACCAGTGAAAAAAGTTGTACGTCTTTTGAATCGTTTCAAGAATCCTATCCCTCTTTGTATTATCGATCTGGAAAATAATGTCAAGGCTAAAGAGATCTTTGGTTTAGAAAAACTTTTCTACTCTGTTATCTCCGTGGAACCTAGAAGAGAGCCTAAAGACGGTCCACAATGCAATAGTTGCCAACGTTTTGGTCACACTAAAAACTTTTGTAACTCCCCGATGCGTTAAATGTCCTGGGAACCATCTTTATTCTGAGTGTCCTAAACCGAAATCCGAAGCTCCGGTTGAATTGTGAATTGTGGTGGTCCTCACTCTGCAAACTACAGGGGGTGTGATTATAAAAAAAAAAAACTAAGAATCACCAACTCAGCTATAACCAACGGACAACACTCAAATCCTAAGTCAACAATAGGAATTTCGCAACAGAAACTCGACCTCAACCTGCAACAACAAAACCGAACGTAAGCTACGCCTCAGTTCTTCAAGGTAAATCCAATATTAGGCAATTATCTTCACCCACGCTCCCTAAACCCGACATCAATCGTCCCTCTAGTGATAATGAGGCGATGGAAAACAAGTTTATCGGTATGTTACTAGATTTCACCAAACCGTTCATCCCTCAAATTAAAACGTTCGTTATGCAGCTCTTCAAAAATATCATTGATAATGTCCAATCAGACTAACTCCTTCAACATTGGTATTAACAATCATTAATAGGAATGCCAAGGGGTTACAAAGTAAAAGATCCACATTGTTATATATATGCATAGGCTATAAGTTGGTCTATTTGGTTTTACAATAGTGGCAGTATGCCCTGTATGTTTTTTATATGACTTCCTGTTAGTCTCTCTCTCTCTCATTTTGTAACTTTGTAATGAAGCAATGGCTTATGATGTTCATGTTTATTTTTTGTACTTAATAAATCCATTAACATCAAGACAGTGTTTTTTTAAATAAAAAAACATGAACATCATAAGCCATTGCTTCATTACAAAGTTACAAAATGAGAGAGAGAGAGACTAACAGGAAGTCATACAAAAAACATACAGGGCATACTGCCACTATTGTAAAACCAAATAGACCAACTTATAGCCTATGCATATATAACACACATTCTTAGAGTTTTTAACAAGACATGATGTCAAAATTGCGTGCGCCTCTGAAACCCATTTCGTATCAACCAAACCTTTTAAGATTTCTGGTTACACAATTTATAGGAATGACCGAAATTCACCAACTGCTTCTGGCGGAAAAGCTATTTTCACAAGAAAAAACATTAAACATCATCAAATTTTTCTCCCTACACACACATCTTTAGAAGCTTCTGCAAAAAAATATCGTTGAATGGTTCCGACCTCATTATTGTTTGTGCATACCTACAACCGAATAAAAGTATAAAAAACGGACATTGAAAATTTATTTTCATTCAACTGACCCACTCTTTTATTGGGAGACCTAAACATTAAAACACTATTTGGAATTGTAGAGTTAGTAATCCTAATGGTAAAAGGTTTCACCAAATTGCCCCTGTCACTGACTTGTGCATCAATGTTTCTGCACCTGATGAACCCACATACTACCCAAACGGACTAATCACAATCCAGACTTATTAGACATAGTCCTTTATAAAGACTTCAGCCCTCCTATTCACCAAAATGTTTTAAGTGAACTCGATTCTGATCACTGTCCCGTTTTAATATCTACTGGCGTTATTCATAAAAGTAATTATGTCCCTCAACTAATACCAATAAACGGAAAAGTTATCTGGGAATTGTTCAAAACTGATTTGGAAAGTCGGTTAACCGTTCCGGAATTGATAAGATCCAGTACTGAAGTCGATTTACATATTGAAGAGGTAATGCAATGTTTAACTGGTTGTATCAAGTCTGCAACCGATATAAATACCAGGCGGCTTTGGCAGAGGACCAAACTACCCGTGTACAAAAGACGTTTAAATTACCTCATTAATAAAGTTAAATTTGAACTTGAGGATCACAAAAAAAATCCTTCAAAAACCTACTTTATTTCCTCTAAAACAAAATAACACAATTTTCTGTTCCGATAAAGAAAAATCAAACGTCATAGTGGATCACTTTGAAAAACAATTTACCCTTGCCTTGAGGATGATGGATCCAATGAACATGAAGATTTGATTAATAATTTTAATTCAAAAACCAATAAGATTGACTACTCCAAACGAAATATGGCACTTTTCAAACAAAAAATCTCCTGGATACGACAAAATTACTAAAATTATATAAAAAATCTTCCTAATAAAGCTATTCTGTATCTTAAACAAATTTTTAACAGTTGTTTGATTTTGGGG